>CM035423.1:45457247-45529747 GCA_020310875.1 Ceratopteris richardii | reverse complement strand
TCCCACGGATTGACATTAAGGAGGTGAAGCTTCTTAACGTGGTTCTCACCATTGTGCTAGAGCAACACCAAATTTGGCGCCGTTGCCGGGGATCGAGTCTAGGACGAATGTGTGATGGTAAGAGTATAGCAAGAAGTGGCGTTGGAAGGTAAAAATTTCAGTTTTTGTTGTTGTTTTTACTTAGTTTTTAGTGTTTTTCACCTTCCCCATACTCCATCTTCATCATCGCATCATCATCTCCATTTCCAAAAAAATCAGAAAATTCACCATATCCCCCCATTCACCTCATTTCCCCTCATTTGTGCATGCGAGAGAGTGAGAGAGAGTTTTTGCTCTTGTGTGTGCATGCGTTTTGTTGAGTTTTCTTGCAGGTACAGAGCTTCAGAGCATCAGGAGAGCTTCCAAAAGGTAAAAAATGTACTTTCTGTCAGAAATTTCCGAGTGTGGCGGACCATCGCGATGGTCTGCAACTTTCGGATTTTGAGGTAGGCGACCACACCACGAGGTAGGCGATCCCTGCGCATACACGGCACCATAGTTGCATTTCAAAAATTCGTTATTTGGTGGACCATCGCGATTGGCTCAGACCATCGCGATTGTGTCGCACCATCGCGATAGGCTCACGCCATCGCGACGGCTCGGCCGGACCATCGCGACGGTTCGCTTTTTCGGACCATCGCGACGGTTCACTTGAGCCATCACGACGGTCCACTTGGACCATCACGATTGTCCAGTTGACCCCGCACCATCGCGATTGGCTCATGCCATCGCCACGATAGTGCCACGTGTCTCGATAGACCATCGCGACGGTTCATTTTTTGGACCATCGCGACAGCCCAAAACCGGACCATCGCGATTGGCTCAAGCCATCGCATCGCGGACCATCGCGACGGGTCACTTCGGACCATCGCGACTCTCCACCTTTGACCGTTGACCGCGCCATCGCGATTGTCCGCTTGGTCACGCCATCGCGACGGTTCACTTTTTCGGACCATCGCGACGGTCCATTTCCACGCCATCGCGACGGTTCGCCTCTTCGGGCCATCGCGACGGTTCGACCTCACGCCATCGCGATCGTTCACCTTTTCGGACCATCGCGATTGTCCAAATCCCACGCCATCGCGACGATTCGCTTGGACCATCGCGACGGTCCCAGACCATCGCGATTGCCCACCCCCATCGCAACTTTTGGGCTTCAATTTTTGACCAAATTTGAGGGAATTTTTGAGAAATTTTTAGACCATTAGACTCATAGGAGACCCCTTAGCCTATATTAGAAGAAAAATTGGATTGTCAGTTTTTACCCCCCAGGGCCTGAACGCTCATAACTTTTTCATCCGAAGTCCGTTTTTTGAGCTTAATAGCTCGTTAGAAAGCTCGCGACGAGTACTACATGACCTCAACTGTTTTTTTCATAAATGATACGTCTATTTTTTGTTAAGCCATTTTGAGGTTCACCTAGTTTGGGACTAGGAAGCCAGGGGGCAAGTCTTGAAATTTTGGGCAAAAAGGGAAGGGATTTAAAAGGTGTATATGCTCAAGTGTTTGATCATCTTGTGAATTGGTCTAACATTGGAATTTTCCAGGTCTAGCAAGGGCAAGCAAGCAAGGCAGTGAAGACAGCAGGGCTTGGGAAGCACGGCTTCTTGGGCAACAGGGCATCAGAGCAACAGAAAAGCCGACTCGAGGTTGGAAGATTACTCAACCCCCTCAGTCAATTCTTAGCTTAGGCTAAACGGTAGTTGTGGATTAAAGACGATAGGAACGCCTCAAGTTCAAGATACTTAATTCTTTCAAGTTTAAGACTACAAGTAAAGGTGTGTGTGACGAAAACCTAAAGGAAAGAACATAAGTCTGACGGAACGAGAACTCAAAATCATAACGGAAAGTTGAATTCCTGACGCATATATTAAGACAAGAATCCAAAGAAAATTAAAAAGAATCAAGAAAGTAATAACAAAGAACTATTGACGATCTAAGTGTGTAATTGAGTGTGCAAGGAAGGAAATTAATGAACCTTAGATCGGGCAAACATATAGGTAAATCGGACAGAAGAAGCCTTAGATCATCAGAGGCTAGTGTAAGAACTACCGCTCAATCTTGAGCTCAGCAATTGAATAGCAATTACCCCTACGAGTTGAGCTCAGAATCAAGTGAATCAGAAATGGCATTTAGCACAGACAGACCAGAAGGAGGGTCTCATGTAGCATACCTAGAAAAACCAGAAGGACCCTATAGAACGCAACTAGAGTTTCTCCGAACCAACCGATTAGGTGCTCGCATCTATGAGGATGGTTTGCAAAGGCAAGTGGTGCAACTGCACAACCCTGATCAACCCATTGGATTGGAAAGGCCAGTGGTGAAATTTGAGAGAGACGCTTACATAGACAAAGAAGGAACCATGTACATTCTAAGCACGCAACCAAACGATACTAATGAGTTTGGCGCAATCCAATTAGAGACGGAAGCGAAATTTCAAGGGAAAGAACCGTTAGAAGAACCTAGAACACCTAGAGGGAAATCCGTATTAACAAGAGTACTCATCCCAGAATGGATCCCTCAAGATAACAGGAGCACCGAGTTGTTTGTAAATAAAGAGACGGATGAAGCCTTTTGGAGGTACAGAAAGGAGAACCCTGGTGAGGTAGGCATCATTACAATTTATGAATTCAAGGACCCAGATACGCCTGGAAAGGTGGTATACCTGGATGAGACTTCAGAAAGAGTCTTCGTGGTGCCTGAGCGCGCTAAAAACACATACACATGGAGAGGTGAATTGATATTCCCTCCATCTAGAACGAACATAAATACAAGTCAACAAGGGGCAGGAACCTCCTCAGCCCATGGACATCAAGGAGAAGGAAATAAAGAGAGACCGGAAGTAAGCTTTAATCACCCCATAGGGAGAGATCGAACACCCTCGAACACTAATAGAATGGATAGACAAAGAGATCATGGAATACCAGGTGGTAGAGATGATTTTCCTCTACCTAGACCACGTGAACACGCAAGAGTATTGAGACCCACGCAATTAGTGAAATCTATGAAGAATTATTTTGATGGGACAGGAGATCCCTATGACCATGTCGCAGAATTCAAGCAAGTACTAAGAGCAGAACAAGTCGAGGACATGTTCACGCAGTACAATGCATTTGGACTAACGTTAAAGAATACCGCTTTAACTTGGTTCCAACCTTTGCAACAAAGGCAATTTAGAGACATCCATCACTTTTTAGAGTCATTCATCACTGAATTCTCTAAAAGTGGGATCAGACATGACACGTCTTCGTTGATTCATAGTTTTAAACAGACCCCTCAGGAAACAGTGAGACTGGCAGGACGTAGGTTTAGACAATATGTCGAACGATGCCCAATGCAAGAGCTACCTTCACAAGCTAAACAAGTATCACTGTTCCTAGATGGCTTGTTGAGCGCTAAACTACGCTCCTATGTGTACCTAAAGGAACCCAGAACGCTGGAGGAGTGTGTAAGAATATGTATAGACATCGAGGACAACCTAGGAGATGAATTAGAACTCTCAAAGGTCTATAAAGACTCAGATTGCTCTTCTCTAGCATCCACAAAATTGTCTAATTCGATAGAGGACCTAGCAGAAAAAGTGGCCCAAAAACTAGGAGTTGCTAGTAAACAGGTGCCCAAGCTACCAACTAACGTACGTTGTTACACTTGTGGTGGAAATCATTTGGCAAACATGTGTCCCAATGCACCTCAACCTCATGTCAACCCTAGTGGCCAATATTGCACAATTGAGAGAAGATACACAAATCATACAGCTCAGGACTGCCCATACAACAAACAAACCGTGAGACAAAACTACCCACAAACATACCAGCAGCCAGGTAGGTATCAAGGCCAATACAATGCTCAACCTTATTACTATAGGCCTCCTCAGAACTACCCATACCAGGCTCAACAAAGACCTCAACCCGTCTTAGCTCAGCAGCCACCCCCACCAGCGAATGTCATCTCAGTCAAATACGCTGCTGTAGAAGAGAACCTAAGTAGGGCCTTAGTGCCTTCTTCACCCTTGATCACCGAAAGTGACCCGAACTCAAACAGTTTTGACTCTACTCATGTAACTAGTCCACCCGCTTATTACACGGAGTCACCAGAACATGTGGAGACATATCATTATGATAGTCCACCAATGGAATCTAGTTGGGAGCCAGATTATACTAATGTGATGTACGCAAACCCAAACCCACGGCCCCAATTGAGACAACAGAGACCACAGGGCCCTAGAGGACCATGCTTTAGGTGCCAAGGAGATCACTTCATCAAGGATTGTCCACATCCCCCAATAGCAAGGCAATCACAGTACTATAGCATTCAAGGCTTTTGTGTCGATTGTGGCAAAGAGCACGTAATCAAAGATTGTCCTAAGAACCCAGTTAACACTTCAAATGTGACACCGATCAATGTGATAGGTATTGTAAACAACGCAGATGGATCCAACCCTACATACGTGCCTATCCAAGCTATAACCAGAGCCCAGGCGCTCTTACAAAACCAACAACTTAATCAAGAGAAAGTAGCCGGAACTAGTGAAGTTGCAGAATCTAGCAGTAAAAAGACAAAGTCTTGGAAAGATTCTAGAGAAAGAATCAAGAGAAAGTGGAGTAAAAAGATAAGTGAGTTGGAAGGAAGTTTAAGGGAATCTAGAGCCAGAATCCAAGAATTGACTTCACAAGAATTAAACCAAGAAATCCCAGCTCAAAAATCAGGATCAGTTTTAGCGGAACCCATACCAGAAGACCTAGACATGATGTTTCGTGCATATCAGGCTAGAATAAAAGAGGGACCTCAAGTAACGGAAATGAGTAAAAACTACCCGCGAGCTGATCTAGAAATTGAGAGAACTAAACTTTGCATGAAAATGGTAGAGTTAGCACAAGCCTTGTTCGAAGCCTCTAGATATCTTAATTGGAATAACATGGCAAAACCGGAACTGCACTTTCAAGGACTAATGGAGAGGCTAGAACAATTGATAGAAAGCAAAGAGAAAAAGGATCAGTCTAGGAACCCTATTGTCCCAGAGACACAGGAAAGGAATGCACCATCCCTGTCTCAAGTGCCCAATACAGAGAGTCAAGACAACTTGTCTTCCATACATAGGTACTCGCATGAATTTTTGAGAGAAATCCAAGAAGAGAAATGGAGAAAAGAACAAGGAACTCATCCTCCTATTCAAGAAATAAACGACTTGCAGGAACAATTTCCCCAAGACATCCCCTCTATTATGATGAGGTAGAGGTGGAACAACTGAGTGAACCCACAGGATTTGAATCTAATTCTCTACAAGAATTACCTCAGTTCACAGGACCTTGGGAAGCAAAGTCTATTAGTATGAGAGCACCCACGATAATAGTGAGGAATGAAGAATCAGTGATCCCTAGGAACACGGAAGTGATCAAGAACACGAAAGTACAGTGTAGTCTCACATTGGAGGAATTGTTAAAGGTAAAACCAGAATTGTGGAAGCATGTAGCAAATCAATTCTCGGAGCTAGCTACCACACCCTCTCAGATAGGATCACATAAGAAGGTACCAGAGATACCCGTGGAAAAGATTGGAGACGTAAGTGAAGGAGAGGAAGGTAACACATATCTTCCAATAACCCATCAGGGCTACACCACGAAAGCCATCTTAGACTCAGGAGCCGGAGTAGCCATCGCTACCACCGCTTTGTGGAAACGTTGGGGTAAGCCAGCACTCAGACCCACTAGGATGAAGCTACAAATGGCTGATGGACACATAGAAAAACCATTAGGCTTACTAGAAGGCATATCTCTCACCACTTGTGGTGTAGAATTTGAGCATACCTTTGCCATTTGTGACTTCGCGAAAAATCATGCATATGAGATGATATTGGGACGACCATTCATGCGTCAGTTGCAAATTGTACAAGATTGGGGAACTAATTCTTTGTACTTGCAACATTTAGGAGTGACTACTAAAGTCAATCTTAAAGACTATTCACATAGAGATGTGCCCCCAATACAATGGAATACCATCCATAAGACTCCAGTAGAGACGGAATCCGTGCACTCATTAGAATCAGATCCTTCTTGGTTGCATGAGGATACTCATTTATGGATGTGTAAAGTTGCCAAACAAGAGGAAGAAAGATTAGAAGCCAGGACCTTAGGTGCAGAACAACATCCACGAACCCTTCAAGATCCAGCATATGCACCCGTAGTATTCCCAGACGAAGAGTTTGAACCCCATGGTTGGGCAGAAATTCTAGCAACCATGGATGTAGCCATCAATGAAGAACAATGGACACCCCACTGTGACGAGGATGGCTATGACATTTCAGTTTTCACGATAGAGCCAATCATGTGCGATGCAGTTTTAGAAGAGTGCGAACCTAGCACTGATGCATTTGAGGATGCAAGCGATTTTGATTTAGAATCAATTATCATGGACCCACCCTTTGCATCAGAGGAAGAATATTTCTACGAAGTAGAGACTCACAGTCAGAGACACGAGGAAAGTACGAATGAAGTGAGATTAGCCACGGAAGTGACTACTAAGAATGAAGGCAAGAAAAGGAAGAAGAAAGAAACCATGTCAGAAAAAGAAGAATCTTTGTTTGAAGTACCCGAGAACTTCAAGAAATATGAAATTGAAGATAGAAGAATTATGGTACGAATGCCCAATAGAAAGGCGAATGACGGACAAGTATATGATAACCGAGAGAAAACCAAGAAAATAATAGTTGCTATCGAAGGAGGAGAAGAAAAGTGCACCTACATAGGGCATGATTTGACGAAGGAAGAAGAAGAAGAGCTAGTTGCCCTATTGCGCGAATATAGAGATGTTTTTGCTTGGAGTTACAAAGATTTGAAGGGAGTAGACCCAGATATATGTTCTCATAGAATCCCTATGACTCCAGATGCAAAACCGACAAAACAGAAACCGTACACGTATAATGATAACTACGCTGCGAAGATTAAAGAGGAGATAGATCGATTGATAGAAGCAGGATTCATTTACGAAATTGAGCATACCGAATGGGTATCCCCCATTGTGGTTGTGCCCAAGAAGAATGGAAAATTGCGTGTGTGTATTAACCTTAAAAAAGTTAATGCCGCCACGATTAGAGATAGTTATCCTCTTCCTATCACAGAACACCTATTGGAAAGAGTTGCGGGCAAGGAAGTTTACAGCTTTCTTGATGGATTCTCAGGCTATAATCAAGTAGCCATTGCTCCAGAAGATCAACATAAGACGGCTTTTGCCACTGAATGGGGCATATTTGCATTTCGTGTAATGCCATTTGGCTTAACAAATGCACCCGCCACTTTCCAGCGACTCATGTGTCATGTTTTTAAGGAATTCTTACGCAAGAGCTTGGAAGTTTATGTCGATGACTTATGTGCTCATTCAAATGTAAGACAGACACATATCCCAGAGTTAAGACAAATATTTGACAAATGTCGAGAATATCAGGTTTGTTTGAACCCAAAAAAATGCGTTTTCATGGTCAGACAAGGCAAAATTCTAGGACACATTGTGTCAAAGAATGGAATCTCTACAGATGAAGAAAATGTTGGAGCAGAACAATCATCAATAGTGATTTTATGAAGATCAAAGTGAGAAGACATATGGAAGAATGAAGATTGTTTTCAGAGGAAGAAAATGGAATCAGAAATGTTTCTTTTGTATATTACTCTTGTAAATAGTTCAATATATTTTGTAAAAGGATGACGAGTTAGACTCGTATATATATCTACAGATACGTATTCATAAGTAGAGAGAGTGATATAGATCAGATAGAGAAGAATAGGTGAAGAGATGATGAACATTGTATGTATCATCAATCATATGTGTGAAAAGTAATGAAGAAGAAAATTTAGTAGAATTCTGCGCGTCGATCTTCTCTCCCATTCTCCTTCTGTGCTTAATCTTTTGAAGAATCCTTTTGTATGTATCTAAGTCCATAGCTAATCTATCTATGGCTAGAATTTGAGAGTTTAATTTCAATCAGGTTGTGAGAATTTTGCTTAGGAACATTCATATGTGAAGATGTTCTAAGAGTCGAGAAATCTGGCGCACATTTCATCTTCAATGAAATGATCATTGCTCAGTCTACAGTGTAAAGTTTTACACAAGTGAGGGCTCAAAATCTAAGTTGGAAGATAAGCCATCTATGGCTAGAAGATCTTGATCAAACGGGTTCAGAGTTGGGAGAACCAATACTAAGAAGTTGCAGGTGTCAAAGTCGCCATTGCAGAGAAGCACTTTCAGACATAGGTAAAGTGTTTCACACATTTCTCAGAGTGTACTTAATCTTTTTGAGAAATTTAACTTGGCAAAGTTGCGCAACCTTAAGGCGAAGTGTTGTGCAAAGTTTTATCAAAAACTTTACAGGATTGATTAGTCAATGAGTGACTAATCTGCAGCAGACTTTTCTTAGAAGTTGATTTTTCAGAATTTTCAATATTTCTAATAATTTGGTGGATGATCTCTAAGTTTGGTGGAGTATAAGGTTAACCTTGATATAGAAGTGATCTAACTTCAAGGTTAACTTTTTCTTTTGGAGATTAACACTCTCCATCAGTGGTATCAGAGCAGGTTGTGTCAAAATTGAAGTGAAGAAGACTCCGACTATTGCAGAATTACAAATCTTTACATCTTGAAGGTGCAGAAGGGTAAAGGTTGAAGAAAACTTGAAGGAAGACATACAAAGAGCATCAAAAGGATCAGAAGGAGCAACATTCGAAGTAAAGGTACATTTATTATCTGTAAAGGTTAAAGATTTGAAGCTACAGGTGAAGTAGAGATGGGAGATAGTCTCCAAATTGAAAAGTTGGATAGAGAGAACTATCCTGCATGGTCTATGAGGATGGAAGCTCACCTTATGAGCAAAGATCTGATAGGATACATCACAGGAGATGAAGAAAAGCCAGAATTCAGAGATCCTAGTGTTCCAACTAGGGAGGAGCTTGCAGACTTGAAGAATTGGATGAAGAAGGATGCTCAAGCAAGAAGCATCATCTACATGGCAGTCAATGACTATTTGCTTCCTCACATTAGAGGACTTGAGAGTGCTTGTGACATTTGGAATGCTTTGGAAGAGCATTTCCAAAATACAACCAAATCAAGGAAGGCTTCACTATGGGCAGAGTTTACTACCTTCAAGAAGAAGGCCTCACAATCAATTTCTGATTATGTGACAAAGATGAAGGACATTGCAGATTCTTTAGGTGCAGTTGATGAAGACATTGAAGAAGACAAATTGGTAAGACAAATACTCACAGGACTAAGAGGAGATGAGAAATGGAAGCCTTTCATTTTATCTACAGAACTTTCATTAGATCACTTTACTCCTGATTTGAATCAATTGTTAGGTCATATGCTAACTTTTGAGAATGATATCAAAGGAGATGTTGATAAGAGTGCAGGTCATGCAATGTATTCTAAAGACAAGAAGAAGGCCAACAAAGGAAAGCAACAATCAGGTGAAGAAGAAGGTACATCAAACCAAGCAAACTTCATAAGAGGAAGAGGAAATGGCAGAAGTAGAGGAAGAGGCAGAAACAACAAAGAGAATGTAAGAGCTTGTTGGATATGTGGTAAGACCAATCATCTATCTCATGATTGTTGGCATAATAATCAAAACAATGGTAACTATCAGAACTTTAATCAAAGAGCAAGAGGTGGTAGATTTCAGAGAGGAAACTTCAGAGGTAGAGGTGGTAGGAATTCTTTTGGAAGAGGTGGAGGAAGAAACTTCCAAAGTCAATCCTATAATAACACCTATTACAACTATGCATCAGATCAAAAGGAGGACTCAACTCTCATTATGAATACATGTGAAACTTCACATGAGGACATGAGAGTGTTTTATATTGATTCAGGATGTAGTAATCATTTGAGTGGAAATATTGCTTTGATGACTGACCTAGATCATAATGCAATTAATCATACAGTTCAGACAGGTGATAATACAAAGCATAAGGTAAAGTCAATTGGTTCAGTCAAAGCTAAGGATGGGAGCACTCTTCTGAGTAAGGTACTTTATGTTCCCACAATTCCAAAGAATTTGATCAGTGTAGGTCAAATTGTGGAAAAAGGTTATGAGGTAAGGTTTACCAATGATGGAGTTTATGTGGAAGACCCTAGTCAAGGGTATAAACAAGTTATTGCAGGAAAGAAAGAAGGAAGGCTTTTCACATTGAAGGTACAAGGAAATGTTGGACATGCTATGTTCACATATGGAGAGCAGAAGGTGTCAGAATTGGATCTTTGGCACAAAAGACTTGGACATTTTAATGAAAGAGGTATCAAAGAAATGATTAACAATGATTCAGTGCTTGGAATGCCTAACATTGCAGGTCAACACATGACATACAGATGTGAGGCATGTCAATTAGGTAAGGCTCATAAGCAATCCTATTCCAAGCATGGATTTATGTATTCAGAAAGACTTGAATTGGTGCATACAGATGTGTGGGGTCCTTCAAAGGACTTTAGTATAAATGGTTCAAGATATTATGTCATATATGTTGATGATGCTACCAGGTGGATCACAATTTATGTGATTAAGGAAAAGTCAGAAGTGTTTAATACATTTAAACACTATCATGCATATGCAGAAAGGATTACAGGTCAAAAATTGAAGAGACTAAGGTCAGATGGAGGGGGAGAGTATTTTTCAAATGAGTTCAATGATTATTTGTGGAATGCAGGTATAAAGAGAGAAGTTACTTGCAGGTACTCTCCTCAACAAAATGGGGTAGCAGAAAGAAGAAATAGGACTCTTGTTGAGTTTGCAAGGTCCATGATGAAAGAGAAGAATTGCCCAAATTATTTGTGGGCTGAGGCTGTTAATACAGCTACATATTTGGTTAATAGATTGCCTTGTAAAGCTTTGCAGGGTATGACACCATATGAAGCTTGGTGGGGTAAGAAACCTACCTTGGATCATTGCAGAATATTTGGATGCTTGGCATATGCATATGTGCCATCTCAATTGAGGCATAAGTTGGAGCCTAAGGCAGAGAAGTATGTATTCATTGGTTATGATGATAAGCAAATGGGATACAGGTTGTGGAGTCCATCCACAAAGCAATTTATTGTATCCAAGGATGTTACATTTGATGAGCAAGGTACTTGGTATGCAGGTAAATATAATGTACATGCAGATGATGAAGAAGTAATGGAACAAAGAAAAGGTAAAGCAAAGATTCAGTTACTTGATGAAAGTGAGAGTAATGAAGTGCAGGTTGAAGTTGAAGAGAGGCCAAGGTTTGATCCAGAATGTGATGAACCAGAAACTTCAAGAAGTGCAGAAGTTAGGAGGTCATCTAGGCACAAATGGCAACCTACAAGGTATAGCTATGACACTTCATTCTTGACTATTAAAGATTATGCTTATTTGGTAAAAGCAGATGAAGACCCTTCTACATATGAAGAGGCCAAAGGGAAGAAGAATTGGGAAGATGCTATGCAAGAGGAGTATGATGCATTGATAGAGAATCAAACATGGGATTTGGTTCCTAAACCTAATAGCCAGAAAATCATTGGTTGTAAGTGGGTTTACAAGACTAAAAGATTTGCAGATGGAAGTGTGTCTAGGTACAAAGCTAGACTTGTTGTGAAAGGGTATGCACAGACATATGGAGTGGACTATGATGAGACTTATAGTCCTGTGGCAAAGATGACAACCATCAGGACACTCATAGCAATTGCTGCTTGTAAAGGTTGGAAGTTGTCTCAATTAGATGTTAAAAATGCTTTCTTGAATGGTTACATTTCAGATGAAGTCTACATGGAGCAACCAGATGGGTTCAAAGATCAAGTGAGTCCAAATTATGTGTGTAAGCTCAAGAGAGCTTTGTATGGGTTGAAGCAAGCCCCAAGAGCTTGGAATTATAGGCTTGTAAAATTCTTGAATGATCTTGGATTTCAAGCATCAAAGGCAGATAGTAGCTTGCTAGTCAAAGCAAGTGAAGATGGGTTCATTTATGTGTGTATTTATGTTGATGACATAATACTTACAGGAACAGATGATAAGGGGATACAAATGATCAAAAAGCAGATGGAGAAAGAGTTCAAAATCAGTGATTTGGGGAACCTATCATTCTTCTTGGGAATGGAGATCTCTTATACTCAACATGGAGTATATGTGACCCAAGAAAGGTATCTTAAAAATTTGCTAACCAAATTTAAAATGGAAGATTGCAGGATTGCACCTACACCTTTGGAAGTGAACCATAAATTGTCTAGGTTTGGAGGAGAAGAGTTCAGAGATATGAAACTTTATCAAAGTTTGGTTGGTAGCTTGATTTATGCTACATTGACAAGGCCTGACTTGTCATATGCAGTTGGTGTGCTTTCACAATTCATGCATTGTCCTAGAAAGGAACATTGGATTGCAGGACAAAGAGTACTTAGGTACATCAAGGGTACACTCAAAGAAGGGTTGTACTATGGGTTTACTTCAGATACAAGAATCAAGATATATAGTGATGCAGATTGGGCAGGTAATGTGGATGATAGAAGATCAACACATGGATACTTGTGCTATGTAGGAGACAAATTGATTTCATGGTGTTCCAAAAAGCAACATACAGTTGCTTTGTCATCTACAGAGGCAGAATATAAAGGTATGGTGGAAGCTGCAAAAGAGGTAATATGGCTAAAGACACTTTTGAAAGTTTTTGATGTGATTCAGAGTACTCCTATTATTTGTGGAGACAATATGAGTTCATTATACTTGGCAGCTAATCCTGTATTTCATGCTAGAACTAAGCATATTGAAATACAGTATCATTTTCTGAGAGAGAAAGTCATTGAGAAGGAAATTGAAGTCATACACACCCCTACAAAAGATCAACTTGCAGATATGATGACTAAAAGTTTGGATGGACCTAAGTTGCAGAGGTTTAAAGATATGGCAGGAATAAAGAAGATACAGGAAATCACTATTGAAGATTGAGGGGGAGCTGTTGGAGCAGAACAATCATCAATAGTGATTTTATGAAGATCAAAGTGAGAAGACATATGGAAGAATGAAGATTGTTTTCAGAGGAAGAAAATGGAATCAGAAATGTTTCTTTTGTATATTACTCTTGTAAATAGTTCAATATATTTTGTAAAAGGATGACGAGTTAGACTCGTATATATATCTACAGATACGTATTCATAAGTAGAGAGAGTGATATAGATCAGATAGAGAAGAATAGGTGAAGAGATGATGAACATTGTATGTATCATCAATCATATGTGTGAAAAGTAATGAAGAAGAAAATTTAGTAGAATTCTGCGCGTCGATCTTCTCTCCCATTCTCCTTCTGTGCTTAATCTTTTGAAGAATCCTTTTGTATGTATCTAAGTCCATAGCTAATCTATCTATGGCTAGAATTTGAGAGTTTAATTTCAATCAGGTTGTGAGAATTTTGCTTAGGAACATTCATATGTGAAGATGTTCTAAGAGTCGAGAAATCTGGCGCACATTTCATCTTCAATGAAATGATCATTGCTCAGTCTACAGTGTAAAGTTTTACACAAGTGAGGGCTCAAAATCTAAGTTGGAAGATAAGCCATCTATGGCTAGAAGATCTTGATCAAACGGGTTCAGAGTTGGGAGAACCAATACTAAGAAGTTGCAGGTGTCAAAGTCGCCATTGCAGAGAAGCACTTTCAGACATAGGTAAAGTGTTTCACACATTTCTCAGAGTGTACTTAATCTTTTTGAGAAATTTAACTTGGCAAAGTTGCGCAACCTTAAGGCGAAGTGTTGTGCAAAGTTTTATCAAAAACTTTACAGGATTGATTAGTCAATGAGTGACTAATCTGCAGCAGACTTTTCTGAGAAGTTGATTTTTCAGAATTTTCAATATTTCTAATAATTTGGTGGATGATCTCTAAGTTTGGTGGAGTCTAAGGTTAACCTTGATATAGAAGTGATCTAACTTCAAGGTTAACTTGTTCTTTTGGAGATTAACACTCTCCATCAGAAAAGGTGAAGGTAATTGCAGATTTACCTAGACCAACTAATATGAAAGAGGTACAGGCATTTATGGGCCATTGCGGTTATTATAGGAGATTCATACACATGTATGCAATCATAGCCAAGCCTTTGTACTCTCTTTTGACCAATTTTGAGTGGACAGATGAATGTGAAAATTCATTCAATGAACTCAAACGACGCTTGTGCTCAGCACCTATATTGACCACCCCAGATTGGAGTAAGCCATTCCATGTGCATGTGGATGCATCCAATTACGCCATAGGATGTGTGTTAGCACAACCCACGAATGAAGGTAACATAGATCTTCCCATAGCTTACGCGAGCAGACAATTGAACGCAGCCGAAAGAAATTACACCACGACGGAACGAGAAGGATTAGGGATGATCTACGCTGTAAAGAAGTTTAGGCACTACTTGTTGGCCAACAAATTCAAGTTCTTTACAGATCATCAAGCCCTATTATATTTAGTCAACAAACCGTGTAACACAGGACGATTGATACGTTGGTTTCTATTACTCATGGAGTATGATTTTGAAGTAGTAGTCAGGAAAGGAAAGACGCATCTTAGAGCTGACCACCTCTCAAGATTAACCTCAGGAGAAGCTCCTCAAGGAGTAGCGGATGATCTACCAGATGCATACTTGTTTAACCTCGAGATAGCACCAGAATGGGCTAAGCCGTTAGTCCCTATTCTGACATACGGACCCAAGAATCCTAGAATAAAGATCAAAGAAGGAGAGATTACCAAGTCTCAGAGGTACCAAATAATGGCAGGAAGCATATATAAACAGGATAATCAAAAGATTCTTGCTTGTTGTGTAGATGCATCAGAACATGCGAATTGGTTGCAATTAGCTCACATAGGTGCACTAAAGCAACATCATTCAAAACATCGAACATTACAGACTCTGCATAGATTAGGAGTATACTAGCCTACGATGGAAGCAGATGTCTACAAGTTGTGTAAGGAATGCAACGTGTGTTGTGAAAGACCACCAGTAGAGCATGCTACATTATATCACGTGTCTCTCACACCAGACTGGAGTGAACCTTTAGTGACTTACTTGAGGACGAACACATTCCCTCAAGGCATGACTTTAGCTCGACAACGCAGTCTAGAGCAGGAAGCTCAAGACTATTCACTCATTGGCGATAATTTATACAAAAGAGGACGAGATGGATATCTAAGACAATGTGTTCATGAAAGCGATTATCTGAGCATACTGGAGACTGCACACCAAGGTGTTGCAGGAGGTCATTTTGGACCAAATAGGATAATCAAAGCCATTCTCTTTGCAGGATTATGGTGGCCCACTCTTAACATGGATGCACATACCTATGTAAAGAGATGTGACGTGTGCCAAAGAACTCAGTTTCCTACTCGCAGAGATGAAATGCCATTGAAACCCATGATGGGCGGACGTGCATTTTCTAAGTGGGGTATAGACTTTGTAGGACCCATTAACCCCCCTGCAAAAGGTACACATGCGGAATACATTATTGTTGCCACAGGTTATCTAACCAAATGGGTAGAGGCAAAAGCCACAAAAAAGAATGATGCTCACACGACTGCAAAATTCTTATTTGAAAATGTCTTTACAAGATATGGATTGCCTATAGAGTTAGTGAGCGATCGAGGCACTCACTTTCTAAACCAAGTCATTGAACATTTGTTACAGGATTTTATGGTGATTCACAAGAAATCTGCACCATATCATCCTTAGGCCAATGGTCAGGCTGAAAGCACTAACAAGATACTTTGTAACGTACTGACGAAACTCGTAAACAACAAACGTTCAGATTGGGACAAACAGTTACACCACGCTGTTTGGGCATATCGAGTGGCCTACAAGACCGTACTCAATGCAACTCCCTTTCAGATGGTTTTTGGTCAGAATGCAGTGCTTCCTTTGGACTTCTTGATACCGACCCTTAAGGTTGCACAAGAACATCAGTGGACCGGCCATGAATTATCAGCGAGAATATTGGACTTGGAACGATTAGGAGAAACCAGGCTAAAGGCAGCAGCAGGGATATACGCAGCAAAGAAGCGACAGAAAGCATATTTTGATGCACATGTGAAAGATAAAGGCCTAAAAGAAGGAGATTTAGTTCTAGTGTATACGCTGAAACAGCACGCACGGAAGTTAGAAAAGCGAGGTTATGGACCTATGATCATTAACAGACTTTCGACTAGTGGAGCAGTACAGTTAGCCACCTTAGAAGGAGATATAATGCCTAATTACATTAGTGGCTGTAGAGTCAAGCTATATCGGGAACCTCTTACTGAGGATATGCTTAGACGACTCACGTTGGCAAAGAAGCGTAAGGAGGAAGAAAATAGAATACGAGCTGAAGCGCAGGCAGAAGCCATAGAACGCATTAAGCGCATGAAGCTAAGAAGACAAGGACTAGGGAGAGAACGTTATAACCATCTGGAAACATCACCCAGATATCCCATGGCCATGTGTCAAGTAAAGTCAACCACTCATCCTAGCATAGTGGACAGGAGACCATTCGTCACAGTTAGGCTAGAGCACGGTAACCATAACCAAGAACTCAGGGCTTTAATTGACTCAGGTGCTGCGACTAGTGCGATTAGATGGTCCCACTATAAGGATTCAGGAATAGAAATGCGGCCAATTGAGGCATACCTCATAGGCCTCGGAGGCATGGAAACCCCTTGCATGGGTGAGGTGGACCTTCCTATCCTCATTAAGGATATGACGATGACAGCTAAGCTACTAGTGTGCCATGATGACGACCTGATAGAACCCCTAATCCTTGGCCAAGATTGGCTATACGATCACTCAGTGGACCTAAATCTTAGACAAGGCTCCTTACAGATTGGAACCTTCGAGCAGAAGCAAGTGATACCGCTTGACTTCCCTAACGGCATTCCGCTTGACGGTTGTGACCCTAGACCCTATGAAATGCATGCGACGGAAGACCGGAAGATCTTTGATCAGCTCAGTCACGGTACGTCTACACCAACCCACTCGGGCTTGGCTATGGACAGTTGTCAATCAGAAGGACGACAGGAGATCTTCCCTGGGACTTCCTGCAAACTAGAAGAGACAGTTACCCAACCACAAGGGCAGATGGGCACAATCAGTGGTCAGGTGGGTTGCATCAGCGGACAAATGAGCACGACACCCTGCGGTGCTCATCCTTCCAAACTTGTTGCGGATTGGCCTAGATTAAAGTTAAATAAGGCATCACTTCCTAATGGGCAGGTCACGCAAGTGTTGGATCTCCCTTCTTTTCCAAAGCAGAGTATCCATCCGACCTCTCAACCCCAGCAACAACAGAGTCAACCACGACAAAGGAACCCAGACCGACCGCAGTATCGGAGGAAACAACACGGAAAGCAGTTTAGGCCACCGAAAGGAAGCGGCACCAGACAAATATGGGTGCCAAAAGGACAAAAAGCACCGAAGAACTCCAACCAAGCAGAGATCGACAAGAAAAAGGCAAGGCAGAAACAGAATCAGTATCCACCATCCCCTCGACAGTCTCCTACAGGTCCGAGCATTCGACAGATTTGGATCGCCAAGAAGTATCTTATCAATCGACCCACACCCACGCAGATTTGGGTACCCAAACCATGTATCATAGCTCAACCCATAAACCATGTAATATATAACCCCCACAACTCATTTCATCCCTCGATACCACCACACCCGACACGACCCTTTGCCCCTCAACAGAAACCCACCACCCACTCCAAGATCCTTAGGAAATGGATACCGAAACGTGTCCAACCGTCTCCCCCTAACCCCATGTCTGATAAAACTACCCCCCCGACTAACATACAACCTTGTACTAAATCACTAACCTTTAAACCTTGTATAAATTCACCCACCATCATCACACATCACTCGTAATCTCATCAAGAAATGTATGCATGATCTGAAACGTATAGGTGTCTAGAGACCTGCACTAGGGCTGCAAAAAGCATTGCATGCATCACATCACGTCACTAGGCTACACGGGTTACGCATCAGTTATGGAAAGGGATTGCGGTCTCACTTTAATGGGATCATAATTAATTTCCATGCTAATGTGTTAATCTTTTGTAGCAGATCTTTCTCACTAGCGCACCAATCACCATGCAAACCGACGAAGGAACATCTGGAGCAGGCCCCAGTGTAGCGGCAGTACCACTTAACGTGCTACGAGCAAAAGCCCACCCGACTGCTCCACCGCCGGAATTTCAGGGATTTCCAGGGCCCATGCCTATCGACAACCCACCCATGGGCTACACCGAAAAGATACACAGGAACTCTCATTGGTTTCAAGGCCTTGCAGGACCCCTTGCGGACGCGGACTTTATATTTGAATCCTCTCTGACATTTGATGACCGCACGTGGGGAAAGTACCAGTTTTTCTCCAGAGAGTTCGAAGCCCTACAGAGCACCCAGGATTTAACTCATGTTTGGGCCAGAGCAGGCTTCACAGAATACTTCAGTGATCCTCTGCCCAAACCGGATTTTTACAGGTGCTATTACTTAATCACTACCTTGCTGGCATCAGAGAATAAGGACATCCCAGGAACCTTCACATTGCCTACTCTAGTGGATGATCCACCTTACAAGAGATTTTATCTCTCTAAGGACTTAATCAGAGCAGTCATCAAAATTCATGGCACCCACACACCCACAGATCGAGAGAGACTAATTCCAGAACCGATGAAACGTGGGGACGTCACGAAGTGGGAGGAGATTTCGGCCATTACACCTGAGCTGTCCAAGCCACTAAGGATATGCATGCAACATTTCGCATTCCCAGCTCAGGACAGATTTACCATGCCCCATAAACGAATCTGGTTCGGATTATATTTGGCATGCACGGGACCTCAAACTATTGATCTGGCAAGCTGGATCATAGACCAAATGTACCTGGCACAACACAGATGGGAACGCAAAAAAGTGCTTAACGGATGTTGTGCACTCACAAGAATTGTGTATATGTGCTTGGCTTATGACTTGCCAATTGAGCGTGCACTAACAGGAGAAGAACTGAAGGCATTCAAAGGAACGACGAAGAAAGCCAGGAAGCCCAGTCGAACAAGGGCAGGTAAGCGCATGAGAGGCACCATCCCCTGCCTTCAAGTGCCAGAGTCGCCATCACCACAACCCTCTCCAGAGCGACCACAGACAGAAGCAGCTCCCACAGTACAACCTATTCGCATAAGGTTGTCCAGACCAGTGGCTACGGAGGGCACCACTAGTACTGCTGCACCACAAGCAGCTGCCACCACAGAACCCACCACCACAACATCAGAAGCTCCCACCACTATTGGTGCGGAGGCTTTTTCTTTCCCGATACCACATATGGAGGCCGACCCAATAAACACGACCTTTGACTTTGAGATGCCTGATGCATTCTCAAACGAATTCCAGTATTCAGAGGCACAACTGTTCTCCCAGGAATATGAACGCCCCAGCTACCCTACCACACCACGAGATCTGCCACAGGGACAAGCTGTGTCGAGCTCTGAAGAAGAGAGAACCGAAACAGACGACGAGGAAGGCGACGATGAAGCCAGCCAGGGCTCACATGACGGACAGACAGATGGCCAAGGCCAACAAACTGACGCACACGGTGACACCAGCACATATGAAGATGAAACTTTCGAAGCCGCAGCGTACACGCTGGCCATAAAGAAATTATATCGAACGATGGAGAAAGTCTGGGCACGGAAGAAGCTAACTGAAGAGGAGAGCCAGGCATTAATTGAACAGGAACTCATCTCCGGAGGATTCGAAGACGCATACATCAGAGGGTTCAGGGAGTTAGTCAAATCAGTAGGCTCCCATGAAGCACTCAGGTTTTTACAAAGAAAGCAACTACCACAGTTTGACCCCCGCCGAGTGCGACTACTTTCAAAACCCGGAGAATATATTCGCGTACCAACAGGAGCTCAGTCTTCAGCACAAGCCAGGGAGGCACGCCTCGCCCCCGAAAGTTCATTGACCGCAGAACCCATCCTTGTAGATTCCCCACCACGTACCACTGTTGTACATACCACCACTATCCTCGAAATAACATCCACCCCTTCTACTCCCCTCTCACCTCATCTTTCACCAACCCATCCCGTATCCCCCACACACCCACCTGCTTCCCCCACATCCACACCTGTACAAGGCAACATAGCCACAACCTTTTCCTTACCCATTCATACCACCATGCCCACACCCAACCCTCCGCATCCATATGTTAACCCCTTCACCCCTTCATCTTTCCCCGCGTTTCCCCCACCTCTAAGACCCCCATTCCCCTTTCTAACCCCACTAACCTTCTCAGCAGTCTCACCTCCCCAACCTACCATAACCCCTATTTCCCCGTTTCACCAAGCTACTCCAACCATCCCCCCTGTAAACTACTCTACATTTGTAAATCCCGTATTCACACCTACACAACCACCCACAATCACACCACTTTTCACAGTCACAACACTAAACACGTCCAATGGCATGGACATATCACCATCCACCTCACCACCACCCACTCCACTCACAACACCCTCATATTTAGGCACGTCACAATTTTCCACAATCACCACTGCATCCAGTGTCCCAACCCCATTTCCCATTCCCACTGCATCTACTCCCACTGCATCCTCATTTAGCACTTCACTACTACTATCGCCCACCATAGACACCGCATTTCAACACATGTTCACATGCATGACGCAAGTCCGCGATGAGTTTGCATCACTCGGCACAAACTATCAACAGCTGCAGAAAACGACGAATGAATTACAAACGCAGCTTAATTCGTTATCAATTGAGAACGCCTCACTGAACAGCCGATACCAAGATTTACGAGAGGCCTATCACAAATTAGAACTAGAAAGTGAGGAGAAAACAAAAGAGGCCACCGCGGATTTGGACAACCTACTTCGAGCCCAGACCGTCCGCAATGCAACGCTCACTAGAAATATGGGCTTACTAAGAAGACACTTAGCCGCAGCAAAAGAGGAGAACCAGAGACTCCAAGAGCAGAATAGAGAGAACTTGGAAGCGGCACTAGACAACCCAGACCAACCCTTAAGTCCTAGCAAATTCAAAGCAATCCCATCTGAGTCGATGAGGATGTTGCTAGATGATCATGTGCGATTGCTCGAGGACTATGATCGTATGAACGAAGAGCACCAAAAGTTAAAGGAAGATCACAAGCTGCTACAGCTCAGAGAACTAGCAACACAACAAATACACGAAGCAGCAGAATTACCAGCACCTGTGGACCCTGCCCCTGAAATTCTAGAGGAACTCAACGCACTCCGGGCCCAGGTAACAAACCTTGAATCTAGAATTGCAGTCTATGAAGCACCACCAAGGCCAGACTCCCCACCTGAGCTACCAGCTGAGGAAGAAACCGTCACTATCCCGGTGGAGGAGACATTTGAAGAGGCATACGAACCGATACCCATCCCAGGCGGACGTGTCACGGCCGAAGGCCAGATGACCTATGAATTACCTACCCCTGCGTGGATGAAGACAGTTGAAGAACTCGGAACGACACACTCGGCCAGAGTAGAGGCACAGCTACATGCCATGGCCATAATTGAAGAGAAAATTTTACAGTCACCATTCTTTGCTCAATTGGCCCCGCGACGATACATATCTGGGCATGAGCTCCAATATAAACCGTACTTCATGTTAATGGCCGAATACCAGTTAACCATAGAGAAAGAAACAGGTATGAAACCAACGCATGCCACTCAATTCGAGCCAGAGGACTTGCCACCAAGGGCGCAGAGAGGTGAAATCCTTCAACCAGACTGGCGCAAAGATTTATTGCAAAATTATCCAGAGATGATGAGCACGTGGGTAAAAGCACCGCTGCATTTAAAATTTAATCCATGCTGGGGACCAGTACCACGACGCCGCTCTTGGACTGCATTCGCTATTAAGGTACAAAACAATAAGCAGTGCCAAGACTGGTTGAACTATCCATACTTCAAGCCACCAATCGAGTTACCCACAGTAGGCTACATGATGGCGACGATCCGCCACTGGCTCCCTCGATTAAAACATATGGATGATGTTGCCGCGCACATGACTGTCAAAATCTTTGACATGATGCAAATGGTCTTTAAAGTCTTCCGACGCGTCAAGGCTCCCCATGTAAACACCCCGGGCTTTGAGCATGGCAACTTTGATTTAGTCTATGATATGAGCACAACGCCATCGCTACGGGTGTGTTATGCCTGGCACTGCAGAATCAAATACCTACCGGCATGCTACAAGCAGACATTCGAAGAAATGTTCACCACCGGCTTTTGGGAGTACCATTCAGAGGTATTTATAAGCAGGCCCACACATTTACTGCAATTATTCGCCTGTGAACGAATGGTGTACTCCACACATTATCAGCTCCCACCACCAGACGAGCCACAACCTATCGACTGGGAGAAACTCGAGGCTGATCTAGCCCGAGGCATTCGTATATCAGAGCACACCCTCGCTCAAGACCTCCTATAGAACTACATCCGGCAGACCTCACAACAAGGTTCTGTCAGGGACGACAGAAGCGAGAGGGAGGGGGGTGTTGGAAGCAGCCAGAGGCACAGACGCCACGGAAGCATGTAAAGAAGGAGTAGGGAGCCAGGCGGATCAATTTTTCAAACAAATATATTTCTTATTAATTCTCCAAACATTCAACAGTGATTGTTATCACTAATTGTAACATATGTATCATAGAAAACCTCATTTTGTAATCCATAGCTCCATTTTGTGCAAGCCGAGGAGTCCTCGAGCTTGAGGAGCTTAGGTAGAATGCTCGTACCAATTTTCGTTATTTTTAGACATCGTTTACCCTTCCAAATAGCATCTAGGACCTATTTTTTAACTAGGCCGGTCACTAGATGTGAAACCGGTCAAAACTAGTCTAGAAACTATAAAAAGAGCTAGAGAGCTCATTTTGGAGGTTGGTTCATTTTGGTTAGTGTGAGCATAGAGCTAGTTTGAGCTTGTAAGAGTATTCTTGAGTAATAGAGCTAATTTCCCACCTTCCATTGTGTCTTGCTTGTCTCTTCATTGTGTGTGTGTATGTGTGTGTGCATCTTGGTGCTTCTCACCTTCACTCTCACATCATCTCACATTCACGATCTTCATATCACTCCTACCTCTCCCACGGATTGACATTAAGGAGGTGAAGCTTCTTAACGTGGTTCTCACCATTGTGCTAGAGCAACACTATCTATCTATCTATCTATCTATCTATCTATCTATCTATCTATCTATCTATCTATCTATCTATCTATCTATCTATCTATCTATCTATCTATCTATCTATCTATCTATCTATTTATCTATCTATCTATCTATCTATCTATCTATCTATCTATCTGTCTGTGTGTCTATCTATCTATTTATCTATCTATCTATCTATCTATCTATTTGTCTGTCTGTTTGTCTGTGTATGTATCTATTTGTCTACCTATCTATCTATCTATCTATCTATCTATCTATCTATCTATCTATCTATCTATCTATCTATCTATCTATCTATCTATCTAGCTATCTATCTAGCTATCTATCTATCTATCTATCTATCTATCTATCTATCTATCTATCTATCTATCTATCTATCTATCTATCTATCTATCTATCTATCTATATATTTATATACTTATTTATATATCTATTTATCTATCTATTTATCTATCTATTTATCTATCTATTTATCTATCTATTTATATATTTATCTATCTATGTATCTACTTATATTTTATCTTTCTATCACTAGAGCAAATGAGGGGCATATCAATGCTGTCCATACCAACGGTCACCCCCTGGCATCAGTATGATCGTTGAAAATATCTTTAAAGATCTCATTAGGCATATCGAGGTTCATATGACCATTGTTATGACCATTTAAAATAGATCATCAATATCCGTTGCCATCGTCGATATGGGTGTCAGTATATGCATCAGTATATGTGTCAGGATACACATCGATAAATTACTAGAAATTATCGAGGCTTGTAGAAACACCTATAATGATGCATATACTAGCGTCGTGTTTTAAACATACAATGACTTGAGAGCAAAAATTCAACATTTTGCATGTTTTTTGAGCTGAGTACTTCTTCTGTCGAAGTTGTACACGTGAATTGAATTGTTGCCTGCATTGTCTTGTGCACACACACACATCTCTCTCTCTATACACACACACTCTCTCTCTAGATCTTGCATCTTGGTAAGTGGCTCATGTACTCTTAACCTTTCTCTTTCTCTATGCTTTGTGTTTTATAATTTCTCTTCTCTTTGGTTTTGCAAGAGTTTTTTGGCATCGATTCTTTGGAATTTGATGAGAGAAGATCTTCATTAGGCTTTAAAGACAGTGATCCAAAAGAGGGACATACTTGTAAGTGAGATAGAGAGTGAGAGAGAGAGAGAGATGAAAGAGAGAGAGATGAAAGAGAGAAAAAAAGAGAAAGAGAGAGATATCTAGAGAGAGATAAAGAGAAAGAGATATGAAAGAGAGGGAGGTATTAAACAGAGAGAGATTAAAGAGAGAGAAAGAGAGAGAGAGATTAAGAGAGAGAGAGAGATTAAAGAGAGAGAAAGAGAGAGAAAGAGAGAGATGAAAGAGAGAGATAAAGAGAGAGAACAAGAGAAAGAGAGATAGAGATACATACACACACATGCATACATACACACACACATATACACACATGCATACATACACACACATACACACATGCATACATACACACACATGCATACATACACACACATGCATACATACACACACATGCATACATACACACACATGCATACACATACATATGCATGCATACATACGTACACACATATACACACATGCATGCATACATACACACACATATACACACATGCATACATACCCACACACATATACACACATGCATACATACACACACATATACACACATGCATACACACACATATACACACATGCATACACACACATATACACACATGCATACACACACATATACACACATGCATACATACACACACATATACACACATGCATTCATACACACACAATACACACATGCATACACACACATATACACACATGCATACATACACACACACACATATACACACATGCATACACATACATATGCATACATACATTCACACACATACATACACATATACATACAAACATATGCATACATACATATATACATACACAAACATATGCATACATACATTCACAGACATACGTAGATACACATATATACACATACAATATTACATACACACATGCATATTACATACTCAAATACACATATTCATGCATATGCATGTATGCATACACATACACACTCACATATGTATACACACACTCACATATATACATACACAAACATATGCATACATACATATATACATACACAAACATATGCATGCATACATTCACACACATATGTACACACATACATATTATATACTCACATACACATATTCATGCATATGCATGCATGCATGCATACACGCATATACATACACTCACATACACATTACATACACACATGCATATACATACACACACATATACATACACACTCACATACATATACACACACACTCACATATATACATACACACTCACACCTATACACACACACACTCACATACATATTACACACACATGAATATGCATACACACACATATGCATATACATACACACACATATGCATATACATACACACACATATGCATACACATGCATATGCATACACACATATTGCATACACATATATACATACACACTCACATACATAACACACATACACACACACACACTCACATATATACATACACACTCACACCTATACACACACACACATACATATTACGTACACACATGCATATAAATACACACACATGCATACACACACATATGCATACACACACATATGCATACACATGCATATGCATACATACATACAAACATGCATACACACATGCATATGCATACATACATACATACATACACACATATTAAATATATAAAAAATAGTTCCACTCGATTTATAGTTTTTCTACATATATATAATCAAATATATAAAAAATAGGGATTTATGATTTTTTTATTAAATCAAATATATATATAAGAAAAAAAGAAAAAAATAGAATATATAATTATATATATATAAAAAATATGATTTTAGTATAAATAAATAAATATGAAAATAGCTAGTGTTTTAATTAAATATATAAAAATAGGATTTTAAGGTTTTTTATCAAATTAAATAAATAAAAGTAGGATTAGGGTTTTTGAGTTGTTTACACATGCATACACACATAATACATATACACATGCACATATATACACACATGCATACTCACATATACATGTTTTAGGTCTAGGTCATTACGATTAGGGTTTTTGGGTTTTTACACATGCATAACATATATACACATACACATATAATACATATACATATATACATGTATATACACATGCATACACACATATACATGTTTTAGGTCTAGGTCTTTAGGATTAGGGTTTTAAGGTTTTCACACATGCATAACATATATACACATATACACATATACACATATACACATATAATACATATACATATATACATGTATGTACACATGCATACACACATATACATGTTTTAGGTCTAGGTCTTTAGGATTAGGGTTTTAGGGTTTTTGTACATTCATAAAATATATACACATATAATACATATACATATATACATGTATATAGACATGCATACACACATATACATGTTTTAGGTCTAGGTCTTTAAGATTAGGCTTTTAAGTTTTTTGCATACATATAATAAAAATAAAAATATATGCTTAAATATATAAAAAATAGGTCTTTATGATTTTTAGATTTTTTTACATATATATAATCAAATACATAAAAAATAGGGTTTTAGGGTCTTCTAATTCAATTAAATTTATATAAGAAGAAATTAGAATATATAAATAAATAAATAAATATATATATATATATATATATATATATATATATATATATATATATATATATATAAATTGTATAGATAAATAAATATGAAAAGTTTTAAATAAATAAATTAAATATATATAATTAAATATATATAAATAGGATTTTAGGGAATTTTATCAAATTAAATATATATTATCAAGTATATAAAAAATAGATTTTTAGGTTAATATTAACATATATAATCATGTATTTATAAAAATTAGGAAAGAAAGTACAATATATAATCAAATATATATAAAAAATAGGATTAGGGTTTTTAGGCTATTTCCATATGCATACACATGTATACACATATACACACATAATACATATACATATACATATATATATATATATATATATATATATATATATATATATATATATATATATATATATATATATATATATATATATATATATATGCATGCATACACAAATATACATGTTTTAGGTCTAGGTCATTACGATTAGGGTTTTAGGGATTTTACACATGCATAACATATATACACATATATACATATAATACATATACACGTATACATGTATATACATATGCATACATACATATACATGTTTTAGGTCTAGGTCTTTAGGATTACGCTTTTAGGTTTTTTACATACATACAATAAATATATATATAATTAAATATATAAAAAATAGATTTTTAGGAATTTTAGGTTTTTTACATATACACATACACACATATACACATATACACATATACACATATACACACATAATACATATACATATACACATATATATAAACATGCATACACACATATACATGTTTTGGATCTAGGTCGTTACGATTAGGGTTTAGGGTTTATAGGTTTTTTACATATGTATATAAATATATATAATATATACATGCATTAGGTTTAGGTCTTTAGGATTAGGGTTTTTAGGTTTAATAAGAAAAATTAAATGTTCTAAAATGTCCATATTGTATCAGATGGCATCTTTGGATCTGGAGGAGAGAAGGACATGTCCTTGCACTCAATGCAAGTATATTGGAAACGACATATTTGTACTGCACATGTCAGAGAATATGGATACTTTGATAAAAGTCGACTACAAAACCTACATTACCATTCGGATGGTCCCCCTGATGAGCAGGTGAACCCAAACGACATTGCATCGATACCTCTTGTAGATAAAAGAGAACAAAGAGGGAGGTAGAAGTACAAGGCACTGGTAGCATTACACATAATGAACACATGGAAGAAATGCTCGAAGCGTTTTATGAGATGAACGAAGATCACAATGTTGGAGAAGATGTCTCATGATTGGCATAAGTTTTTACAGTTTGTGCTCCCTGTAGCTTTAAAAGATTATCTTTCGACAAATGTGCAAACAACCATTCATAGAATCAGTTCCTTGGTACGGTGGATCTCTTCTAAAGAGATAAATAGAGATAGCATAGAGAGTGCAAAACTCAATGCTATAGAGGCTCTCTGTATGGTAGAGAAATACTTTCCCACATGTATTCTCACAATCCATCTTCATTTACTGGTTCATGTGGTAGACTTTTCCAAGGCTATCTCTGGTACTATCTTGTGTGATCCTACCCGGGAATGATTTTTAGCTACTTTTGGCACTTGATTGAGTGTGTGTTTCCACAATTCAGGTTTAATTTTGAGTAGCTTCTCCAAAGTGAGATGACACTACACTTTGGTGTTCTTCACTATGTCTATGTTGCTAGGTATGATTGAGGTTTTGTTTCTTACCATGACCATTGGTGCTCTTATATGGATGGACTTAAAATCCCTTGGGCCCATGAAATGAAGAAATAGGGAATAGACTCAAAGTCTAATCGTTCACTAGACTCGGCATCCTCTTGTTCTCCATAGATAGATGGAATGTCTTGTGGAAATTGATCATGCAGATCATCTACCATTTCAATGGGAGGAGGATTTTCACTCTCCTTGGCCCATTTTTCCTCTTGAATCTCTTAGAGGAATTCTTGTGAGTATTGATGCATTGAAGAAGGGATTCCAAATCAGTAGAATGAGGAACATAAACTTCCTTAGGCTGGAGGCTTGTTCCTTCACTTCTAGCATTACTCACCTGTGATGTTGCTGGCTTTCTTTGTTTGACTATTATTTTCTCTAGTATCTCTAGCAATCCATCAAAATGCACTTGTGCTTTGGTTGAGCTAGTGCAACTAAAACGACGATTGGCCTCAAACATGCTTTGAGAAAATTCTAACATTTTTGCACATAACTTAGTTCTCTCAATCTCTAGGTCAACTCTAAGGTAACATTTGCCATGTTCTATCACATTAGACCCTTGTTGGATTTTGGCCTAATATACTTTAAGCATAATATCTAAATCCTCAAGAGTAGGATATGCTAAGATTGATCCTAGTCTAGGTGGTGATGGGTTTATATGAGGTTGATTAGATGGCGATAGCAATGGTGGTAACGTGTGTGTATTTGAGATGTGATTTCTTTAAGTTTAGCTTTGGTCTCTCTTAAGCTTTCTTCTAGTTTGCTCATTTTCTTTGTCCATTGTCTTTTCATTTGTTCATGGTCATCTTTCCAAGCTCTCGTTCTCTTTTTGGTTGTGCTCTCAGTCTCACTGTGATCTATGCTCTTCTCTTGACCTATGCCTAGGTTTTGTTGTAGGGCTTGAGCTCTAGTTTCACTTGCATTGGGGTTGTAGTAATTGTACTTCCGTTAGAGTCTACCAGTAAGCCAAGAACATTAATAGGTGTGATTTTATGCATATTGGCTAGATTTTTTGGCAAATCCCTTAGGAGATGCTTCTTACCTTAATCAAGACAAAATCCTTGGATTTTCACAACTTGTGGCTGTCTTGGTGCAGGGATTGGGAAATTTCTTATGAACTGATCTCCTTGACACCTATAACATGGTCCTTGATGTCCTTGGGGTCTCATTTGTATTGGTTGGGGCCTAGGGTTAGGGTTGTTGTACATTATGTTTGAGTATTCTGGCTCCCAACTAGATTCACTGGGGCTTTCATAAGCATAGATCTCGTTATGCTCTAGTGAATCCATGTAGTAAGTTGGTGGACTATCTACATGCATTGAGTCAAAGCTATGAGCATTTGGATTGTTTTTGAAAACCAAGGGAGGTGTTGGCACTAAGACTCTACTCAAGTTTTCTTCTGCTGATGCATACTTGACTGGGATCACATTGGCTAGTGGAGGAGGTTGTTGACCCAACATTGGTTGAGGTCTTTGTTGAGCTTGATAATGTGGCTGGTATGGTTACTGTGGCCTAAAGTATTGCTGTTGTTAGTATTTATTTCGGTATCTTCCCTATTGTTGGTATGGCTATGGATAATTTTGCTTAATCCGCTTTCAAAACTATACCCAATAAAAATACATTTTACTCCTTTATCATCCAGTTTTCTATGTTGTTGTTCATGCACCAATGCATATGCCATAAAAACAAAGACACACAGATGAGCAATCAAGCCTCATCCTGTAGTGCTTTGGTGGGACAATTGTTAAGAACATATGTTGCACACATAATAGCCTCAAGCCAAAAGCTATGTGGTAAAGCTCAAATTTTGACCATACACATTTCCATCTCCATGTGAGACTTGTTCTTTCTTTCAACAATTCCATTCTGTTGAGGTGTATATGGCATTTTACACTTATGTTTTATCCCATGTTCAATGAGAAATGCATTAAAATCAAAACGCATGTATTCCCCCCTCGATCAGAATAGAGGGTGCCCATTTTACACGCTGATGGACTTCAGCGAAATAAGTCATGAGGTAAATGTAATTCCCAAAAGAAGATGTCTACATAGGACCATAGACATTAGTCTGAACAAGCTGCAATTTCTAAATAGCTCGTACTGAACCATCTTTTGGAAAGAAGGAATGTTTCATTTTTCCCAAAATATAGCCTTCAGATACATGTTTACCAGTGCCTAAAGTTTGGACAGGTAGGACACCATTTTAGATTTCTATAGGCATATCAAACTAAAAAAATTTAGATGAACAAAGCGTGCATGCCAAAGAATGCTTGAAGCAATAATAACATTTCCATTTGACAGATCATGAATTGTACATCTATCCATAATAAATATGACAACCAAGTCGATCTTGACTAATGTTGAAACTAACAACATATTTTTCTTGATCTTTGGCGCAAACAAAGCATTTGAGAATGTGAAAGAACTACCATCAACAATAGTCAGAATGATCTTACCAACTCCCATTATAGGATAAGAGGAGTTGTTAGCACTTGTGATAGTATTCCTTGCTCAAGTGAACTGAAGAAACTACATTGCAAGGTAATATGTTTGGTTTCTCCACTATCAAATTACCAATCATTTGAGTCTAGTGAAGACATACTATATTCATGAGAAGATGGTTCATAGCTGCAAATAGTAGTATACGCCCATTTTTCATTCTACACAAGATTAGCAGACTCTATTTTAGGTGTAGAGGCATTTGCAACAACCATTCTAGCCCCTTTCTTCTTTGCCTCTTTTACAACCAGTTTTTGACAACTCTTTATGATATGATTATTTCCTTAGCAGTATTTACAGAATTGTTTCTAACTTGCTATTGTCTTCTCATCTTTGTCTTCCCTTTTTTATCGTGTAGAATTAAGAGACTTTTGCTTACTAGTAGATGAGATCCATTTACCTTTGTCCTCTGCAACATGCATAATGGACATGTTTTGCCTAGATTGATCTTCTTGCAATAAGATGGAGACTAACCCCTCAAATGTTAAGGCATTTGTATTGCCTTTCATCATTAACCGAAGAGTAGAAGCAAAACTTTGATATGAATCAAGAAGACCATTAAGAACAGTCTGCACAAGTGAACTATCTAGTAAGACTCCATTAGCAAAAATCATCTTCTCCTTCAGATCTTTGATTTTTGTCAAGAAACTATCCATAGAAACTCCTTCATTCATATGCTCACTCTCCAACTATTTTTGGAGGTAAGCAACATGAGCCTCATTTCTTGACTAGTACAAAGTGGTAAGTGTATCCCAAGCATCCTTTGTTGTTTTGTAAGAGGGAGTGTGAGGGATAATGGCATGTTTGATAGTCAAAGCTATCAGTACATGTTCCTGAGCATCTTTACCAAGTTGCTCTATAGTATGTGCAATAGGAATCGCAACACGAAAAGGAATATGAAGATCATCATCTTCAACACCATCTACATCACCCTCAATAACTATATTTGCAGGTGTAGTAGGTCGTTTTTCAAGACCCTACAAAATATTCCACAGTCCTTTTGTGACCAATATATGATGCATCATATATGCCCATAATAGGTAATTGGTATCATCCAACTTGTCCTCATTAGCCAACATATGGAATACATCATTGCTTTTAGCCATGGCCACTGACTAAAATACCATGATGCAAAAAAAATTACTATATCTCAAAAAGTTGAATAGAACTACCCTATCAAGCTCTACTAAACCTGTAGCAGACTTTGAGGTGCTTGTATTGGTGAACCAAAACCTATATATATGTTTGGCACGAAAGGATGAAATTGCCTACATAGGTGCTATAATAGTGCATTCAGAGCCAAAACAAGCTCAGATAAAAATTTCAAAACAACAAAGCAAATCTATTTTGAACTCCTAATCAGCTTGAGTATGCTCACCAATTTTCATGCCATTCTAAGATTGTAATCGGAGGGATGTCAATGATGCCCTAATTGAAGTGATGACCTGCTCCAATACCAATTGTTGGAGTCTGAGGTCTGTGCAAGCATACAAACAACACAAGGAAGAAGAAGAAGAAGAAGAAGAAGAAGAATAATAATAATAAGAATAAGAGAAGAAGAAGAAGAAGAAGCTCTGATACCAATTGTTGGAGTTTGAGGTCTGTCGAAGCACACAAAAAACACAAGGAAGAAGAAGAAAAAGCTTGGTGCACAACACACAATACTGAATGTATTACCAAGTGAATGTACAAAAATAAGTGACCCATTAGGGTTATAGGCATATATACAAAGGGGGGGGGGGGGACCTCGTAAAGTGCCTTGACTATCCTAAGTGTGTTCACATAGATCACTACCAAAATATATCAACAAAAATCTAGGTCACTAGATGATTATAATGTAATTTGTAAATGAAACAAAACACCTTATTTTTTCGATATTACCCTATAAAGAGATACATAAGGAGGCAAACATTTATTTTATATTTATGAAAAACACTTTCCTCTCTTGAGCATCTTTAAGAAACTAGAAAACTTCAAGGGAATATATAAAAAGGAGTTAGTCCATACGCATTTAGCATTAAAAAGGATGAAGTATTTTTATCACCTTAAAAAAATTGCCTTGATGAAGAACCATGTCTTACAAATCATTGTACTTGGCACATGAGTATTGATGACATTGTATGCCATCTTAGGCATAGAAGAGATACATAGAAAAATGGATAGAAGAAACCATGACCTTTTTCTCCTTATAAGTGTCACTATATTGGATAATTGATTGCTTTTTCATAACTTGTACACCTTTTTGTGTAGGGCAACCTTTGGATGAAGACATTAGCAACCATGAGCCTTGATGAAGACACCAGTAGGACCATGAATTAAGTGAAAAAAAAGCTTTAAGTGAACAAGAGCAAAGTTGCACTATGGAGTTCTTTCCTTTAGGTCACTATAATACTCATGATTCATTGCGTACTTCATGCAATACAAAAAAGCAAGCTTAAAAAATCCTTTCCCTATCTATCTCCAATGATCTTCATAACTACCTTTTGGTGAACCATGTGTACTTGCTGTTTTCCCTGATCCCCGTCTTCCCGAAAGGCTCTAATCTCGTGTGCTCCCTATGGAGGAGTTGGAATAAAGTCAAAAGCTACACAAGAATTAGTGAAGACTGGAAGTGGGCTACCGGTATCAGACATCTATCTGGTTTCCGATCCATGGCATCCGGAGTGTGGAATCTTAGAACATTCAAAATGCTAAGAAGTTATGGAACAAAGGCTTCAAAAAATGGAAACATCTGTGGAAACAAGACACCAACCGCTGGATCAACTTCGAGGACATTGACCCTTGCATCAACATTTCGTAGGAAGAATGGAACACTTTGCAAAGCAGATGTCTCGCCTGGGATCGACACAAAACTCACCTTCTCATGGGACACGACACATCGAGCTCGCTTGGTCTCAAATGGCACAGTGGGAATAGCCTATCAAAAATCCCGAACATTAAAGAAAGGATTGACTATCAGGTTAACCTCAATAAGAAGTGGTGCCTATCATGGACGCGGCTTCGGTGGGACATGAAGTTCATGGCTATCTGGCAGCCCCTCATAGAAATCAAAAAGTCTACCCTCTTATGGCAAATTCTTCATCATGGAATCTGGACCAACCTTAAGGCTAGCAAACTTTGTGGGATTCCTCCGTGGTGCAAACGCTGCCACCGGTCTATCGAAGATGTTCCACACATCTTCTTTACTTGCCCCAACTCCAACAGACTCTGGCAGACGGTTGGAAAGAAAATTAGACTTCAGAAACATCTCAGTTGCCAGCAAGCCCTGCTGGGAGAAGCGATCGGCTGCTTCGCGACTCTCTGGAATGCCATCAGAGGGGAGGTCCTATGGAAAATCTGGCGGGAAAGATGTGCTCTCAACTTCGATGACTCCCCCAAGGAGGGGTCAATTGAGAAATCGTTGTTCCTCCTTGGCAAAAGGATTGTTAACTGTAAGAAACCCCCCCCCCCCTTCAGGCATCATCAAGTTCTCCTTTTGATCAGTAACAAGCTTAAACCCAAGTGGGCCCCTCATGAGGATGATTAACCTTCTTTGTAATGCCATCTAAGCTCTGTAAAAGCTTCCCCTGCTTTGTGGGATTTGGGGGGTCTCGTGGGCACTAGTCCCCTTCTCTTGTACTTTTCCTTTTTTATTTAATTCAAACCCGGGAGAGTAGGCTAATGCCGAACTTCCTTTATATTAATAAATATATGTGGTGCAATTATGATGATGTATCCTGCGTACCTTTTTCCTCGATACACTTTCCTTTACTTTTATCTTCTAAGACAATGCAAACATTGATATGGATTGTTGAGGTTAGACAAATAAAATTAGGGTCATGACGGTTGATTGATAACTTAAATAGGGTGTTTTGAGCATGTATATGGGTTAAAGAGAGGACTTTACCAAGGTCTCATGTGTGTCATGCTCCACCTTAGAATCGACTTCACCATCATAAGGCCTCTAATGACTAGTAGGGCAATGGAAAGTAAACGAGCCCCACCAATGACCACCTTTCTAGTCAATTACTACTGACAATTTTTTATCAGCATCTATAACCATTTTTTATCAGCATCTATAACCATTTTTCGTCCCTTTCTCTCCTCTAGTATTTTTTTATCACCATCTATAACCATTTTTTACCCCTTTCTCTCTTCTTTTCACCTTCTAGGTTTCCCATCTCTCTCTCTATCCCCTCTTTCTCTCTCTCAATCTTCAGCTTCCCTCTTTTTCTCTCAATCACTAGCCCTATATTTTTTAACCCCTTATTCCTTATTGTTTTTTAAAGCTTATTCTATATTTAGACACCTTTCTCATCCCCCTCTCCATGTATACTTATAAACACATAGCTCTTTTCTTTTTGCCTTTATCCCTTTATGCTTCTCTTCATCTCTTGGAAAGACACCTTTTAATATGCTACACAACCAAAATATATCACCTTAAAAGTAGCAAAGATTATGAGCGGATGGGTCACAAATTATCTCAACAAGTTGAATGCTTATAAAAACAACAACAAACTTGATTACAAGTGGTGGTAGGAAGTTATATTGTTAAAAAGAGGCAAAAACGGATAAAAGAAACTCTATTGGTAATGGATCAAACGTTTTTATGACACTTGCATCAGTCTCCTTCTCTAGACCTTTTCCTTTTCCTTAGAAGTGGCATTATATTAAATATTTCATTGGTTTTGTTGAAAAGGGTATGCTCAAAGACATGCACATCCTAAATGTGGTCACCTTTTTTGTGAAATAATTCATATAATTGATTCATGAAAAAAAAGGAAAAAGCTTATCTTCAAACATTTTATTAAATAACAACGTCTTTGAATATTAAATTATTACTTGCTTTCAATCAAATTGATATCTTGTTGAGTTGGATATCTTGCACACCTTTTTTGTATAGTGGAACCATTGGATGAAGACACTACCAACCATCAGCTCATATGAGAACACCAGTAGGACCATGAATCCAATGGGAAAAGAGCTTGAAGTGAACAAGGGGAAATTGTACTATGAATCTCCTTTTATTCACTATAATACTCATGATTCATAGCTTCCTTCATGAGATACGAACAAGCAAGTTTGAAAAAATTGGTTTTCCATGTATCTCCAATGATCTTTGTACCTAACTTTTTGTGAACCATGTGTACCTTTCCTATACAAAGATGATTGCACTTTGTCGTTGATACACTCTCCTTTGTACTTTTCTTATATCTCTTTTTCGTTGATACACTTTCCCTTGTACTTTTCTTCTAACATAATGCAAGCATTGGTATGTCTTGCTAATCTAGGTGACTGTACACCCCAACTTGAGATTTTCAGGTCAACTTGAGGTTTTGACCATGGATACATAATGCAGAGAAAGAAAAATGTGTTTACATAAAGATGACGATACAAAATCACTCTATGTTGTCGATGAGGTGTGGTTCAAGTGGTTACCACACTCGAATCTCCAGTAGGCAAGAGTTTAAGTACTGCTTGACTTGATTATTTTAAACCAACCCCTCTAGTCCACGTCCCACAGGTGCTTTGGTAAAGCTTTGGCCTCTTGAGGTGGAGGTCCAAAGTTCAACCCTTGGGCTCGATATGTGATGGCTTTGACTAGTTTAAACAAGTTGTAATTCAGTCTACCATTTATAACCCAATTTAACCCCTTTTTTGTGGGATACAAGCAATTCAATGGGTACTATGCCCATTCACTTGTACAATTGTACTTTTAAAGTTAAAGCTGGAGGAATAAGCGTTTGTCGAACCTCCTTTAGAAAAGAAAAAAACCAACCCCTCTAAGTCTATCCCTCTAAAGTGGTGAGCATGAGGGCGTCCTAATAGTTGTGCATTGTACTTTCAATTTCAAATTAATCTAAAAAAATAGACCGTGAAGTTGAGCTTTAAAAAATAATTCACTTTGTATAATTTTCCAATCTTCTCAAATTATCTCTCTTGTTATCGCATGTGAAACAATAACCATTTTGGTGATTCTTTAATGAATTAATATGCACAATATATATAAAATAATCAGGCTAGGCTCAAAGAAGGCAGCAGCCATGGCATCTTGTCATTCTCTCCATTACATTGAGGCTTATAGTGAATCTCCACTAGGCAAGAATTGAAGTATTGCTATTTTAAATTGAGGCTTATAGTGAATCTCCACTAGGCAAGAATTTAAGTATTGCTTGATTTGACTATTTTAAACCAACCCCTCTCGTCCAAGTCCTGCAGGTGGCTTGGTGAATCTCCACTAGGCAAGAGTTTAAGTGCTGCTTGATTTGACTATTTTAAACCAACCTCTTTCGTTCACGTCCCACATGTGGTTTGGTAAAGCTTTGGTCTCTTGAGGTTGAGGTCCAAAGTTCAACCCCCGGACTGGACATGTAATAGCTTTGACTAGTTTAAACCAATTGTAACCCTGCCTACCAATTGTAATCCAATCTAACTCCTTATTTGTAGGATATAGGGGGTCCCGCAAGTACTATGCTCATTCACTTGTAGTGTTATACTTTCAAAGTTAAAGATAAAGGTGTAGACGTTCGTTGAACCTCCTTAAAAAAAAAACCCTCTAAATCTATCCCTCTAAAGTGGTGAACATGAGGGCGTCCTAATTGTTCTGCATTGTACTTTCAATTTCAAATTAATCTAAAAAAATAGACCATGAAGTTGAAATTTTCCAATCTTCTGAAATTATCTCTCTTGTTATCCCATGTGAAACAATAACCATTTTGGTGATTCTTTAATGAGTTTATATGCACAGTATTTAAAATAATCAGGAGAGGCAACTGTTGCAATTTCAAAGTTAAAATCCGGGGAGTAGGCTTCGGCTGAACCTCCATTTTAAAAAAAAAAAAGTTAAAGTCCGGAGAGTAGGCTTCGGCTGAACCTCCATTTAAAAAAAAAATTAAAAAAAAAAATCAGGAGAGGCTGAAAGAAGGCGGCAGCCAGGGCATCTTGTCATCCTCTCCATTACATTGAGGCTTACAGTGACTGCTTAAGCATGTTCTACATCGTTGCCACTCTGCGCCAAATATGCAGCACAGGAATGCGATAACCAGCAATGTCGGCATAGCGAATCCATGCTCCATCAACAGTGATGGATACGCACAAATCGTTTGTCACGAAGCGATGGTCGAAACCCCTCCGAAATAACCAGACTCACTGGCCTGGAGGAAACCAAGACGATGGAGTAGCCGTCCTGCCAGTTCCCGAAGTTGAGAGCTCTCATCTTGAGCAAGCATGACGACGTGAGCTTGTGCTCGCGCTGCGTATTCTGTCCTGTATCGTGGAATGCGGAGTAGGTGCTCGCAGAGTCGCGCAGCTGCTGCTTTCACTGCAGGTGTGCTCCCCCTTGACAGAAGACTAATGATGGTGCTCCATGCTCCGGTTCGATCGATGGCGGCACAGCTTTCTTCCACTTGAGAACCACCTGCCTGCGTCACGATTAATGTTGATAAAGCCCTTAGCGCCGCCGTCTGTACTCCTCCGGTGGCGTCGCCGTCTTCCATATTAGCTTTCAAGACTTCTGCCAATGCGCTTACGGCGTCCGCCTCCACGAGGCAGAACGTTCCTTCCACGCTGCATAGCCCACCGTGCAACGGGCAAACCAGCACCTGACGATGCGACCTCGTCCACCTGCTCAATCCTGGCAGCGTACATACTCTTAGCTTCGTCTGAATCGCCAAGTCGTTCGCGTCGCTGCTCAGCTTCCAAGAGTTCTTCGAGAAGTTACAAAGTGCATTCGCTGCGTGTTTCTTGCTCTCAAGTCCGCCAGATCGCAGAAGTCCGACATATTTTTGGATTACACCTGCCCGTGCGAGAGTGATCTGCAAGGTCAGGTCCACAGGTTCTGTGAAACGAAGCAAGGCGCCTGCAGCGGCTTCCACAATGGCCTGACTTCTGTTTTGCTTGAAGATGAATGTTAGAGCGCGCACAAGATCTGACTCTGATAGCATGAGCCTTGTTATTTCTATATCCCTCCGTGGAAGGCAAGCTAGGAAGGAAACAACTGCCTGTAACTCAGCTGCACCAGAATACGAATTGCCTTTTGCTACCAAGTTAGCAAGATCATGGATGCTTGAAGTATTCAACCGCAAAGCCTCGGCAGCTTTATCTGGAAAAAAGGCCGCTACACAGGAAAGGAGCTCCACACATCGGCAGCGTAGCTGAAGCAGAATGGGTTCAATGCTTGCAAGCTGTTGCATTTTGGAAGCGTGGAACCTGATCAGCCGTAGCAGACATGTAAAGACATCGATCTGTTTCATGCACTCCAGCGCCTCGGCATTGCAGCCGTCTCTGGCCAGAGATATGAGACCATCTAGGAGGGGCAGCTGTACCTGCGTAGATGTTTCGTCCTGTGTCAAGAGGTCTAAAGTAATGTGGACGGCCTCCTCCACCTGTGCAGGACTCCAGCTGAAAGCATCGCGATCAGCGCAGCAGTTTGCCAAAACGGCCGCACTCGCTCGTGTTGCAGTTTCGGAATGATGGCTTCCTTTCAAGATCTTCAGAAGCGTCTCTGCGGCGCCCACTGCTTGGAGCCTTTGCCTTGCAGCAGCCACGGAAGACAGATTCTCCATCGCCAGAATTGCAGCTTCCATTTCTTCGTCGATGGGGCTCTCCGCCATGCTGGCCAGCGTCCTTATTGTTTCCTCGGTGGCTGTTAGTGTCTTACTAGCTTCCGGCATATGCAGCCGAGCGAGCGTCCTCGCCATTAGTACCTTGGAAGAGACATTAGCTTCTGCATACACATAACAGCAGTCTTTGTGATTAAGTGTACTATTAACAGATTATGTCAAGCTTATCAGACACATCAGATTCTGCATGCAGCTACATATTACATTCAAAGAAGCAACGATCAAAGTCATTAAACTACACTGATTAACGATCTCGAAGAAACGTCAGCTTCTACCTGGATCAAAGAAAAATCAGCTTTTGTGGCAAAACATATGATTAACAGATTTTAATGTAGCTTTTGTGGCACAACATATCATTAACAGATTGCTTACGCCTGGATCAAAGAAAAATCAGCTTCCGTGTACGTATAAAAGCATGGGGATGATCTCTGAAGTAGTTTGCGCACAGAATTATTATTAACCGATTGTGTGAACTAATTTCTAAATCAAAGAAGAAGGCTGATTCTTTGTCCACACCTGCATGATTTAGGCGTTCGATGAGCGGCGTCATTATGCTTGCCTCCGCCATGGTAACGATGTTACTATCCGACCTTGGAAGATTTTCCAGAACGGCATTCACATGATCAGCGCACTCTTTATCGTGTTGCAAGCAGGTGACAAGGAAGAGCACCGCGCTTGGGACGCACGCAATTCTTTCTGCTATATGTGACTTGTTGGACAATGTGCGCATCAGCCGTAGACACAGTGGCATATCGTCGTTCTGCCGTGCCAAGCATCTCACCATCAGATTAATTATGTTCTCCTTAATCATCGCTTCCTGATAATCATAACACACATATATGGCTTCAACTGTTAATTAATGAGGATAATTATGCTCAAAGCGATTAAACTACGATGGTCTTTCAATTAACATGATGGCTATTCAAATTTACGGACTTATATGTAATCCAAATGTAAACTGACCATCAAAACTTTGTTAAGGAAAAGCAAATTAAGGCATCATAAGTATACCTTGAACAGATGATTAATCAGAATTATTACATCCAAAGTGATTAAAGTACACTGCTTATCTTTCAAGACAGTACATAACCTGAACCGTTAACTAAAAAGGAGTATTACATGCAAAGTGATCGAGCTACAATGCTTTTCTTTCAAGATACATAACGCCATTTACATTTGCAGAGATCATGCAATGTATAGGTAGACTGATGATATGTCTGCGAGGAAAGAGAAACTTAAACATCATAAACACGTAACTTGAATTGTTAAATAATAATAATAAGGATCATTTCATCGAAAGCCATTGAACAGGAAAGGTAATGTTACTTCTGTCTGCAGATATTTTGCAACAGATATGTGAACTCATGGTTCAAACTTTAAGAGAAACAGATAACTAAAACCGCAGATAATCAAACTTAGAGAAGCAGATAATTAAAACCGCAGATAATCAAACTTTAAGAGAAACAGATAATTAAAACTCATGGTACCTGACACTCCTCGTTATCGACCAATAGTCCCAACAATGAGAAAGAACGGATACGCACTTCCAAATGATCAGACTCAGCTATGCCGACTACACAGGGTACCATGCCCCGCGAGGCAACCTTGTATTTATAAAGACTGTCTTCTTGGCAAAGCGCGTAGAGATCCCGAAGTGCTTTTAGATGCTTGTCTTTCCCGCTAGAATGTATATATTCTGCGGCGACATCGAGTCTTATGTTATTGTTCCTGTCTCTCCATTCTGCAATGGATTGCTTCAATGCGATGTTCGACTTCATGTGAGTGTTGGGAAGCTCAACCCCTGTCGGACACCTTGTGTGACCGTCTGCAAACCACCGCTCAATCGCGCTCCTTTCGTAGGTCTGACCAGAGGCAATTTGAACGGGATCTCTCATCACATCCTGTGTGATTGGGCAGATGAAAGACTGCAATGGCAAGACCATGGTATCCCTTGCAATCAATGGACCTGAAGAACTCCGACTCTGGCTCCCAAACATTCCATGGTGATCTGCGTCCGTTTGTGCAGACGATGACCGACTGAAATACATCTCAGGAGCTGGAGTCATTCCTTTCTCCAGAAGAGTGACGAACTGTTCGATGAACATGGCGTGCGCCGCCCCGCGCCTTCTCACTACTTCATCCTTCTCCAGCTTCAATTTGTCCACTTCGTTCGCCAGATATTCCATGTCCATCTCTGATCTCGTATCTAGGCCTATTGCTTCAGCGACCTGCTTAGCTAGTTTCACTGTAAGGGTAGCGTCCGTGGCAATAGAGTCCAGAACTCCTTGGCCAAGGAAATCGTGTAGGCTCTGTTCCTTAGTACTTATCTTCGCGGAGAGCGATTGAGTAAGAGCCTGTATCTCCTCGGAGCACCGCATTTTAACGGAATCTGACCAATTCGCATCGTCGGACAAGGAATTCAGCGCGAATTTTAAACCCTCGTACGCAAACTTAAGCTGAGCGAGCAGAGCTGGGGAGCACATCAACAGATAGAGGGAGCTCGAGCCGGAATAAGTCTCCACTATCTGGTCCGAGGCTCCCAGGTGAGATTCCACCTCCTTCGTGCTGCGTGTTGATGGTCTCAAACCCTCTAACGCAGCCTCTTGCTGCATCTCCTTCACAATACCAGCCACTTCATACAAATGCAAGGACAACAGGGCCAGCGAGGGATGCGCCATGTGCGATGGCCTGGGGCACACATTACCCACTTTCAGAGCTAAAGAAGCCAGCCGCTTACTGGCTCCCGATGACCAAGAAACGAATTCTGTTGCCTCAATTGCCATCAGGAAGCAGAGGCAGCGAGCGGCGTTTAGAAACAGATCGTAGCAGCTAAGCTGAAGCAAAGGAAGAAATTAGGAAGGACATGATCATCAGAGAGTCAAAGTCACGGCGTCGTCTTTTTTCTTGTCGAGAGGAAGGCGAGACTGCCATCATCCATGTCCAACGATGAAGGGCGACCTTTCCTGTATTCTCCCGGGATTCTTTGTATCTCAAAGGCCATCGTCTTCCTCGGTCCTCAATGACTTGTTTACTGGTTCAACATGTTCAAAAAGTAGTTTTCGTACAATTCTTAGCCTTTCTTTTTAAATGCGGAAATTTTATATTAGAAAGAGATATGAGCAAGAGATAGACTTAAGGAGCGCCTTCATGGTTTGAGGAAGACATTGGATCTTTTGTCCAGGGTTCAAGTGCCATGGTTATGGTTTGAGGAAGACATTGGATCTTTTGTCCAGGGTTCAAGTGCCAGGCTGGACATATTATGGCTTAGGCTAGTTAAACATAGTTGTAATCATGTCTCCTTCAGTTGTAATCTTGTCTAACCTCTGGTTTGTGGGATACGGGGGGTCTCGCGGGTGCTATGCCCATTCACTTGTACAGTTGCAATTTCAAAATTAAAGTCCAGGGGAGTAGGCTTCGACTGAACCTCCATTAAAAAAAAAAAAAAAACATTGGATCTTCTAGCATGAAAAATCAATTTGATTTATAGTGGACTGTTGAAGGACAAAAAAATTACATATCCTTCAATTAATTGAAAGTACAAGTGAATGAATTCATGCTTATGATATTATGAGATATTTTGTATCCCACAAAACAAGGATTAGATGCATAGCACGATTGGGATTATAGACATTGAAGGTTGAATAGGGGAGAACTTAGAAAGGTACGACCCTAAGGCTCAACAAGGAGACTAATTTGACTAGCTCTAAGGCTAGACATAGGGTGCTTGAAGGTAAGAAGAGTTGATAACGAATCCAAAGGCCAATACTCATCTACCCATAATGGATAGGGGTTTCCATAGAGTGGGGGTTGAATCCATGCCCCCCACGTCTGAGGTGTTGTGCTCAACCACCAAGCTACATGCGTTGGGACAAGAAGCTCATTGTTCTACATGTGGATATTTGGTTCATCATATGATAGATGAAGGAGGCAATAATAGGGTTCTCTTAGCACGCTCATTGTTCTACATGTGGATATTTAGTTCATCATATGATAGATGAAGGAGGCAATAATAAGGTTCTCTTAGCACAAACTCGGCACTTTCTATGGGCAACATGATTAATACTAGCAATACTGTAGTAATGTAACACTCATCCTACCTTTAAGGATTCTTTGATGTTCTTTGTTTCACAATGGACAAAAAATGGTTTCCAAACTTTTGCTTCGATTAGTTTTTGTAATTAATTGCGTTGATATTAAAATTTCCCATTTCAAAATTGTGAATAGATTAAAGAGTAGATTATATTAAAAATTTTTGTGTAAGGCTTACAGTTGAATTTTGATATAATCTTAAAATTATTAATATAAATATACAAAAGTTTAAATAGTTTCTTTCTTTATATTTCTATGATATCAATAAATAGACCCCAAATTAGAAACCGAATTTTTTTACCACTCATCTTTTCTTAGGTCGTTTTGGATTAAAATCATTAGTAAATACACTTTATACCTAGATTTTCACCCATTCGCAATATCGAGAAAAGTTAGATGTTTTTGCATGTGCTTAGATGCATGTAATTGCATGTGCTTGTATTCCCTAAACTAATTCAAGCATTCCTTGTGCTTGACATGCATGCATTTCGTGCACCTATGTTGTGCACAAACACATTACTTGTGCTATAGAGAGTACACATGCAAAAGCAAAATGAAAAGAAGAGTGTGCTCACAAAATGAAAGATTGTGAGAGTTTCAAAGTGAGTAGACCAAGAAATGGGTAAACTTACATGGATAAGAAATGTGGCTACCAAGAGTCCTAAAGATGGATGCCCTCGGCTCAATCGGGAGCCTAAAGATGACCTTTTTGCACACACTCTCAATGGTTTGAGAGAGGATGAAAAGTGTAAAGCATTCAACACATCAATATATGTGAGGGATTCCCTACCATATAGTGATCAATTATTTACATTGATTGTGATCGAGGAGATGAAGCAAGGAGGTTCACAATCAAAGGGAAATCAACCCCAAGTTTTCTATGTAGGTAGAGGCAAAGGAAAACAAGGTGGACAAAAATCCCAAAGTAGGAGGAGAGGAAGCTCAAACTCAAGCTCAATCAACTAAGAAGGCTCCAAACAAAGCAATGAATCAAGGGGAAGAGGAAGGAGTAGAGGAAGAGAAGGTCACAAGGAAGAGAAGCATCCAATGGAGAATGCTATAATCAAGGAAAATTGGTACATTATGCAAGAGATTTTTGGTCCAAAGGAGGAAGGGTGTTTTAGCACTTCAAGAGGTTCAAAAACATAGTGGAGAAGGAGACAAAGAAGTGTATAAAGAGCCTCATATCAGATGGAGGGGGAGAATATTTTTCAAATGAACTTTATATTTTCTACATGATCATGGCATTTGTTACCATTAGTGTCTATGTGAAAGGCCAAACGGCAACCAAACACTTTTGTATATGTTCTTTAATAAAACATATAGTGGCCTAGTCAACTACAAATTATAAGTTCAATCGCATTTGTAACACCTAAGAAATTTGTGTTTTTGCTCTCTACCTGCTTTGTTTTTCCACATATTCCAAATGTCTGTGTCAAGTATTGTGTGCAGTATCTAGAGCTTGGTTTTCAACCATGAGGGTATCATCGTGGAGCTGTCAAGAAGGAGAATCCATCGTGGTGTATCACCATCGCATCACTTCACAACTTTCAGAGCATTCTGACACAAAAGCTTTGTTGCTTTGTGCAAGCAAAGCAAGCATCTTCCTACCCACCCAAGGCTTACAATTAAGGGAACCATCAAGGCATAGAGCCTCAAATTTAGCCTTAGGACCTATTTTTTAATTACATTGAACACTAGTTGTGAGATCGGTCTAAGCTAATCTAAGAACTATAAATAGAGCATGCAAGCTCATTTTGAGGGGTTAGATAGTGTTGGCTAGTGCAGGAAACTAGATAACTCTTGTAAATTGTATGATTTTGAATGAAAAGACTCCCTTGTTTCACTCTATTGCTTCTTCCTTGCATGCATGTGTGTATGTGTGCATCTTCTTGTTTCTCACATACACATTTGCATGCATCTTTTGCTCACAATCTTCATATCACCTTCATGTCTTTTGAGTTCAAAATTTGAGGTTGGATCTTCATCAACATTGGTACACACCATTTTCTACGAGGAAACACATTTTTGGCATTGTTTCCAGGGAGAGATACTCGAGGGATGAGTATGCGATGGTAACATTAAGTAGAGGCATTGGAGTCATTGGTAAGCGGTGGACACATATGCAGGTGTGTATACACTTGTGCATGCACATACCAACACACACATGCACACTTGCATAGACACACACACATAAACCCATGCTCACACACATATATGTCTATATGGTGTGTATGTATATATGTGCAAGTGTGCATGTGTGTGTGTGTTTGTATGTGCATGCACAAGTGTATACACACCTGCACATGTGTCTAGATGGACACATGTGCAGGTGTGTATACATGTGCATGCACATACCAAAGTAGACTCATACACACTTGCACACACACACATACACACATACACACATACACACATACACACATGCTCACACACACACATACACACATGCACACATGCACACACACACACACACACACACATATATATATATATATATATATATATGTGTGTGTGTGTTTGTGTATGTATGCACATGGTGTGTATGTATGTGTGCAAATGTACATGTGTGTGTGCTCGCATGTGCATGCATAGGTGTATACACACTTGCACATGTGCATGCACATTACAACACACTCACATCCACACTTGCACACACACACATGCTCACACACATATATGTGTATGCACATGGTGAGTATGTGTGCATGTGTGTGTGTTGGTATGTGCATGCACAAATGTATACGCACATGCACATGTGTCGTATGTAGGTCTATATATACTTGTGCATGCACATACAAGCACACATGCATGCACACTTGCATGCACACACACATACACACCATGTGCATACATGTGTATGTGTGTTAGCATGTGTATGTGTGTGTGTGTCTAGCTAGAAATATATTCATCATATAGACAAACATTACTCCAAACATGAAATCCACCATATGGAACTCTCAAGACATGTAGCAGATTCATCATTACTCCAAAATATGAAATCCATTATATGGAAGACTCAAGACTAATATAGCATATGTGAGTTCCAATACATAAATAGGAAACAACCCATCATAACAACATCCAACAAATAATGAAATTGCTTTCAGGTACATCTCAATCATCTACATCAACTCTTGTCAAATACAAAATCAAGATTTAAAAAATCAATAAGTGGTAGAAAAGCATGATGAATTTGAAATACAAAACTAAAAAAAAAAATTGCTTGTAGTGAACCACTCTCAAACTTATCCATTGATGAATATCAAAAAAGACTAGGTCTATCATATGAACTCACCGTTATTTTCTTTACACTTCCCAAATGTTCATAATCAACCATAGCATGATATTTTTGGAAGCATGGCTCGATGCATAAGACTGTTGGAGTTAGACGTCTGCGGAAGCATGTGAACAACACAAGGAAGAAGAAGAAGCTTGGAGCACAACACACAATACTGAATGTATTACTAGAGAATGTACAAAGTTAAGTAGCCCATTAGGGCAATAGGCGTATATACAAGCCGGGGGAAAAAAACCTCCTACACAGGGAAAAAAGTGCCCCGGTGGTCCTAGTGTGTTCACACACATCACTACCTAAATATATCAACAAATCCCCCCTGGCAGTGATGCGGTGAACAAGGAGCTGGCACTCATGTATAAGGAAGTGCCAAGCTATGTGGAAATCACTCCACAAAAGGAAGTAAGCCAAAAGCTTTGCAGAAAGCTTCAAACTTCTCCCTAGGTAGAGCCTTCGTGAAAAGGTCTGCTACGGTCTCCTGCGTGGGCACATATGCCAAGCTGATCTCCCCAGCAGAGAACCTCTCCCTGACATAGTGATAATGCACCTCAATGTGCTTAGTGCGAGCATGGAACACAGGGTTCCTCGCAACTGCCAATGCGCTCTGACTATCAATGAAGATGGTGGTGGTAGAAGATTGGCCAACAGCCAAATCAGCCATAAGGCGTCTGAGCCACACACACTCAATAGTCGCTGTGAAAGCTTCCCTATACTCAGCCTCGGCTCAATCCTAGGACACATTCAGCCGAGGGCATGCACTTCCTTTTCATGCCAATGGAGTTGTATACAAATGTTCATTAATACATACATTCATATTGTCCATCTCTGAGTTCTCTATTAGTCTACTCAAAAGTCTGTCAACTTGTCAAGGGCATATCTCGGTCAATTCTTCACCAAATTCAGTGATTCAAAGCTTGTTGGATTCATATTGAAGTAATCTACATGCTGCCAAAGTTTGAAGACATTATATTCAGCCATTTTGAAGAAATCTGCGTCGAGGTGAACTCTGGTCATTTTCTGCTACAGTCCTAAAAAGTCGGGGGTATAGCTTAACTTGCTAAATTGATTTCTCTTAGCATAGTTTATTATTTTACATCATTCCACTTGGAATAGGTAGCTTACTAAGCTAATTAGATACCCCTAAAAGGAATTTCTCCAATTCCTACTGTACTGGTCATACTGAGCAAAATACTCAGCAAGTGTCAAGCCATAAATAGAAGGTTCTCTTGAGTTTGTGACTTCCAAAGTTATCTGTTTTGATTCAATCATTGCACACATCATTTCCAAAGGACATAGGACATTTTATGGTGTCATTGGAAAGCTAAGGAGGTCTAGTTATCAACTCTAAAGCAAAAGAGGGTTGGTACAAAGCAGGTTTAGCAGTACCTACTTAGTCTCTTGGAGCATCCATCCATCTAGCCCAACAATGCACTCATGTGGATACAAATGGAAATGAGGCAAAAGAACTCGGGTCATCAACATTCCCTTTGCAACTTGATGGAGAGTGTTAATCTCCAAAAGAACAAGTTAACCTTGAAGTTAGATCACTTCTATATCAAGGTTAACCTTAGACTCCACCAAACTTAGAGATCATCCACCAAATTATTAGAAATATTGAAAATTCTGAAAAATCAACTTCTCAGAAAAGTCTGCTGCAGATTAGTCACTCATTGACTAATCAATCCTGTAAAGTTTTTGATAAAACTTTGCACAACACTTCGCCTTAAGGTTGCGCAACTTTGCCAAGTTAAATTTCTCAAAAAGATTAAGTACACTCTGAGAAATGTGTGAAACACTTTACCTATGTCTGAAAGTGCTTCTCTGCAATGGCGACTTTGACACCTGCAACTTCTTAGTATTGGTTCTCCCAACTCTGAACCCGTTTGATCAAGATCTTCTAGCCATAGATGGCTTATCTTCCAACTTAGATTTTGAGCCCTCACTTGTGTAAAACTTTACACTGTAGACTGAGCAATGATCATTTCATTGAAGATGAAATGTGCGCCAGATTTCTCGACTCTTAGAACATCTTCACATATGAATGTTCCTAAGCAAAATTCTCACAACCTGATTGAAATTAAACTCTCAAATTCTAGCCATAGATAGATTAGCTATGGACTTAGATACATACAAAAGGATTCTTCAAAAGATTAAGCACAGAAGGAGAATGGGAGAGAAGATCGACGCGCAGAATTCTACTAAATTTTCTTCTTCATTACTTTTCACACATATGATTGATGATACATACAATGTTCATCATCTCTTCACCTATTCTTCTCTATCTGATCTATATCACTCTCTCTACTTATGAATACGTATCTGTAGATATATATACGAGTCTAACTCGTCATCCTTTTACAAAATATATTGAACTATTTACAAGAGTAATATACAAAAGAAACATTTCTGATTCCATTTTCTTCCTCTGAAAACAATCTTCATTCTTCCATATGTCTTCTCACTTTGATCTTCATAAAATCACTATTGATGATTGTTCTGCTCCAACACAACTCCATTTGGAGTGGTCGAATATTGTAGAGGCCCACCAAGTGCTGGAGTAGAAATGAAGGCAGAGCCTTCGTGAACATGTCCATTAGGTTTTCCTGAGAGGTACACTGATCCAAAGTAATCTTTTGTGATGTGAGCGTCTCACAGATGAAATGGTACTAGATCTCAATGTGCTATTTCCGATCATGGAACACTGGATTCTTGGTGATGGCCAAGGCTAACTGACTATCGGTGTGGATGCATGCCAAAGTAACTTGCAAAACACCAATATCAGATACTAATTGTCGAAGTCAGATGGCCTCATATGCTACAAAGATGGATGCTTGGTACTCAGCCTCGATGGATGACACAGCAAGTGTAGGGTGCTTCTTACTTGCCCAGGACTCTTAACCCAAGCAAGAATATGGATCCAGAAGTAGACCATCGCGAATCATGATCACCATCCCAATTCAAATATGAATATCCAACAAGTCCAATGCCCTCTATATACCAAAATCCATGATTTCAGGAGAGGGAAAGGTATCATATTAGTCTCTTAGCAACATCTCAATGTGTTTGATGAGGCTAATGTGCAAAATTACTGAGTATACCAACTGCATAGGCAATATCTGGTTTTGTGTTGGCTAGGTAAACTAAGAAGCCAACAAGCTATCGATAAGCATGCACATCCACAAGTGATGAAGGATCATCTAGTGTGAGCTTGATGTTTGGATCAAGTGGTGTAGATACTTTGTGACCACTAGTCCATGTTATTTTGAAAATGCAAACTATGCAAGCTCTAGGTGGACAAAGGGGTCAAAAGACCTTAATGTGGACAAAAGTCACAACTCAAATCACTTAGGACAGTCTCAAGGTCAGGCAAGATAGTCCTAAGGTGGTGGAAAAGTTAGGAGAGGCATCCAAAAGCTATAAAATGAGGTGAAGATTCATCAAATGCATGGAAGTCTTGTAGCTCATTGAAGACCAAGAGAAATATACTCAAGGAGGCTCAAGGAGAGAGTCATCCAAGGCTCAAGGAGTTGAAACACATGTATCCAAGCTAGGAGAAAATGTAGAGGAGGATGTTACATGCACAAAGGAGGAGTAAGGAGGAGCTATCAAGCCCACACACCCTCTAGTCTCTTGTAGGTATAGACATAGTCTCCTTATAACAATTGTAACTCCTTGTGTACATATCCAATTCAAGAGATTTAAAGTGCATTGTGTAGCTTGTATATGTCTCCTAGTTTCTCTAAGAGGGCTTCTTGAAGTGATTTTTACATGCAGAGAAATTGGTGTATGTATATAACCCTAATGTTTGCATATCCTACATCTCTACATAGTCTGTTTTGTACAGAGTTTTGGACTGACCTAAATAGAGCCATTTGAGGTGTTCTATAGCTCGTTGAAAACCGTATGAACCACACTAATTGTCTAAAATCTCAGCTGATTTGAATCAGTGTAAGGCAGATGAATTAGAGTTTTGTTGTAGGGTAGCAGAAAAGGTGTATGAAGGGACCTAGGTATTGGGTTCATTTCACTTCTAGTGTGCAAATATGAGGGATTAAATTCCTTCAGTTGGTGTCAGAGTAGGAAACATCCTTTGAAGACTCTAGGGGAAGGACACAAAGGGTTGGACATCAAGGCCAAGAGGTACATTCGAGTATAACCCTAATTTCCCATTCATTATGGCAGATCTAGGTAAAAAAGTGGAGTTGCGTGACAAAGACAACTATCAACCATGGAGGCTCAGAGTCATGAAATACCTCATGAGAAAATGTTTATGGTCTATTGTGTGTGAAGATGAAGATAAGCCCAATGTGGATCCCAAAGATCCAAAGATTACCAATCAAGAATTGAAGATGTTGAAGGATTGGGAGGAAAGGAATAGGAGAGCTATCTTCTACATATCACAGGTAATCTCTAACACTATGATTGGTCATATATCAGAGTTTGATCATGGTAGAGATGTTTGGGAGGCTTTAGAGAAGATATATGCCACTTCGACAAGAAGCAGAAAGATGCAACTTAAAAATGAACTCCATTCTTTGAAGAAGGGTAGTGGTCAATCTATTGTTGACTATACCTTGAGGGTGAAGGAGTTGAGGGAGCAATTGGCATCCATTGGTTGCAAGTAGATGAGGAAGGCCTTGTGCATATTACTCTCAATGAGGTTGAGAGGGGAAGACAAGTGGAAACCCCTTATTACTACCATCTTGTATAGAGATCCTCTACCAACTCTTGAGGACCCACACCTAGTGGTAGAAGAGGTTGCCATAAGAGACACATCCAAGAAGGATAGTCACTCACAGGTCCTATATGCTAGCAAAGGCAAAGGCAAAAGTGGCAAGAAGGAGAAAGGAGGAAAAGGCAAGTGGAAGTAGTCCAAGCAAGAAGATTCAAATTTAGAAGGAGATAGCAAGGCATCATCTTCAAGGAAGGGCAAGAATGGCAAAGGGAAGAACAACCCTTTTCAAGGTAAAACTATTTTTATATGTGGTAAGCAGAATCATGTTTCTTCAAATTGCTGGTTCAAGGATGATAAAGGCAAGAAGAAGAAGAAGAAGAAGCAGCAAGGGAACTATGCTAACAACTCCAAGAAGGATGATGAGAAGGAGACCCTCCTAGCCATGAGACATGGCTACACTAGTGATCCTAAGGACACAAAGTGGTATATAGACTCTAGATGCTCTAATCACATGTCATGTATCAAGGAATCTTTTGTTCATATGCAGGTCCCAAGCTCAAAAGGTTGTGTGGAGACATGAGATAACATTGAGCATCCCATTACACATATGGGAGATGTGAAGCTAGGTGATGGCAAATCTGTCAAGACTCTTAAAGATGTGCTCCATGTTCCATCTATTTCCAAGAACCTTATCTCTATAGGACGCATGGTAGAGAGAGGTATGTAGGTTATATTTGATGCAAAAGGATGCATGGTGAAGCAAGGATGTGAGATCATTGCCAAGGGAAGGAAAGAACATAGATTGTTCACATTAGATTGTTGCTCCTACACATAAGAAGGTATGTTATGTAATGATTGGTAACAAAAGGATTGCAGAGATTGATCTTTGGCACAAGAGCGTAGGGCATATCAATATTCCCAAGTTTAAATGCATGTGGAAAGCAAGTTTAGTGTAGGGACTACCAAATCTTGAAGGCCAAAGTCTACATGAGTTTTGTGATGCTTGTGAGCTAGGTAAGCAAGCAAGGAAGCCATTTCCAAAGCCTATGAGTACAGATCCTCTAAGCTCTTGGAGCTTATACAATCAGATGTATGGGGTCCTAGTAGAGAGGCTTCATTGGGAGGAGCTAGGTACTTTTCCACTTTCATTGATGATGACTCAAGAAAGGTATGGCTCTATGTTATCAAGGAAAAATCATAAGTATTTTCATGCTTTCAGAAGTTTAGGTCCCTTGTTGAGAAACTGTTGGAAGCAGCCAGAGGCACAGACGACACGGAAGCATGTAACAACAGAGCAGGGAGCCAGTCAAATCTTTTTTCAAAGAATCATGTTCTAAAAATACTTTTCAAAAACCTCCAACAGTGATTTTTATCACTATTGTAACATATGTAACATAGAAAACCCCATTTTGTAATCCATAGCTCCATTTTGTGCAAGCCGAGGAGTCCTCGAGCTTGAGGAGCTTAGGTAGAACAAGCGTATCAATTTTCGTTATTTTTAGACATCGTTTACCCTTCCAAATAGCATCTAGGACCTAATTTTTAACTATGCCGATCACTAGATGTGAAACCGGTCAAAACTAGTCTAGAAACTATAAAAAGAGCTAGAGAGCTCATTTTTGAAGTTAGTTAGTGTTGGCTAGTGTGAGCTTAGAGTTCTTTTGAGTTTGTAATAGTGTTCTTGAGTGATAGAGTTAATTCCCCACCTTCCATTGTGCCTTGCTTGTCTCTTCGTAGTGTGTGTGTATGTGTGTGTGCATTCCTATGCTTCTCACCTTCACTCTCACTTCATCTCACATTCACGATCTTCATATCACTCCTATCTCTTCCGCGGATTGACATTAAGGAGGTGGAGCTTCTTAACGTGGTTCTCACCATTGTGCTAGAGCAACACCAAATTTGGCGCCGTTGCCGGGGATCGAGTCTAGGACGAATGTGTGATGGTAAGAGTATAGCAAGAAGTGGCGTTGGAAGGTAAAAATTTCAGTTTTTGTTGTTGTTTTTACTTAGTTTTTAGTGTTTTTCACCTCCCCCACACTCCATCTTCATCACCGCATCATCATCTTCATCTCCAAAAAAATCAGAAAATTCACCATATCCACCCATTCTCCTCATTTCCCCTCATTTGTGCATGCGAGAGAGTGAAAGAGAGCTTTTGTGCTTGTGTGTGCTTTTGCTTTCTTGAGTTTTCTTGCAGGTACAGTACTCCAGTGCATCAGGAAGGCTGCAAAATGGTAAGAAAATCACCTTCTGTCAGAAATTTCCGAGTGTGTCAGACCATCGCGATGGTCTGCAAACTTCGGAATTTGAGGTAAGCGACCACACAGGTGTGTAGGCGACCCTTGCGCATCTACGAATCCACAGCTGCATCTCAAAAAGTCATACTTCATCGCGACGGTCTCAGACCATCGCGATTGTGTCACACCATCGCGATTGGCTCACGCCATCGCGACGGCTCGGCTGGACCATCGCGACGGTCTCACGCCATCGCGACGGTTCATTTGGACCATCGCGACGGTTCGCGGACCATCGCGACTGTTCGGTTGACCCCACACCATCGCGATTGGCTCATGCCATCGCGCCGACGGTGCCACGTGGCAAGTTGGACCATCGCGACGGCTCGCACCCTTGCACCATCGCGACAACCCGAAATTTTGGACCATCGCGATTGGCTCACGCCATCGCGCCCAGACCATCGCGATTGGCTCAAGCCATCGCGACGGTTCACTTTGGACCATCGCGATTGTTCACGTTGACCGTTGACTGACGCCATCGCGATTGTCCACTTTCACGCCATCGCGATTGTCCGCCTGATCGAGCCATCGCGATTGTCCACTTTCACGTCATCGCGATTGTCCGCCTGATCGAACCATCGCGACGGTGCACTTCAGACCATCGCGATTGTTCACTTTCACGCCATCGTGATTGTCCACTTTCACGCCATCGCGACGGTTCACCCTCACGCCATCGCGACGGTCCCAGACCATCGCGATTGTCTCAGACCATCGCGATTGTGCACCCCCATCGCAAATTTTAGGGTTTCATTTTTTGGCCAATTTTGGGGCTATTTTTGAGAAATTTTTGGGGTGATTAGACTCATAGGAGACCCCTTAGCTCATATTTGGAGAAAAACATGTTTGTCAGTTTTTACCCCCCAGGGCCTGAACGGTCATAACTTTTTCATCCGAAGTCCGTTTTTTGAGCTTAATAGCTCATTAGAAAGCTCTTGACGAGTACTACGTGATCTCAACTATTTTTCTTAAAGGATACGTCTATTTTTAGACAAGCTATTTTGAGGTTGACCTAGTTTGGGACTAGAAAGCCAGGGGGCAAACATTGAAAAGTTGGGCAAAAGGGAAGGGGCTTAAAAGGTGTATGTACTCAAGTGCTTGATCATCCAACTGTGAATTGGTCTAATATTTGATTTTTCCAGGTCTAGCAAGGGCAATCAAGGGCAACCAAGGCAAGGCAGTGAAGGGCATAAAGCTTGGGAAGCGCGGCTTCTTGGGCATCAGAGCAACCAGAAAAGCTGACTCGAGGTTGGAAGATTACTCAACCCCCTCAGTCAATTTTTAGCTTAGGATAAACGGTAGCATTGTGGATTAAGACGATAGGAACGCCTCAAGTTCAAGAGAGTTAAATTTATCAAGTTCAAGACTAAAGTAAAGGTGTGTGACACGAAAACCTAAAGGAAGGAACCTAAGTCTGACGGAACGAGAACTCAAAATTATAACGGAAAGTCGAATTCCTGACGCATACATTAAGACAAGAATCTAAAGAAATTTAAAAAGAATCAAGAAAGTAATAACAAAGAATCATTGACGATCTGAGCGTGTACTGAGTGTGCAAGGAAGAAAATTAATGAACCTTAGATCGGGCAAACATATAGGCAAGTCAGACCGACGAAGCCTTAGATCATCAGAGGCAAGTGTAAGAACTACTGCACGATCGTGGGCTCAACAGTTGAACACTAGTTATCCCTACGAGAGCTCAGATACCAGCGAATCAGAAATGGCATTTAGCACAGAAAGACCAGAAGGAGGGTCGAATGTAGCCTATTTAGAAAAACCAGAAGGACCCTATAGTACTCAACTAGAGTTTCTCCGAACCAACCGATTAGGTGCTCGCATCTATGAGGATGGTTTGCGAAGGCAAGTGGTGCAAATGCACAACCTCGATCAACCCATTGGATTGGAACATCTAGTGGTGAAATTCGAGAGAGACGCATACATAGACAAGGAAGGAACAATGTACATATTAAGTACGCAGCCAAACAATACCAACGAGTTTGGCGTGATTCAGCTAGAGACGGAAACAAAATCTCAAGGAAAAGAACCATTAGAAGAGCCTAGAACACCTAGAGGGAAATCTGTACTGACACGAGTACTAATCCCGGAATGGATCCCTCAAGACAACAGAAGCATAGAGTTGTTTGTAAATAAAGAAACTGATGAAGCCTTTTGGAGATACAAGACAGAACTACTTAGTGAGGTAGGTATCATCACGATATACGAGTTCAAGGACCCGGATACACCTGGAAAGGTTGTATACCTGGATGAGACTTCAGAAAGAGTCTTTGTGGTACCTGACCGCGCTAAAAACACATACACATGGAGAGGTGAATTGGTATTCCCTCCATCTAGAACGAACATGAATACAAGTCAACAAGGGGCAGGAACATCATCAGCCCATGGAAATCAAAGAGAGAGAAATAAAGAGAGACTGGAAGTAAGCTTCACTCATCCCGTAGGGAGAGATAGAACAACCACAAACACTAATAGAGCGGACGGACAAAGAGATCATGGAATACTAGGTGGTAGAGATGATTTTCCTCTACCTAGACCACGCGAACACGCAAGAATATTGAGACCCACACAGTTAGTAAAATCAATGAAGAATTACTTTGATGGGACAGGAGATCCCTATGACCATGTCGCAGAATTCAAGCAAGTACTAAGAGCAGAACAAGTCGAAGACATGTTCACGCAATACAATGCATTTGGACTAACGTTAAAGAATACCGCTTTAACTTGGTTCCAACCTCTGCAACAAAGGCAATTTAGAGACATCCATCACTTTTTAGAGTCATTCATCACTGAATTCTCTAAAAGTGGGATTAGACATGACACGTCTTCGTTGATTCATAGCTTTAAACAGACTCTTCAAGAAACAGTAAGACTGGCAGGACGTAGGTTTAGACAATATGTTGAACGATGTCCAATGCAAGAGCTACCCTCACAAGCCAAGCAAGTGTCATTGTTTTTAGATGGCTTGTTGAGCTCTAAACTACGCTCCTACGTGTACCTAAAAGAACCTAGAACGCTAGAGCAATGTGTAAGAATTTGTATAGACATTGAGGACAACTTAGGAGACGAGTTGGAACTCTCAAAGGTCTATAAGGACTCAGACTGTTCATCTCTAGCATCCACAAAATTGTCTAGCTCAATAGAAGACCTTGCAGAAAAAGTGGCCTAGAAACTAGGAGTTTCTAGTAAACCCAGGGTACTAATGAACAAGCGTTGTTACACCTGTGGTGGTGACCATATGGCAAATGTGTGCCCCAATGCACCACAACCACAAGCCAACCCTAGTGGCCAATACTGCACAATTGAGAGAAGATACACGAATCATACGGCTCAGGACTGCCCATACAACAAACAAACCGTGAGACAGAACTACCCGCAAGCATACCCACAGCCAAGTAGGTATCAAGGCCAATACAATGCTCAGCCTTATTACTATAGGCCTCCTCAGAACTACCCATACCAGGCTCAACAGAGACCTCAACCCGTCTTAGCTCAGCAGCCACCCCCACCAGCGAATGTCATCTCAGTCAAATACGCTGCTGCAGAGGAGAATCTAAGTAGGGCCTTAGTGCCTTCTTCACCTTTGATCACAGAGGGTGACCCGAATTCGAACAGCTTTGACTCTACGCATGTAGATAGTCCACCCGCATATTACACAGAGTCACCACAACACGTAGAAACATATCATTACGATAGTCCACCAGTGGAACCTAGTTGGGAGCCCGACTATGCTAATGTGATGTACACAAACCCAAATCCACGGCCCCAAATAAGACAACAAAGACCACAGGGCCCTAGAGGACCATGCTTTAGGTGCCAAGGAGATCACTTCATAAAGGATTGTCCACATCCTCCAATAGCAGGACAATCACAGTACTATAACATACAAGGCTTTTGTGCTGATTGTGGCAAAGAGCACATAATCAAAGATTGTCCTAAAAATCTAGTTAATGCTTCGAATGTGATACCGATCAACGTGATAGGTATTGTAAATAACGCAGATGGATCCAACCCTACATACGTGCCTATCCAAGCTATCACAAGAGCCCAGGCGCTCTTACAGAACCAACAACTTAATCAGGAGAAAGTAGCCGGAACTAGTGAAGTTGCAGAATCTAGCAGTAAAAAGACAAAATCTTGGAAAGATTCTAGAGAAAGAATTAAGAGAAAATGGAGTAAAAAGATAATTGAGTTGGAAGGAAGTTTGAAGGAATCTAGAGCCAAAATCCTAGAATTGACTTCACAGGACTTGAATCAAGAGAATCCAGCTCAAAAATCAGGATCAGTTTTAGCGGAACCCATACCAGAAAATCTAGACATGATGTTTCGTGCATATCAGGCTAGATTAAAAGAGGGACCTCAGGTAGCTGAAATGAGCAAAAACTACTCTCGAGCTGATCTAGAAATTGAGAGAACTAAACTTTGCATGAAGATGGTAGAACTAGCACAAGCTTTGTTCGAAGCCTCTAGATATCTTAATTGGAATAACATGGCAAAACCGGAACTACACTTTCAAGGACTAATGGAGAGGCTAGAATATTTGATTGAAAGCAAAGAGAAAAAGGATCAGCATAGGAACCCCATTGTCCCAGAGACACAGGAAAGGAATGCACCATCCCTGTCTCAAGTACCCAACTCAGAAAGTCAAGACAATTTGTCTTCCATACATAAATATTCACATGAATTTTTGAGAGAAATACAAGAAGAGAAATGGAGAAAGGAACAAGGAACACACCCTCCTATTCAAGAAATAGACGACTTGCAGGAACAATTTCCCCAAGACATTCCCTCTATTTACGATGAGGTAGAGGAGGAACAACTGAGTGAACACACAGGCTTTGAATCTAATTCTTTACAAGAATTACCTCAGTTCACAGGATCTTGGGAAGCAAAGTCTATTAATATGAGAGCACCCACTATAATAGTGAGGAATGAAGAATCAGTAATCCCTAGAAACACGGAAGTGATCAAGAATACTGAAGTACAGTGTAGTCTCACTCGAGAGGAGTTGTTAAAGGTTAAACCAGAATTGTGGAAGCATGTAGCAAATCAATTCCCCGAGCTTGCTACTACTCCCTCACAAATAGGATCACAAAATAAGGTACCAGAGATACCCGTAGAAAAGATTGGAGATGTAAGCGAAGGAGAGGAAGGTAACACATATCTTCCAATAACCCATCAGGGCTACACCACGAAAGCCATCTTAGATTCAGGAGCCGGAGTAGCCATAGCTACCACCGCTTTATGGAAACGTTGGGGTAAGCCAGCATTGAGACCCACCAGGATGAAGCTACAAATGGCTGACGGACACATAGAAAAACCATTAGGCTTACTAGAAGGCATATCTCTCACCACTTGTGGCATAGAATTTGAGCATACCTTTGCCATTTGTGACTTTGCAAAAAATCATGCTTATGAGATGATATTGGGACGACCATTCATGCGTCAGTTGGAAATTGTACAAGATTGGGGAACTAATTCTTTGTACTTGCAACATTTAGGAGTGACTACCAAAGTCAATCTTAAAGACTATTCACATCGAGATGTACCCCCAATACAATGGAATACCATCCATAAGACACTAGTAGAGACGGAATCCGTGCACTCATTAGAATCAGATCCTTCTTGGTTGCATGAGGACACTCATTTATGGATGTGTAAAGTAGCAAAACAAGAGGAAGAAAGGTTAGAAGCCAGGACCTTAGGTGCAGAACAACATCCACGAACCCTTCAAGATCCAGCCTACGCACCTGTAGTATTCCCAGACGAAGAGTTTGAACCCCATGGTTGGGCAGAAATCCTAGCAACCATGGATGTAGCCATCAATGAAGAACAATGGACACCCCACTGTGACGAGGATGGCTATGATATCTTAGTTTTCATGATAGAGCCAATCATGTGCGATGCAATTTTAGAAGAGTGTGAACCTAACACTGATGCATTTGAGGATGCAAGCGATTTTGATTTAGAATCAATTATCATGGACCCACCCTTTGCATCAAAGGAAGAATATTTTTTCGAGGTAGAGACTCACACTCAGAGACACGAGGAAATTACGAATGAGGTGAGGTTAGCCACTCAAGTGACTACTAAGAGTGAAGGCAAGAAAAGAAAGAAGAAAGAAGCCATGTCAGAAAAAGAAGAATCTTTATTTGAAGTACCCGAGAACTTCAAGAAATATGAAATCGAAGATAGAAGGATCATGGTACGAATGCCTAATAGAAAGGCGAATGACGGACAAGTATATGATAACAGAGAGAAAACCAAGAAAATAATAGTAGCCATAGAAGGAGAAGAAGAAAAATGTACATACATAGGGCATGATTTGACGAAGGAAGAAGAAGAAGAGCTAGTTGCCCTATTGCGCGAATATAGAGATGTTTTTGCTTGGAGTTACAAAGATTTGAAAGGAGTAGATCCAGATATATGTTCTCATAGAATCCCTATGACTCCAGATGCAAAACCGACAAAACAGAAACCGTACACGTACATTGATAATTACGTTGCGAAGATTAAAGAGGAGATAGATCGCTTGATAGATGTCGGATTCATTTACGAAATTGAGCATACCGAATGGGTATCTCCCATTGTGGTAGTGCCCAAGAAGAATGGAAAATTGTGTGTGTGTATTAACCTTAAAAAAGTTAATGCCGCCACGATTAGAGACAGTTATCCTCTTCCTATCACGGAACATCTATTGGAAAGAGTTGCGGGCAAGGAAGTTTACAACTTCCTTGATGGTTTTTCAGGCTATAATCAAGTAGCCATTGCTCCAGAAGATCAACACAAGACGGCATTTGCCACTGAATGGGGCATATTTGCATTTCGTGTAATGCCATTTGGCTTAACAAATGCACCCGCCACTTTCCAGCGACTCATGTGTCATGTTTTTAAGGAATTCTTACGCAAGAGTTTGGAAGTTTATGTCGATGACTTATGTGCTCATTCAAATGTAAGACAGACACATATCCCAGAGTTAAGGCAAATATTTGACAAATGTCGAGAATATCAGGTTTGTTTGAACCCAGAAAAATGCGTTTTCATGGTCAGACAAGGCAAAATTCTAGGACACATTGTGTCAAAAAATGGAATCTCTACGGATGAAGAAAAGATGAAAGTAATTGCAAAATTACCTAGACCAACTAATGTGAAAGAGGTACAAGCATTTATGGGCCATTGCGGTTATTATAGGAGATTCATACACATGTATGCAATCATAGCCAAGCCTTTGTACTCTCTTTTAACCAATTTTGAATGGACAGATGAATGTGAAAAGTCGTTCAATGAACTCAAACGACGTTTGTGCTCAGCACCTATATTGACTACCCCAGATTGGAGTAAGCCATTCCATGTACATGTGGATGTATCCAATTATGCCATAGGATGTGTGTTAGCACAACCCACGAATGAAGGTAACATAGATCTCCCCATAGCTTACGCTAGTAGACAATTGAACGCAGCAGAAAGAAATTACACCACGACGGAACGAGAAGGATTAGGGATGATCTACGCAGTGAAGAAGTTTAGGCACTATTTGTTGGCAAACAAATTCAAGTTCTTCGCAGATCATCAAGCCCTATTGTACTTAGTCAACAAGCCATGTAACACAGGACGACTAATACGTTGGTTTCTATTACTCATGGAGTATGATTTTGAAGTAGTAGTCAGGAAAGGAAAGACACATCTTAGAGCTGACCACCTTTCGAGATTAACCTCAGGAGAAGCTCCTCAAGGAGTAGCAGATGATCTACCAGATGCATATTTGTTTAATCTTGAGATAGCACCAGAATGGGCTAAGCCTATAGTCCCTATTCTCACATATGGACCTAAGAATCCTAGGATAAAGATCAAAGAGGGAGAGATTACCAAGTCTCAGAGATACCAAATAATGGCACGAAGCATATATAAACAGGATAATCAAAAGATTCTTGCTTGTTGTGTAGATGAATCAGAACATGCGAATTGGTTGCAATTAGCACACATAGGTGCATTAAAGCAACATCATTCAAAACATCGAACATTACAGACTCTGCATAGACTAGGAGTATATTGGCCTACGATGGAAGCAGATGTCTACAGGTTGTGTAAGGAATGCAATGTTTGTTGTGAAAGACCACCAGTAGAGCATGCTACATTGTATCACGTGTCTCTCACACCAGACTGGAGTGAACAATTAGTGACATACTTGAGGACGAACACATTCCCTCAAGGAATGACCTTAGCTCGACAACGCAGTCTAGAGCAGGAAGCTCAAGATTATTCACTTATTGGCGATAACCTATACAAAAGAGGACGAGATGGATATCTAAGACAATGTGTTCATGAGAGCGATTATCTGAGCATACTAGAGACTGCACACCAAGGTGTTGCAGGAGGTCATTTTGGACCCGATAGGATAATCAAAGCCATCCTCTTTGCAGGATTATGGTGGCCCACTCTTCACATGGATGCTCATACCTATGTTAAGAGATGTGATGTGTGCCAAAGAACTCAGTTTCCTACTCGCAGAGATGAAATGCCATTGAAACCCATGATGGGCGGACGTGCATTTTCAAAGTGGGGTATAGGCTTTAGGACCCATTAACCCCCCTGCAAAAGGTACACATGCTGAATACATTATTGTTGCCACAGATTATCTTACGAAATGGGTAGAGGCAAAAGCCACAAAAAAGAATGATGCACACACAACTGCAAAATTCTTATTTGAAAATGTCTTTACAAGATATGGATTGCCTATAGAGTTAGTGAGCGATCGCGGAACTCACTTTCTAAACCAAGTCATTGAATATTTGTTACAGGATTTTATGGTGATTCACAAGAAATCCGCACCATATCATCCTCAGGCCAATGGTCAGGCTGAAAGCACTAATAAGATCCTTTGTAACGTACTGACGAAACTCGTGAACAACAAACGTTCAGATTGGGAAAAACAGTTACACCACGCTGTTTGGGCCTATCGAGTGGCCTACAAGACCGTACTCAGTGCAACTCCCTTTCAGATGGTTTTTGGTCAGAATGCTGTGCTTCCTTTGGACTTCTTGATACCGACCCTTAAGGTTGCACAAGAACATCAGTGGACCGGCCATGAATTATCAACAAGAATAATGGACTTGGAACGATTAGGAGAAACCAGGCTAAAGGCGGCAGCAGGAATATATGCAGCGAAGAAGCGACAGAAAGCATATTTTGATGCACATGTGAAAGATAAAGGCCTAAAAGAAGGAGATTTAGTTCTAGTATATACGCTAAAGCAACACGCACGTAAGTTAGAAAAGCGAGGTTATGGACCTATGATCATTAACAGACTCTCAACAAGTGGAGCAGTACAATTAGCCACTTTAGAAGGAGATATAATGCCTAACTATATTAGTGGTTGTAGAGTCAAGTTATATCAGGAACCTCTTACTGAGGATATGCTTAGACGACTCACGTTGGCAAAGAAGCGTAAGGAGGAAGAAAATAGAATACGAGCGGAAGCTCAGGCAGAAGCAATAGAATGCATTAAACGCATGAAGTTAAGAAGACAAGGACTAGGGAGAGAACATTATAACCATCTGGAAACTACACCCAGATATCCCATGGCCATGTGTCAAGTAAAGTCAACCACTCATCCTAGTATAGTGGACAGGAGACCATTCATTACAGTCAGGCTAGAGCACGACAACCCTTGCCAAGAGCTCAGGGCTTTAATTGACTCAAGTGCTGCGACTAGTGCGATTAGATGGTCCCACTATAAGGATTCAGGAATAGAAATGCGGCCAATTGAGGCATACCTCATAGGTTTAGGAGGCATGGAAACCCCTTGCATGGGTGAGGTGGACCTTCCTATCCTCATTAAGGATGTGACCATGACAGCGAAGCTACTAGTGTGCCATGATGACGACCTGATAGAACCCCTAATTCTTGGCCAAGATTGGCTATACGATCACTCAGTGGACCTAAATCTTAGACAAGGCTCCTTACAGATTGGAACCTTAGAACAGAAGCGAGTGATACCGCTTGACTTCCCTAACGGCATTCCAAATGAGGTTTGTAACCCTAGACCCTATGAAACGCATGCGACGGAAGACCGGAAGATCTTGGGTCAGACCAGTCACGTTACGTCTACACCAACCCACTCGGGCTTGGCTAGGGACAGTTGTCAATCAGAAGGATGACAGGAGATCTTCCCTGGGGCTTCCTGCAAACTAGAAGGGGCAGCTACCCAACCGCTAGGGCAGATGAACAAAATCAGCGGTCAGGTGGGTTGCATCAGCGGCCAAATGAGCACAACACCCTGCGATGCTCATCCTTCCAAACTTGCTGCGGACTGGCCTAGATTAAAGATAAAGAACGAATCACTTCCTAATGGGCAGGTCACGCAAGTGTTGGATCTCCCTTCTTTTCCAAAGCAGAGCGTCCAATGGACCTCTCAAACCCAACCACGAAGGAGTCAACCACAACAGAGGAACCCAGACCGACGACACCACCAGACAAGGCAAGGAAACAGCAGTATCAACATCACAGAACAAGTGGCACGAAACAAATATGGGTGCCAAAAGGACAGCAACCACAGGCTATTGGCAACACCGCAGACGAGAACAGGACAAAGTTTGAACAGGAGCAGAGTCAGCATCCAAAGTCCCCTCGATCTTCTTTTACAAGTACCAATACTCGACAGATTTGGATCGCCAAGAAATACCTTATCCATAGACCCACACCCATGCAGATTTGGGTACCCAAGCAATGTATTATAGCCCAACTCTCTAGCCATGTAATGTATACCCCTCCGAAATCTTTTCATCCTTCAATACCACCAAACCCGATACCACTTTTTGTCCCTCAGCAGAAACATACCACCCACTCCAAGACTCTTAGGAAATGGATACCGAAACGTATCCAAACGTCTTCTTGTACCCCATTATCTAACAATTCTCCCACCCCATTTAAACTCCACCCTTGTAATAATTCACCCTCAACCAAACCTTGTATAAATTCATACACCCAAACCCCACATCATGCATAGTAAAAGCTCATCAAGAATTGTAGGCATAATCTGAACCATGTAGGTGTCTAGAGACCTGCATTAGCTCTGCAAAAAGATCATTGCATCAATCACTTCACGACACTTGGCTACACAGGTTACACATCGGTTATGGAAAGGGATTGCGGTCTCACCTTATTGGGATCATAATTAATTTCCATGCTAATGTGTTAATCTTTTGTAGCAGATCTTTTCCATTAGCTCATCAGTCATCATGCAAACCGAAGCAGGACCATCAGAAGCTGGCCCCAGTGCACCGATGGCCACTATTGGAGAATTACTAGCGGAATCTTATCCTACGATGCAACCACCAGAGTTTCAAGGTTTTCCAGGACCCATGCCAATCGATGATCCTCCTAGAGGATATACTGAGAAGATTCATCGTAATTCTCATTGGTTCCAAGGCCTAGCAGGACCATTAGCAGACGCTGATTTCATATTTGAGGCCAATTTGGCATTTGATCTTCGCACATGGACCAAGTACCAGTTCTTGTCAAGAGAATTTGAAGGACATAATACACAAGATCTAACGCACGTTTGGGCACGAGCGGGATTTACAGAGTATTTTAGCGACCCTCTGCCTAAACCTGATTTTTACAGATGTTTTTACTTGGTAACCACCTTAACGGCTTCAGAGAACAAGGATCTACCTGGCACATTCATGTTACCATCCTTGGTAAATGATCCTCCATTCAGAAGGTTTTATTTGTCTAAAGATTTAATTCGCGCAGCTCTGAAAATACATGGAACACACACTCCGATGGAGAGAGAACGGCTAGTCCCAGAGCAGATGAAACGTGGTGACGTAACTAAGTGGGAGGATATTTCTGCTATAACCCCTGAGCTTTCCAAGCCATTCCGGATATGCATGCAGCACTTTGCTTTCCCAGCTCAGGATCGTTTTACCATGCCTCACAAGAGAATCTGGTTTGGATTATACTTAGCATGTATTGGACCTCAAACGGTTGATCTAGCTAGCTGGATCATTGATCAGCTCTATTTGGCACAACATAGGTGGGAGCGAAAGAAGGTAATCAATGGGTGCTGCGCCCTCACCAGGATCATATATATGTGCTTGGCGTATGACTTACCAATTGAGCGTGCCATGACCAGTGAGGAACTGAAAGCATTCAAAGGGACCACTAAGAAGGCTAGAAAGTCTAGCAAAGGCAGAGCCGGAAAGCGGATGAGAGGCACTATCCCATGCCTACAAGTCCCAGAATCACCCTCGCCACAACCATCTCCAGAGCAGTCACCAACAGCAGCCACAACCACAGAACCTATCACCACAACAGCTGAACTTCCCACCACTATTGGTGCGGAAGCTTTCTCTTTTCCAATACCGCATTTAGAACCAGGACAAGCAGAGCCACTGGACCAAACTTTTGATTTTGAGATGCCCGATGCATTCTCCAATGAGTTCCAGTTTTCAGAAGGACAATTGTTTTCTCAAGAATTTGAAAGGCCTAGCTACCCTACCACACCCAGGGATCAGCCACAAGGACAGATCGTGTCCAGCTCTGATGACGAAAGAACAGCAACCGATGACGATGAAGGAGACGATGAAGCTAGTCAGGGAACACAGGAATCCCAAGAGCATGAAGAGACAGATGGCCAAGGCCAACAAACAGACACACATGGCGATAGAAGTACCCATGAAGATGAAACTTACGAGGCAGCAGCTTACACACTAGCTATCAAGAAGCTGTATAGAACTATGGAAAAAGTTTGGGCACGCAAAAAGCTGACAGAGGAAGAGAGTCAAACAATAATAGAACAAGAACTTGTCACAGGCAGATTCGAAGACGCATACATCAAAGGATTCAAAGAGTTAGTCAAATCAGTAGGCTCCAACGAAGCACTCAGGTACTTGCAACGAAAGCCACTACCACAGTTTGACCCCCACAGAGTACGACTACTTTCAAAGCCAGGCGAATACATTCGTGTACCCACAGGAGCACAGTCTTCAGAACAAGCCAGGGAGGCACGCCTCGTCCCCGAAAGTTCGTTGGCAGTAGAAACCATCTTTGTAGATTCCCCACCCCGCGCTACAACTGTACAGACCTCAGAAGTCACTAACGTACCGGCCACCCCAACCGCTCCTCTCTCACCGCCCATCCATCCAGCCTCCCCTCTTCACCCTCCTTCCCCCAGACCAAATCTTCATTCACCGGTGGTGTTGTAGAAATTGTCTTTACGACCACTCCCCCCACAATTCCTGCACCCATTAGCCCTAGTCTACCCCCTCCCACACCCACCTTTCTATCCAACCCATTCCTTCATCAATCTTTTCCATCTTTCCCCACAACTCCAAGACCCCTTTTTCCATTCCCACCGCCATTAACCTTCTCCCCCGTCTCACCTCCCCGACCCATTGTAACCCCTCTTTCCCCTTTCCACCAAGCTGCTCCAGCCAGACCCCCTGTAAATTACCCCTCAACCTTTGTAAATCCCGTATTTACACCAGCACGAGCACCCACGATCACACCCATATTCACGGTCACCGCACTAGATACGTCCACTGACATGGACATCTCACCACCCACTGCACCATCACTCACTTCACTCACGGCACAAACATTTTTAGGCACATCACAATTTTCAACAATCACTACATCATCCACCTTCCCACCCCCATTCCCCATTCCCGTTGCATCTACACCAACTGCATCTTCATTTAGCACCCCATTAATACTATCACCCACTGTAGATAATGCATTCCGACAGATGTTCATGTGTATGACGCAAGTAAGAGATGAGTTCACATCTCTTGGTGATAGTTATCAGCAGCTGCAGAGGACAACCAATGACTTACAGTCGCAGCTTAATTTATTGTCTATTGAGAATGCCTCTCTGAACACCCGCTACTAGGAATTACGCGAGGCTTATCACAAATTGGAACTAGAAAGCGAAGAAAAGACCAAGGAAGCCACTGCTGACCTGGATAACTTATTAAGAGCCCAGACAGTCCGCAATGCAATGCTAACACGAAACATGGGCTTACTACGAAGACACCTAGCAGCCGCCAAGGAAGAAAACCAGCGGTTACAGGATCAGAACCGAGAAAACTTAGAAGCAGTGCTCGACCATCCAGACCAACCACTCAGTCCTAGCAGGTTCAAAGCCATTCCTTCAGACTCGATGAAAATGCTGCTAGACGATCATGTAAGATTACTAGATGAATACGACCGCATGAACGAGGAGTTACAGAAACTCAAAGAAGATCACAAATTACTCCAGTTACGAGAACCGGCACACCACGACATACCAACACCTGTGGACCCCTCTCCTGACCTCCTAGAGGAACTCAACTCATTACGGGCCCAGGTATCGACCCTTGAATCAAGGATTGCAGTATATGAAGCGCCACCAAGGCCAGATTCCCCACCTGAGCTTCCAGCTGAGGAAGAAACGGTCACCATTCCGGTGGAGGAAACGTTTGAAGAGGCATATGAGCCACAACCCATCCCAGGCGGACGCGTCACGGCCGAAGGTCAGATGACTTATGAACTTCCGACCCCCGCGTGGATGAAGACAATTGAGGAACTTGGAACAACGCACTCAGCTAGAGTAGAGGCACAATTACATGCCATGGCGATGATAGAAGAAAGGATTTTACAATCTCCATTCTTTGCTCATTTGGCCCTGCGATGATACATATCTGGGCATGAGCTACAGTATAAACCGTATTTCATGTTAATGACCGAATACCAGTTAGCCATTGAGAAAGAGACAGGTAAGAAACCATCGCATGCAACTCAATTCGAGGCGGATGATTTGCCACTAGATGCACAACAAGGAAGGATCTATCAACCAGAGTGGCAAAAATATTTACTACAGCAGTATCCAGAGATGATGAGTACATGGGTAAAGGCACCTTTGCATTTGAAGTATAACCCGTGTTGGGGACCAGTACCATGACGCCGCTCCTGGACTGCCTTTGCTATTAAGGTACAAAACAATAAGCAGTGCCAAGACTGGTTGAATTACCCCTATTTTAAGCCACCCATTGAGTTACCAACTGTTGGCTACATGATGGCTACAATTCGCCACTGGCTCCCTAGATTAAAGCATATGGACGATATAGCGGTGCATATGACTGTCAAAATCTTTGACATGATGCAAATGATTTTTAAAGTCTTCCGACGCGTCAAGGCACCCCATGTCAACACCCCGGGCTTTGAGCATGGCAATTTTGACCTGGTATATGATATGAGTACAACGCCATCGCTACGGGTGTGTTATGCCTGGCACTGCAAAATAAAGTACCTACCGGCGTGCTACAAGCAGACGTTCGAAGAGATGTTCACAACCGGCTTCTGGGAATACCATTCAGAGGTATTCATAAGCAGGCCTACACATTTATTACACTTATTTGCCTGTGAACGAATGGTCTATTCCACACACTATTAGCTCCCACCACCGGAAGAACCGCAACCAATCGACTGGGAGAAACTCGAGGCAGATCTGGCCTGAGGCATTCGTATCTCCGAGTACACCCTCGCTCAAGACCTCCTACAGAACTATATCCGGCAGACCTCACAGCAAGGTTCTGTCAAGGACGACAGAAGCGAGAGGGAGGGGGGTGTTGGAAGCAGCCAGAGGCACAGACGACGCGGAAGCATGTAACAACGGAGCAGGGAGCCAGTCAAATCTTTTTTCAAAGAATCATGTTCTAAAAATACTTTTCAAAAACCTCCAACAGTGATTTTTATCACTATTGTAACATATGTAACATAGAAAACCCCATTTTGTAATCCATAGCTCCATTTTGTGCAAGCCGAGGAGTCCTCGAGCTTGAGGAGCGTAGGTAGAACAAGCGTAACAATTTTCGTTATTTTTAGACATCGTTTACCCTTCCAAATAGCATCTAGGACCTAATTTTTAACTATGCCAGTCACTAGATGTGAAACCGGTCAAAACTAGTCTAGAAACTATAAAAAGAGCTAGAGAGCTCATTTTTGAAGTTAGTTAGTGTTGGCTAGTGTGAGCTTAGAGTTCTTTTGAGTTTTAATAGTGTTCTTGAGTAATAGAGCTAATTCCCCACCTTCCATTGTGCCTTGCTTGTCTCTTCGTAGTGTGTGTGTATGTGTGTGCATTCCTATGCTTCTCACCTTCACTCTCACTTCATCTCACATTCACGATCTTCATATCACTCCTATCTCTTCCGCGGATTGACATTAAGGAGGTGGAGCTTCTTAACGTGGTTCTCACCATTGTGCTAGAGCAACAGAAACAATGTGATGCACACATCAAGACACTAAGGTCAAATGGAAGGGGAAAGTATTTATCCAAGGAATTCACAAAGTACTTGCAGGACAATGGCATAAAGAGGCATTTTACATGTAGGTACATTCCTCAACAGAATGGTGTTGCAGAGAGGAAGAATAGGCATTTGTGTGAGATAGCTAGATGTCTCATAAATGAAGGTATGTTACCTTTCTCTTATTGGGCTGATGTTGTGAATATAGCTTGTTACTTGATAAACAGGGTTCCAATAGGTGGTGTGCACAACTTGATTCCACATGAAGTCTATTATGGCAAGAAACCAACCATGGAGCACCTCAAGGTATTTGGACATGTATGCTTTGTTCATATTCGTAGTGAAATGAGAACAAAGTTAGAGCCCGAGTGAGAAATGTGTGTTCATTGGCTACTCAAATGAGCAAAAAGGCTACACGTGCTACAAACCTCTCTCAAAGAAGCTATATGTGTCAAGAGATGTTGTGTTGGATGAGTCAAGGTTATGGTATGGAGACAAGGGCAAGGCAAAGTTGGATGAAGAGGATCAAGAGGAGTATACATAGTTTGAAATGCAGATTCAACCCCAAGAGTCAATCGCAATCAGTGGACCAAAGGCTTCTACATGTAAGGTACACTCATATGACCACTCTTAGACTTATGAGTATGAAGGGCCATCCCCTACTTCAAAGTATAGAAGGCTACAAGAGATAGAATATGACACTAGGGAATCTCAAGAGGAGTTAGAAGAGGAAGAACTTGAGGAGGTCATTACTCCTAATGTAAAGCTAAATAGACTCAATAATCAATATCCCAAAGGTCAAGAAAGGAGGTCTACAAGGAGGAAGGAACCCCCATAAAGGTATACATATGGTCCTAAAGCACTATGCATACATGATGAATGTCATTGTAGATCAAGAGCTAGATTCTTATGAGGAGGCAAAGATCAAACCTGAGTGGAGGAAGGCTATGTATGAAGAGTTCAAAGCTCTTAAGGAGAACAACACTTGGGCACTAGTACCCAAGAAGGAAGGCATGAAGATATTTCAAAACAGATGGGTGTAAAAGACCAAGAGGAATGCAAGTGGGATCTTGGCAAGGTACAAGGCTAGACTAGTAGCCAAAGGCTTCACATAGACACAAGGGGTGGATTATGAGGAGACTTTTAGTCCTGTGGCAAAGAAGGCTACCATTAGAGCTCTCATAGCCCTATATGCACCAAGGAGGTGGCCTATCTACTAGATGGATATAAAGAATGCTTTCTTGAATGGTGAGTTATAACAAGAGGTGTTCATGGAAAAACATCAAGGGTATGTAGAACCACAACATCCTACCTATTTTTGCAGGTTGAAGAAGGCCTCGTATGGCCTAAAGCAAGCCCCAAGGCTTGGAGTTAGAGTCTAGTGACTTCTTGAAGAGATGTGTTTTCTCTCCAAGTGATGCAGAACCATCCTTGTATGCGAAGACAAATGACAAAATATGTTTGATATGCATATATGTAGATGATCTCCTTGTGACAGGTGATGACAATGCAAGGATAAGGACCATCAAAGAGAAGCTTGGAAGAGAGCTCAAAATCTCAATTTATGTGTGCTTAAGTACTTTCTTGGCATTCAGGTGATCTATGGGAAGGAAGGTATCTATCTCTCTCAAAAGAAGTATCTTCTAGATGTGTTGTTTAGGTTTGGCGTCATAGATTGCAAACCAATAGCTCAGCCTATGGACTAGAATGTCAAGTTAAGCAAGGCAGATGGCAAGAAGCTAGAAGACCTTACACTATAGAGAAGCATTGTGGGATCATTTATCTATGCTACACTCACAAGGCCAGATACAGACGATAACCTTTACTTTCAGAACTGTACCCAACAAAAATACATTTTACTGCCTTGTCATCCAATTTTTTGCGATGTTGTTCAGGCACTAGTGCATATGCCAAACAACCAAAAACATGCAGATGACGAACAGATGGCTTACAATCATGCCAAGCCTCATATGGAGTGATAGACTGCAGCGCTTTAGTGAGACACGTGTTCAGTACA
>CM035423.1:45447247-45452247 GCA_020310875.1 Ceratopteris richardii | reverse complement strand
GGAGATAGTCTCCAAATTGAAAAGTTGGATAGAGAGAACTATCCTGCATGGTCTATGAGGATGGAAGCTCACCTTATGAGCAAAGATTTGATAGGATATATCACAGGAGATGAAGAAAAGCCAGAATTCAGAGATCCTAGTGTTCCAACTAGGGAGGAGCTTGTAGATTTGAAGAATTGGATGAAGAAGGATGCTCAAGCAAGAAGCATCATCTACATGGCAGTCAATGACTATTTGCTTCCTCACATTAGAGGACTTGAAAGTGCATGTGACATTTGGAATGCTTTGGAAGAGCATTTCCAAAATACAACCAAATCAAGGAAGGCTTCACTATGGGCAGAGTTTACTACCTTCAAGAAGAAGGCCTCACAATCAATTTCTGATTATGTGACAAAGATGAAGGACATTGCAGATTCTTTAGGTGCAGTTGATGAAGATATTGAAGAAGACAAATTGGTAAGACAAATACTCACAGGGCTAAGAGGAGATGAGAAATGGAAGCCTTTCATTTTATCTACAGAACTTTCATTAGATCACTTTACTCCTGACTTGAATCAATTGTTAGGTCATATGCTAACTTTTGAGAATGATGTCAAAGGAGATGTTGATAAGAGTGCAGGTCATGCAATGTATTCTAGAGACAAGAAGAAAGCCAACAAAGGGAAGCAACAATCAAGTGAAGAAGAAGGTACTTCAAACCAAGCAAACTTCATAAGAGGAAGAGGAAATGGCAGAAGTAGAGGAAGAGGCAGAAACAACAAAGAGAATGCAAGAGCTTGTTGGATATGTGGTAAGACCAATCATCTATCTCATGATTGTTGGCATAATAATCAAAACAATGGTAATTATCAGAACTTTAATCAAAGAGGAAGAGGTGGTAGATTTCAGAGAGGAAATTTCAGAGGTAGAGGTGGTAGGAATTCTTTTGGAAGAGGTGGTGGAAGAAACTTCCAAAGTCAATCCTATAATAACACCTACTACAACTATGCATCAGATCAAAAGGAGGACTCGACTCTCATTATGAATACATGTGAAACTTCACATGAGGACATGAGAGTGTTTTATATTGATTCAGGATGTAGTAATCATTTGAGTGGAAATATTGCTTTGATGACTGACCTAGATCACAATGCAATTAATCATACAGTGCAGACAGGTGATAATACAAAGCATAAGGTAAAGTCAATTGGTTCAGTCAAAGCTAAGGATGGGAGCACTCTTCTGAGTAAGGTACTTTATGTTCCCACAATTCCAAAGAATTTGATCAGTGTAGGTCAAATTGTGGAAAAAGGTTATGAGGTAAGGTTTACCAATGATGGAGTTTATGTGGAAGACCCTAGTCAAGGGTATAAACAAGTTATTGCAGGAAAGAAAGAAGGAAGGCTTTTCACATTGAAGGTACAAGGAAATGTTGGACATGCTATGTTCACATATGGAGAGCAGAAGGTGTCAGAATTGGATCTTTGGCACAAAAGACTTGGACACTTTAATGAAAGAGGTATCAAAGAAATGATTAACAATGATTCAGTGCTTGGAATGCCTAACATTGCAGGTCAACACATGACATACAGATGTGAGGCATGTCAATTAGGTAAGGCTCATAAGCAATCCTATTCCAAGCATGGATTTATGTATTCAGAAAGACTTGAATTGGTGCATAAAGATGTGTGGGGTCCTTCAAAGGACTTTAGTATAAATGGTTCAAGATATTATGTCATATATGTTGATGATGCTACCAGGTGGATCACAATTTATGTGATTAAGGAAAAGTCAGAAGTGTTTAATACATTTAAACACTATCATGCATATGCAGAAAGGATTACAGGTCAAAAATTGAAGAGGCTAAGGTCAGATGGAGGGGGAGAGTATTTTTCAAATGAGTTCAATGATTATTTGTGGAATGCAGGTATAAAGAGAGAAGTTACTTGCAGGTACTCTCCTCAACAAAATGGGGTAGCAGAAAGAAGAAATAGGACTCTTGTTGAGTTTGCAAGGTCCATGTTGAAAGAGAAGAATTGCCCAAATTATTTGTGGGCTGAGGCTGTTAATACAGCTACATATTTGGTTAATAGATTGCCTTGTAAAGCTTTGCAGGGTATGACACCATATGAAGCTTGGTGGGGTAAGAAACCTACCTTGGATCATTGCAGAATATTTGGATGCTTGGCATATGCATATGTGCCATCTCAATTGAGGCATAAGTTGGAGCCTAAGGCAGAGAAGTATGTATTCATTGGTTATGATGATAAGCAAATGGGATACAGGTTGTGGAGTCCATCCACAAAGCAATTTATTGTATCCAAGGATGTTACATTTGATGAGCAAGGTACTTGGTATGCAGGTAAATATAATGTACATGCAGATGATGAAGAAGTAGTGGAACAAAGGAAAGGTAAAGCAAAGATTCAATTACTTGATGAAAGTGAGAGTAATGAAGTGCAGATTGAAGTTGAAGAGAGGCCAAGGTTTGATCCAGAATGTGATGAACCAGAGACCTCAAGAAGTGCAGAAGTTAGGAGATCATCTAGGCACAAATGGCAACCTACAAGGTATAGCTATGACACTTCATTCTTGACTACTAAAGATTATGCTTATTTGGTAAAAGCAGATGAAGACCCTTCTACATATGAAGAAGCCAAAGGGAAGAAGAATTGGGAAGATGCTATGCAAGAGGAGTATGATGCATTGATAGAGAATCATACATGGGATTTGGTTCCTAAACCTAATAGTCAGAAGATTATTGGATGTAAGTGGGTTTACAAAACAAAGAGATTTGCAGATGGAAGTGTGTCTAGGTACAAAGCTAGACTTGTTGTGAAAGGGTATGCACAGACATATGGAGTGGACTATGATGAGACTTATAGTCCTGTGGCAAAGATGACAACCATCAGGACACTCATTGCAATTGCTGCTTGTAAAGGTTGGAAGTTGTCTCAATTAGATGTTAAAAATGCTTTCTTGAATGGTTACATTTCAGATGAAGTCTACATGGAGCAACCAGATGGGTTCAGAGATCAAGTGAGTCCAAATTATGTATGTAAGCTCAAGAGAGCTTTGTATGGGTTGAAGCAAGCCCCAAGGGCTTGGAATTATAGGCTTGTAAAATTCTTGAATGATCTTGGATTTCAAGCATCAAAGGCAGATAGTAGCTTGCTAGTCAAACCAAGTGAAAATGGATTCATTTATGTGTGTATTTATGTTGATGACATAATACTTACAGGAACAGATGATAAGGGAATACAAATGATCAAGAAGCAGATGGAGAAAGAGTTCAAAATCAGTGATTTAGGGAACCTATCATTCTTCTTGGGAATGGAGATCTCTTATACTCAACATGGAGTATATGTGACCCAAGAAAGGTATCTTAAAAATTTGCTAACCAAATTTAAAATGGAAGATTGCAGGGTTGCACCTACACCTTTGGAAGTGAACCATAAATTGTCTAGGTTTGGAGGAGAAAAGTTCAGAGATATGAAACTCTATCAAAGTTTGGTTGGTAGCTTGATTTATGCTACATTGACAAGGCCTGATTTATCATATGCTGTTGGTGTGCTTTCACAATTCATGCATTGTCCTAGAAAGGAACATTGGATTGCAGGACAAAGAGTACTTAGGTACATCAAGGGTACACTCAGAGAAGGGTTGTACTTTGGGTTTACTTCAGATACAAGAATCAAGATATATAGTGATGCAGATTGGGCAGGTAATGTGGATGATAGAAGATCAACACATGGATACTTGTGCTATGTAGGAGACAAATTGATTTCATGGTGTTCCAAGAAGCAACATACAGTTGCTTTGTCATCTACAGAGGCAGAATATAAAGGTATGGTGGAAGCTGCAAAAGAGGTAATATGGCTAAAGACACTTTTGAAAGCTTTTGATGTGATTCAGAGTACTCCTATTATTTGTGGAGACAATATGAGTTCATTATACTTGGCAGCTAATCCTGTATTTCATGCTAGAACTAAGCATATTGAAATACAGTATCATTTTCTGAGAGAGAAGGTCATTGAGAAGGAGATTGAAGTCATACACACTCCCACAAAAGATCAAGTTGCAGATATGATGACAAAAAGTCTAGATGGACCAAAACTACAAAGATTCAAGGATATGGCAGGAATCAAGAAGATAGAGAAGAACCTCAATTAATGATTGAGGGGGAGCTGTTGGTGCATGACAATCATCAATTGAAGAATTATGGAGGAATGAAGACAAGGAGTCAAGAAGAAAACAAAGTCAGGTGATTGAAGGAAGGAGATATTCAGAAAATCCAAAGACATGTATACATTAGCTGACTTATATCTTTGTTTAGTCATATACTTGTATATATTCGTCTATAAATATGTTGGAAAATGTCGGGCAAATAGAGGAGAAGAAGATTAGAGAATAGGGAGAGAGAAATTAGTGTCATTAGACACATGAAGAGTGAGTGAATTGTCCATCCTCACTCAGATGTAAGTTTTCTGAGAAATGGAAGAATTTTGCGCCCGATATTTTGCTGTCTACTCCTTCTGTGCTTAATCTTTTGAGAAATCCTTTTGCACGTATCTAAGTCCATAGCTAATCTATCTATGGCTGGAATTTGAGAGGTTAATTGTAATCAGGCTGTGAGAATTTTGATTAGGAACATTCATATGTAAGAATGTTTTAAGAGTCGAGAAATCTGGCGCACATTTCATCTTCAAAGAAATGGTCAGTGCTTAGTCCACAGTGTAAAGTTTTACACAAGTGAGGGCTCAAAATCTAAGTTGGAAGGTAAGCCATCTATGGCTAGAAGATCTTGATCAAACGGGTTCAGAGTTGGGAGAACCAGTGCTAAGAAGTTGCAGGTGTCAAAGTCGCCATTGCAGAGAAGCACTTTCAGACATAGGTAAAGTGTTTCACACATTTCTCAGTGTGTACTTAATCTTTTTGAGAGATTTAACTTGGCAAAGTTGCGCAACCTTAAGCCAAAGTGTTGTGCAAAGTTCTATCAAAAACTTTACAAGATTGATTAG
>CM035423.1:45434747-45442247 GCA_020310875.1 Ceratopteris richardii | reverse complement strand
ATGAGAGTGTTTTATATTGATTCAGGATGTAGTAATCATTTGAGTGGAAATATTGCTTTGATGACTGACCTAGATCATAATGCAATTAATCATACAGTTCAGACAGGTGATAATACAAAGCATAAGGTAAAGTCAATTGGTTCAGTCAAAGCTAAGGATGGGAGCACTCTTCTGAGTAAGGTACTTTATGTTCCCACAATTCCAAAGAATTTGATCAGTGTAGGTCAAATTGTGGAAAAAGGTTATGAGGTAAGGTTTACCAATGATGGAGTTTATGTGGAAGACCCTAGTCAAGGGTATAAACAAGTTATTGCAGGAAAGAAAGAAGGAAGGCTTTTCACATTGAAGGTACAAGGAAATGTTGGACATGCTATGTTCACATATGGAGAGCAGAAGGTGTCAGAATTGGATCTTTGGCACAAAAGACTTGGACATTTTAATGAAAGAGGTATCAAAGAAATGATTAACAATGATTCAGTGCTTGGAATGCCTAACATTGCAGGTCAACACATGACATACAGATGTGAGGCATGTCAATTAGGTAAGGCTCATAAGCAATCCTATTCCAAGCATGGATTTATGTATTCAGAAAGACTTGAATTGGTGCATACAGATGTGTGGGGTCCTTCAAAGGACTTTAGTATAAATGGTTCAAGATATTATGTCATATATGTTGATGATGCTACCAGGTGGATCACAATTTATGTGATTAAGGAAAAGTCAGAAGTGTTTAATACATTTAAACACTATCATGCATATGCAGAAAGGATTACAGGTCAAAAATTGAAGAGACTAAGGTCAGATGGAGGGGGAGAGTATTTTTCAAATGAGTTCAATGATTATTTGTGGAATGCAGGTATAAAGAGAGAAGTTACTTGCAGGTACTCTCCTCAACAAAATGGGGTAGCAGAAAGAAGAAATAGGACTCTTGTTGAGTTTGCAAGGTCCATGATGAAAGAGAAGAATTGCCCAAATTATTTGTGGGCTGAGGCTGTTAATACAGCTACATATTTGGTTAATAGATTGCCTTGTAAAGCTTTGCAGGGTATGACACCATATGAAGCTTGGTGGGGTAAGAAACCTACCTTGGATCATTGCAGAATATTTGGATGCTTGGCATATGCATATGTGCCATCTCAATTGAGGCATAAGTTGGAGCCTAAGGCAGAGAAGTATGTATTCATTGGTTATGATGATAAGCAAATGGGATACAGGTTGTGGAGTCCATCCACAAAGCAATTTATTGTATCCAAGGATGTTACATTTGATGAGCAAGGTACTTGGTATGCAGGTAAATATAATGTACATGCAGATGATGAAGAAGTAATGGAACAAAGAAAAGGTAAAGCAAAGATTCAGTTACTTGATGAAAGTGAGAGTAATGAAGTGCAGGTTGAAGTTGAAGAGAGGCCAAGGTTTGATCCAGAATGTGATGAACCAGAAACTTCAAGAAGTGCAGAAGTTAGGAGGTCATCTAGGCACAAATGGCAACCTACAAGGTATAGCTATGACACTTCATTCTTGACTATTAAAGATTATGCTTATTTGGTAAAAGCAGATGAAGACTCTTCTACATATGAAGAGGCCAAAGGGAAGAAGAATTGGGAAGATGCTATGCAAGAGGAGTATGATGCATTGATAGAGAATCAAACATGGGATTTGGTTCCTAAACCTAATAGCCAGAAAATCATTGGTTGTAAGTGGGTTTACAAGACTAAAAGATTTGCAGATGGAAGTGTGTCTAGGTACAAAGCTAGACTTGTTGTGAAAGGGTATGCATAGACATATGGAGTGGACTATGATGAGACTTATAGTCCTGTGGCAAAGATGACAACCATCAGGACACTCATAGCAATTGTTGCTTGTAAAGGTTGGAAGTTGTCTCAATTAGATGTTAAAAATGCTTTCTTGAATGGTTACATTTCAGATGAAGTCTACATGGAGCAACCAGATGGGTTCAAAGATCAAGTGAGTCCAAATTATGTGTGTAAGCTCAAGAGAGCTTTGTATGGGTTGAAGCAAGCCCCAAGAGCTTGGAATTATAGGCTTGTAAAATTCTTGAATGATCTTGGATTTCAAGCATCAAAGGCAGATAGTAGCTTGCTAGTCAAAGCAAGTGAAGATGGGTTCATTTATGTGTGTATTTATGTTGATGACATAATACTTACAGGAACAGATGATAAGGGGATACAAATGATCAAAAAGCAGATGGAGAAAGAGTTCAAAATCAGTGATTTGGGGAACCTATCATTCTTCTTGGGAATGGAGATCTCTTATACTCAACATGGAGTATATGTGACCCAAGAAAGGTATCTTAAAAATTTGCTAACCAAATTTAAAATGGAAGATTGCAGGGTTGCACCTACACCTTTGGAAGTGAACCATAAATTGTCTAGGTTTGGAGGAGAAGAGTTCAGAGATATGAAACTTTATCAAAGTTTGGTTGGTAGCTTGATTTATGCTACATTGACAAGGCCTGACTTGTCATATGCAGTTGGTGTGCTTTCACAATTCATGCATTGTCCTAGAAAGGAACATTGGATTGCAGGACAAAGAGTACTTAGGTACATCAAGGGTACACTCAAAGAAGGGTTGTACTATGGGTTTACTTCAGATACAAGAATCAAGATATATAGTGATGCAGATTGGGCAGGTAATGTGGATGATAGAAGATCAACACATGGATACTTGTGCTATGTAGGAGACAAATTGATTTCATGGTGTTCCAAAAAGCAACATACAGTTGCTTTGTCATCTACAGAGGCAGAATATAAAGGTATGGTGGAAGCTGCAAAAGAGGTAATATGGCTAAAGACACTTTTGAAAGTTTTTGATGTGATTCAGAGTACTCCTATTATTTGTGGAGACAATATGAGTTCATTATACTTGGCAGCTAATCCTGTATTTCATGCTAGAACTAAGCATATTGAAATACAGTATCATTTTCTGAGAGAGAAAGTCATTGAGAAGGAAATTGAAGTCATACACACCCCTACAAAAGATCAACTTGCAGATATGATGACTAAAAGTTTGGATGGACCTAAGTTGCAGAGGTTTAAAGATATGGCAGGAATAAAGAAGATACAGGAAATCACTATTGAAGATTGAGGGGGAGCTGTTGGAGCAGAACAATCATCAATAGTGATTTTATGAAGATCAAAGTGAGAAGACATATGGAAGAATGAAGATTGTTTTCAGAGGAAGAAAATGGAATCAGAAATGTTTCTTTTGTATATTACTCTTGTAAATAGTTCAATATATTTTGTAAAAGGATGACGAGTTAGACTCGTATATATATCTACAGATACGTATTCATAAGTAGAGAGAGTGATATAGATCAGATAGAGAAGAATAGGTGAAGAGATGATGAACATTGTATGTATCATCAATCATATGTGTGAAAAGTAATGAAGAAGAAAATTTAGTAGAATTCTGCGCGTCGATCTTCTCTCCCATTCTCCTTCTGTGCTTAATCTTTTGAAGAATCCTTTTGTATGTATCTAAGTCCATAGCTAATCTATCTATGGCTAGAATTTGAGAGTTTAATTTCAATCAGGTTGTGAGAATTTTGCTTAGGAACATTCATATGTGAAGATGTTCTAAGAGTCGAGAAATCTGGCGCACATTTCATCTTCAATGAAATGATCATTGCTCAGTCTACAGTGTAAAGTTTTACACAAGTGAGGGCTCAAAATCTAAGTTGGAAGATAAGCCATCTATGGCTAGAAGATCTTGATCAAACGGGTTCAGAGTTGGGAGAACCAATACTAAGAAGTTGCAGGTGTCAAAGTCGCCATTGCAGAGAAGCACTTTCAGACATAGGTAAAGTGTTTCACACATTTCTCAGAGTGTACTTAATCTTTTTGAGAAATTTAACTTGGCAAAGTTGCGCAACCTTAAGGCGAAGTGTTGTGCAAAGTTTTATCAAAAACTTTACAGGATTGATTAGTCAATGAGTGACTAATCTGCAGCAGACTTTTCTGAGAAGTTGATTTTTCAGAATTTTCAATATTTCTAATAATTTGGTGGATGATCTCTAAGTTTGGTGGAGTCTAAGGTTAACCTTGATATAGAAGTGATCTAACTTCAAGGTTAACTTGTTCTTTTGGAGATTAACACTCTCCATCAAATAAATAGATAGGTAGATAGATAGATAGATAGATAGATAGATAGATAGATAGATAGATAGATAGATAGATAGATAGATAGATAGATAGATAGATAGATAGATAGATAGATAGATAGATAGATAGATAGATAGATAGATAGATAGATAGATAGATAGATAGATAGATAGATAGAAGGATAGATAGATAGATAGATAGATAGATAGATAGATAGATAGATAGATAGATAGATAGATAGATAGAGCGATAGATAGATAGATAGATAGATAGATAGATAGATAGATAGATAGATAGATAGATAGATAGATAGATAGATAGATAGATAGATAGATAGATAGATAGATAGATAGATAGATAGATAGATAGATAGATAGATAGATAGATAGATAGATAGATAGATAGATAGATAGATAGATAGATAGATAGATAGATAGATAGATAGATAGATAGATAGATAGATAGATAGATAGAAGGATAGATAGATAGATAGGATAGATAAATAGATATATAGATAGAAAGATAGATAGATAGAAGGATAGATAGATAGATAGATAGATATATAGATAGATAGATAGATAGATAGATAGATAGATAGATAGATAGATAGATAGACAGATAGAGAGATAGATAGATAGATAGATAGATAGATAGATAGATAGATAGATAGATAGATAGATAGATAGATAGATAGATAGATAGATAGATAGATAGATAGATAGATAGATAGATAGATAGATAGATAGATAGATAGATAGATAGATAGATAGATAGATAGATAGATAGATAGATAGATAGATAGATAGATAGATAGATAGATAGATAGATAGATAGATAGATAGATAGATGGATGGATGAGATAGATAGATAGATAGATAGATAGATAGATAGATAGATAGATAGATAGATAGATAGATAGATAGATAGATAGATAGATAGATAGATAGATAGATAGATAGATAGATAGATAGATAGATAGATAGATAGATAGATAGATAGATAGATAGATAGATAGATAGATAGATAGATAGATAGAAGGATAGATAGATAGATAGGATAGATAAATAGATATATAGATAGATAGATAGATAGATAGAAGGATAGATAGATAGATAGTGATGGAGAATGTTAATCTCCAAAAGAACAACTTACTCTTGTGATTAGAGCACCTCTATACCAAGAGTAAGTCAAACACTTCACTAATTTAGAGGATCAATTGCTAATTATCAAAAGATTAACAAATCTGTGAAGAAGATGAAACACAGAAAAGTCTGCTGCACTATTTCTCCACATTGACCTATCAAACGTGTAAAGTTTTTTATGAAACTTTGTACGAAGTATCTCCTAGAGATTGCGCATCTATTCCAAGTTGAATCTCTTCAAAAGATTAAGTGTAGCTTGAGAAATCAACTTCTCAAGTTACCTATGTCAGAAACTGTTACTCAGAACAGTCGACTTTACACCTGTAACTTTTAAGACTTGGTTCTCCTTGAATAGAACCCGTTTTACAAAATGCTTCTAGACATAAGTAGCTTATCTTCCAACTTAAAGATTAAGCCCTCACTCATGCAAAACTTTAAACTGTGCTAGGAGAAATGACCAAAACATTGACTTCGAAATCTGCGCCTGTTTTAGGAACCAGTGAACACACTTCACATATGAATGTTCCTACACTTAATTCACTCAGCCTGATTACAATTGGAAGCTAAAACTTTGCACAGAGGTCAAGCAACTCTCAACTTAGACTTGTACAAAAGCATTTCACAATTGATCTACTGTAGAAGGAGAACACGCAGAAACATCGGGCGCACAATATTTTTCTTTACTCAGAAGAATTACAACTGAGTGATGAGTGCTAACTCAAAATCACTTTCCTCTATCTTATAACTTCTATCTCCCTCATTCTTGACTTCTAACTATTGTCACATATGCTCTCATCCATGCCCCGACTTTTCTCAAAGTATTTATAGATAATTTGTACATGATTCTTACTGAACAAAAGATCTAAGTCATCTATGACTATACTAATGTACATATGTGTACACTTCTCTTGTCCTCTGAATGTAATCTTCTTCCACACTTTAGGAATTGATTCTTCCTTCATCATTTGATCTTCCAAGCCTTCAATTGGTGATTGGTCTGCACCAACAGCTCCCCCTCAATCATCAATTGAGGTTTTCTCTGTCTTCTTTATACTTGCCATGTCTTTGAACCTTTGTAACTTAGGTCCATCCAGACTCTTTGTCATCATATCTGCCACTTGTTCTTTTGTTGGAGTGTACATCACTTCAATCTCTTTATCTAGTACCTTTTCCCTCAAGAAATGATACTGAATCTCTATATGCTTAGTCCTGGCATGAAAAACAGGGTTAGCTGCCAAATACAAAGAACTCATATTGTCTCCAAAAATTATTGGAGTACTATGATCAATCTCAAAACTTTTCATCAAGGTCTTCAACCATATCACTTCCTTTGCAGCTTCTACCATTCCCTTATACTCAGCTTCTGTGGATGATAAAGCAACTGTGTGTTGCTTCTTTGAACACCAAGAAACTAACTTATCTCCAACATAACATAGATATCCATGAGTAGATCTTCTATCATCTGAGTCACCTGCCCAATCTGCATCACTAAACACTTTGATTCTTGTGTCAGAAGTGAAACCATAATACAAACCTTCACTTAGGGTTCCTTTGATATATCTGAGTACCCTTTGGGCTGCAATCCAATGAGTCTTCTTTGGACAATGCATGAATTGTGACAACACACCTACTGCATATGATAGATCTGGCCTTGTCAAGGTAGCATAGATTAGACTACCTACCAAACTCTGATATTTCTTCATGTCATTGAACTCTTCACCTCCATACCTGCTTAATTTATGATTTACCTCCAATGGTGTAGTTGAGGTCTTGCAATCTTCCATGTTAAACTTGACTAGAAGATTCTTCAAATATCTCTCTTGTGAAACATATACTCCATGTTGAGTATACACAATCTGCATTCCTAGAAAATAAGATAAGTTTCCCAAATCACTTATCTTAAACTCCTTCTCTATTTGCTTCTTGAGTTCATTGATTCCTTGAGCATCTGTTCCTGTAACAATAATATCATCAACATAAATGCACATGTAAATGTATCCATTTTCACTTGCCTTCACTAGCAAGCTACTATCTGCCTTTGATGCTTGAAATCCACATTCATTCAAGAACTTGACCAATCTGTAATTCCAAGCTCTTGGGGCTTGCTTCAACCCATATAAAGCTCTCTTGAGCTTACACACATAATCTGATCCAATTGATTCCATGAAGCCTTCTGGTTGCTCCATATATACTTCATCTGCAATATATCCATTTAGAAATGCATTTTTCACATC
>CM035423.1:45422746-45424747 GCA_020310875.1 Ceratopteris richardii | reverse complement strand
AGATAGTAGCTTGCTTGTCAAGGCAAGTGAAAATGGTTTCATATACATGTGCATATATGTTGATGATATAATTCTTACAGGTACAGATGAAGAAGGAATACAAAAGCTTAAGAGGCAAATGGAAAAGGAGTTCAAGATAAGTGACTTGGGAGACTTATCATACTTCTTGGGCATGGAGATTACATATACTCAACATGGAGTATTTGTGACCCAAGAAAGGTATTTGAAGAACTTGTTAATCAAGTTTAAAATGGATGATTGCAGGGTAGCACCTACACCAATGGAGGTGAATCACAAATTGAGTAAGTATGGAGGTGAAGAATTTAAGGACATGAGACAATATCAGAGTTTGGTTGGTAGTCTTATTTATGCTACTCTAACTAGACCTGATTTATCATATGCAATAGGGGTTTTGTCTCAATTTATGCATTGCCCAAGGAAAGAACATTGGATTGCAGGACAAAGGGTGTTGAGGTACATTAAGGGTACACTCAATGAAGGTTTGTATTATGGGTTTACCTCAGATACAAATATCAAAGTTTATAGTGATGCAGATTGGGCAGGTAATCCAGATGATAGAAGATCAACCTATGGATACATGTGTTATGTGGGAGATAAGTTAATCTCATGGTGTTCTAAGAAGCAACATACAGTTGCTTTGTCTTCTACAGAAGCTGAGTATAAAGGCATGGTTGAAGCTGCAAAGGAAGTGATTTGGCTCAAGACCTTGATGAAGAGTCTTGACATTATGCATGGGGTACCAATTATATATGGAGATAACATGAGTTCATTGTATTTAGCTGCTAATCCTGTTTTTCATGCCAGGACCAAACACATTGAGATTCAGTATCACTTTCTAAGAGAGAAGGTGATGGATAAAGAGATTGAAGTAATCCATACTTCAACAAAAGATCAGATAGCTGATATGCTTACAAAGGCTTGGATGGACCAAAGTTACAAAGGTTCAAAGACATGGCAGGTATAAAGAAGATAGTGAAGACCTCAATTGATGATTGAGGGGGAGCTGTTGGTGTAGACCAATCACCAATTGAAGGCTTGGAAGGTTAAAGAGTGAAGGAAGGATCAACTATTGAAGCTTGGAAGAAAGACATATTCAGAGGATAAGAGAAGTGTACACATATGTACATTAGTATAGTCATAGGTGACTTAGATCTTTGTTTTGAGTAAGAATCTTGTACAAATTATCTATAAATACTTTGAGAAAAGTCGGGGCATGTATGAGAGCATATGTGACAATAGTTAGAAGCCAAGATTGAGGAAGTTAGAAGTCATGAGATAGAGAAAAAGTTAGTTGAGTTAGCTCTCATCACTCAGTTGTAAACTTTTCTGAGTAATTGAAAATCTTGCGCCCGATGTTTCTGCGTGTTCTCCTTCTACAGTAGATCAATCGTGAAATGCTTTTGTACAAGTCTAAGTTGGAAGGTGCTTGACCTCTGTACAAAGTTTTAGCTTCCAATTGCAATCAGGCTTAGAGAATTAAGTACAGGAACATTCATATGTGAAGTGTGTTCACAGGTTCCTAAAACAGGCGCAGATTTCGAAGTTATTGTTTTGATCATTTCTCCCAGCACAATTTAAAGTTTTGCATGAGTGAGGGCTTAATCTTTAAGTTGAAAGATAAGCTACTTATGGCTAGAAGCATTTTGTAAAACGGGTTTGACATTGTGAGAACCAAAGTTAAGAAGTTAGGGGTGTCAAATCGACTTCTCAGAAGTACAGATTTGGACATAGGTAACTTGTGAAGTAAATTTCTCAAGTTATACTAAGGCCTTTGAAGTAATTCAACTTGGAGGAGATGCGCAATCTCTAGGAGATGATTCATACAAAGTTTTATCAAAAACTTTACATGTTTGATAGGTCAATGTGGAGAAATAGTGCAGCAGACTTTTCTGTGTTTTATCTTTTTCACAGATTTTCTCAATTTTGATAATTTGGAGATTGGACCTCTAATTTAGTGAAGGTTTTGACTTACTCTTGGTA
>CM035423.1:45017746-45407746 GCA_020310875.1 Ceratopteris richardii | reverse complement strand
ATCTATCTATCTATCTATCTATCTATCTATCTATCTATCTATCTATCTATCTATCTATCTATCTATCTATCTATCTATCTATCTATCTATCTATCTATCTATCTATCTATTTATCTAAAGCTGATCTCCCCAGCAAAGAACCTCTCCCTGACATAGTATTAATGCACCTCAATGTGCTTAGTGCGAGCATGGAACAGAGGGTTCCTCGCAATTGCCAATGCGCTCTGACTGTCAGTGAAGATGGTGGTGGCAGAAGTTTGACCAACACCCAAATCAGCCATAAGGCATCTGAGCCACACACACTCAACAGTCGCTGTGAAAGCTGCCCTATACTCAGCCTCACAACTGGAAGTGGTCACAGTAGGCTGCTTCTTGCTCAACCAAGATATACATGAGCTACCAAGCATGAAGCAAAAACCAGTGGTGGACACACGAGTGTCATAGCAACCAACCCAATCTGAGTCAGAAAAAGCATTCAAATCTGGCCGTAGTGATCCCCCCTTGGGATAAAACAACCCAAGTAGCCGAGTACCACTCAAGTAGAGAAAGATGCGCTTAACCGCCTTCCAATGCGTGACTCCTGGGCAATGCATAAACCTGCTCATCTGTTAGATAGCAAATTGAATATCTGGCCGAGTAATGCATAAGTAAATCAAGCATCCAATAGCCTGCTGATAGAGAACAGTATCAAATGAATCTCCAGCATCATGGAGACTCAATCGTAAACATGTCTCCATAGGAGTGGCAATAGGCTTACAATCTTCAAGGCCAAAACGTTGCAATAATGTGTCAATATATTTCGTTTGACACAAAGCCATTCCACCATCAACTTGCATAAACTGAATGCCTAAATAGTGATGCAAGTGCCCCAAATCAGACATCTCAAATGAGGCATGCAAATCAGCCTTGAAATCAGCAATATGCTTCTCAATAGGACCAGTGAGCAGCATGTCATCAACATAGACAACAATGATCAGAAGCACATCATTAGCATGCTTAACATATAAGGTGCTTTCAGTTGGACTGTTCTCAAAACCATGTGCAACCAGATAGGCATGTATCTTCTCATACCAAGCACGTGGTGCTTGCTTTAAAAACCATATAAATCCTTCTTTAACCTGCACACCTGGTTTTCATGCCCTTTCTGCACAAAGCCACGGTGCTGAAAAACATACACTTCTTCATGCAAGTCACCATTCAGAAATGTTGTTTTAATGTCCAACTGATGTACATTCCAACCATGATGGGCTGCAAGTGCACAAATGCTTCGAACAGTAGTCATACGGCATGTAGGTGCAAAGGTCTCATCAAAATCAATGCCTCTTTCCTGCGCATAACCCTTTGAAACAAGCCTAGCCTTATACCTGTCAGCTGTACCATCAGGTTTACGCTTCAGCTTGTATACTCACTTAGTGCCAATGGCCTTCTTGCCAGGAGGCAAGTCACATAAAGACCATGTACCATTCTTCATTATAGCATCATATTCAGATTGCATAGCAGCCATCCAATTTTCTGAATTATGTGCTTCATCAAAAGAAACAGGCTCATTCTCATCACAGAGACTAGACACAGCCATAGCATAGCAATCTGATGCAAAGGAGGCACTATGAGAGCCTGAACGAGTACGATATGACAAAGGTGCATCTAATTTGCTGTCACGCAAAGTCTGCACCAGCCATTTTGGCATAGTTTTTGCCTGCTCAATATCAGCTCTCTCATCAACAAGTGCATCATGTAAATCTGCATCAGAAATGGAATGATCTGCATCATCATATGAAACCTCCAAAGGTTGAGAAGTTGCCTCATTAGGACCAGCACTAGACTGTCCACCTGTAAAAAGAGGCATCAAAGTATCATACATGTCTTTGGAGCTAAAAGATGTCTCCTTAGTACATGAAAGCAATGGCTGAATAGCATCTTTCACAAAGACAACATCACGGCTAACCAGAATTTGTTTAGTCTGTGGATGATATAGACGATAGCCTTTATGTTTAGAATTGTACCCAACAAAAATACATTTTATTGCCTTATCATCCAATTTTCTGCAATGTTGTTCAGGCACTAGTGCATATGCCAAACAACCAAAAACACGTAGATGAGCAACAGATGGCTTGCGGTCATGCCAAGCCTCATATGGAGTGATAGACTGCATCACTTTAGTGGGACACCTATTCAATACATATGCTGCACACATGACAGCTGTTGCAGAGCCAAAGAGCGCACAAAGCAGAGAAAAAGACGGGCCCCCAAAATTTTTCCGATTTGGACCACATATTTTTGTAACATATTCATTTTTGTAACATATTTCCCTTGTAAAGGCACTAGAGGAGTCCTCTAGGTGCATTCCCATAGAAGAATAGAAGCTTATCCATGTAAAATAGTAGGAAATTAGCTCTTAGAGAATAAAAGTGCCGGTCACTTGTGTGAAAGGACCAATTTTAGGGCACTAGTATATAAGTCAAAATCTGACTCATTGTAAGAACTTTTTGCCATTGTGAGAAGAGGGAGCTCATATTTTCGAATTGGTGTCTTCTTCACTCTGTATCTTCTTCTTCGTGAGCTTGTATGCATGTGTATGGCTTGGAAAGAGTGCTTGTGAGTGTTGTCTATCCATGAGAGTGATTATTTGCTGTAGGTAATGTGTGTGCGAGGTGTAGGAAGTGCTGAAGTGTAGGAAAGATTTCCCGCGACTCAGTATTTTGCCCATAACTTGAAGTAGGAGCGTCAGAATTGAGTGAAACCACTGCCATTGGATGCGTCTTCTCGAGAGCTTCGAAACGCATATGCTATTCGCTATATTTGGAGTTCGGAGCTGGGAGAAAAGTCCAAAATACTGACGGCTGCTGCACCAAGTATCGTTTCGCCATATCCGACAGTTGAAGCTCGTTTGGATAAGTATTAGTCTTGCTTGCATTCTTGAGTTATCCACTTGCATTGACCATTACATGATTGCATGTCCTCATACACTCGGCTAGGTTTGTATACTCTTTGGATTGATATTTAAAAGCGTGTATCCCCACTATATGCACTTGAGAGGAGATGGAGGTGTAGTCTCTGTCGCCGCAAGTCCCTAGGTTGGTTCTTAGGTCAACACACTTTTTGGCGCCGTTGCCGGGGAGTAACGAATCAAACCGAGACTTTCGTGTGATGGTAAGTAGCCTTTTGAGTTGAAGCAAGAGGAGGAGTGGAAAATTTCTCTTCTTTGGTAAGTCAGTTTCAGCCGCACTTGCTACTTCTCATTCTTGGAGTGTGAGTAGTGAGTTGTTAGTCTAGGAAAGCGAGTGGAAGAAGTAGAGTAGGAGGAGTGAGGAAGTAGATTAGAGTAGCTTCACTAGTTGGCATGTTATGTCATTTTTGGTAGATAGGAAAAAAACCAAGTATAAAACCCAAAAAATTTCATTTTGCAAATCACTTGTTTCTGAGTAAGTATCGTGAGCTACGGTGTCGAGTATCGTGGAAGCTACGCCAGAGATCGTTTGTGAGCAAGCAGGCAATCTGGGGCTACATAGAGTTAGGGGAAGTGACCAGGGGATCATAGAAGCTACCAAGGTAAGCTAAACCACCCATTTGATCAAAAATTTTTCAGCAAGTCAACTTAAGAAGGAAAAAACGATCTGCGTCAGGTATCGTTTGGGGATTTCAGAGGTGAAAGGAGGTGATTTAATTGATACAGAGAGGGGAGAAGGGGTAAGAGAACATATAAAACAGTTGCATCAAACCAAAACTTGAAAAATCTTAGCTAAAAATTGAGAATGGGTCAAGTATCGTTTTGCTCCCGCGGTTGAGTATCGCGATACTTCACAAGTATCGTGATCTCCTGTGGTCGAGTATCGCGATATTTCCCAGCGATCGGTATCGTTTGATTCAGAGATCGCGATACTTCACAAGTATCGTGTATCGTTTGAGCCAGCGATCGTTTGAGCCCAGAGATCGTGTATCGTTTGGCTAAGTATCGTGTATCGTTCTGCAGGGATCGCGATACTTGCCAAAGATCGTCGATCGTTTGGATCAAAGATCGGTATCGTTTCGGTCGGATATCATCGATCGTGTATCGTTTGGCTAAGTATCGTGTATCGCGTCCCAGAGATCGCGATACTTACCAGCGATCGTGTATCGTTAGACCAAGTATCGGGTTAATCAGATATCGTGTATCGCTTTGTGCTAAGTATCGTTTGTCTGGAGTAGTATCGGTATCGTTTCATTTCAAGTATCGGTGTCGTTCAGTCTTCAACGATCGCGATACCTAACAAGTATCGTGTATCGTTTTATATCAGATATCGTGTATCGTTCTGTGCAAGTATCGTCATTCGAGTATCGTCTGGAAACAAGTATCGTATATCGTTTGATATCAGATATCGTGTATCGTTCTGTGCAAGTATCGTCATTCGAGTATCGTCTGGAAACAAGTATCGTATATCGTTTGATATCAGATATCGTGTATCGTGTAGTCCAGAGATCATTTTTGTCCAGAGATCGTGTATCGTGGACTTTGGGAACCAAGTATCGTGAGTTGAAATTTTTGCTTCTGTCTTTTTCCAGCCTAATTTTTCCTAGAATTTTAAGACATAGCTTGGAGTTCTAGAAGCCAGAGGTTAGCAAGGGCTGAATTGAGTTTTTAAGTGGATGAACCTGAGATCCGGAAGAACCCTAGGAAGCCGAAGAAGTGTAATATCTTCTGTAGGGAGTGTAGCAGAGCCAAGTAATCGTTCACATTATACCGAGGCCTCTAGTGAGTCAGAGGAAGAAATTCCCATGGCTTCCGAGGACATGCAAAACACAGTGCCCATGATGGGCATGATGTCAATCATTGAAGGAGAGTACAGAACCTCATTGGAGTATGTGAACACCAATCAAAATGAAATTCCTATTTATTTGGATGGTCTAAACAGATCAGTGGCTAGACTAAGGAAGGCCTCAGAGGCTTACATAGTGCCTAGACCAGCAGTCAAGTACGTGGGAGGATTTTACATGGACAAAAGGGATCTCCAGTATGTTGTCACAGAGCACCCCGGAAACATCAATGAAATTGGTGAAGAAACTAGTGCTTCAAACTTAAATGGAGGAGGGAACGTAGAGCAAGTATCTACACCTAGAGGGAGATCTACTATAGCTAGGGTATGGAGAGGAGACCTGATTCCCCAAGATGACACTCTAATAGATGTGTACTTGATCAATGGGATGGAACATCTGCTTAGAGCCCATTCCTCTATATGGGAAGCTGCCCCTAATCCTGTCACCATCTATGAGTTACAGGACCCTGATTTCCCCACCATCATCACATATTTGGATAAAAATCAGAGAAGATATTGGCCCTTGACAGAATTAGAAAGAGCTGAGTTGAAGTACCAAAATATTCCAGTGTTTCCCCCTAGGGACCAAGCCACTACTTCAAGAAACCCACATGGAACGTCCCAGAATGATTCATTTCAACCGTCGGGCCAAACGCAACAAACACAACAAACACATCAAACTCAAATTCCGGTCAGACCACATGTGCAGTTTGCAATGCCTGCAAATAACCCTAACTACCGACCTCAACCAACGATTGACCCAAGACATGGAATTCCTGCCCCAGTCAGACCTCCAGTAGCAAGAGGACCAGGCATACCAATAGGAAGACCAATTTTCCCAGTAATGCCTAGACCCCCTGAAGCAGGAAGAAGATTAAGACCAATTCAAGTTGCCAAATGCATGAGAAATCACTATGATGGCTCTAGTGAACCCTACAACCACATAGCGGAATTCAAACAAGTAATCAGAGCTGAACAGGTGGAAGACTTCCTGATCCAATATGAGTCCTTTGGTCTCACATTGACAGACACTGCATTAGCATGGTTTCAACCATTGGACCCTAACAATTTTCAAAACATGGAGCAAGTCTACCAAGAAATGATTGAGGAATTCACTAAGTCTGGAATTAAAAATAACTCATCCTCTTTGATTCATAGCTTTAAACAAGCCCCTACCGAATCCGTGAGATTGGCTGCAAGAAGATTCAAGCAGTATGTGGACAGATGCCCAGTAGAAGAAAGACCTACCCAAAATAAAATGGTGTCTTTATTTTTGGAAGGATTATTGAACGGATCTTTGAGATCATTGGTATATGTAAAGAGAGTTCAAACTTTGCAAGAGTGCATGAAGGAATGTATAGACCTAGAGGACAACCTAGCAGAAGACCTAAAAATACCGCCAAGTAGTTTGAAGAGTGAAGATTCGACTAGTAACACATCAATCCCTAAAAACAACGTAGAGGAGATAGCTGATTTGCTAGCTAAGAAGTTGAACGTGCAAGGACAAAGGAACTACCCCAATAACCCTATGAGAGTGCCCATGCTTAGAAAATGCATGCAGTGTGGAGGTGATCATCCTTCTCACTTGTGTACTAGGGGAGTAGTCCCACCACCTGCCTATGCTCCTCATAGACCCTCTGTCCCAGGACCTTTACAATACTGCAGCATAGAGCAAAGGTATACAAACCATAGCACAGAAAACTGCCCTTACAATAGGCAGGCCAGACCAGCACAACCATATATGAGACCTTACGGATACCCCCAGAGAGATCAAGGAGGTGAAGTCTTTAGGTATCCAGCTTACCAACAGCAGGCACCAGTGCCACGACCATACGCGTATCAAGGATACACTCAACCTCAGCCGGTGCTAGGACAACAACCGCCCCATCCTCAGAACGTTGTCCCGGTTAAAATGGCTCAACCGGAAGAAAATCTAGAGAGAGCAATAGTCCCAGTCACACCTTTGACTAGTAATGAGCCATATGACTCATCTTACGACCCTAGTCAAGGAGCACATTCAAATTATGACAGCCCTATGACAGAATGTGGACAATGGTATGAACCTTATACCTATGGCGTAGAAGTACCGGATAGTTCATACGGATACGAGCAGGATTATGTCCCGTTAATGTACACAGCTCCTAGAGCAACCATGCCACCTCGACCCACGAATAGACCGCCGGTACCCAGAGGACCATGTTACAGATGTGGAGGTGATCACTACATTAGAGAATGTACACTGCCAAACCCACCACCACCACAACGCGTCTGGGAAGGCTACTGTAGTGATTGTGGTAAAGAACACCTTTTCAGGGATTGTCCTAAGAATCCCAACAAAGTTACTTCTAACGTGCAGATTAATGTGATAGAAGTAATTGAGTCATCAGGGAGCGATAAAGAGTACACAATACCCTTGAAGGCAATCACAAGAGCCAAAGCTAGAGAGACCCCTGATAAAACTAAGGAAGACAATCAAAGTAGCTCAGAAAGGGATATACCCACGCCACAGAGGGTTAAAGACTCAGAAGAACCTGAGAAAAGGGTGGTAAGTAAAAGAACCCAAAGATGGAAGAATCGTAGAGACAAAATAAAGGAAAAGAAACTATTGCAAAAGAAGGAAAAGGAAAAGGGCGAACTCAACCTTAAAAAGGAACCGCAAGTGGAAGAAGAAAACAAAAAGGAGAATAAATGGGGTGAAGGAGGATCAGTGTTAGCAGATCCCATGCCTGAAGAACTAGCCATGTGGATTCAGGCATACAAGGCACGAATAAGAGCAGGACCAACCATAGAACAACATGAGAGAGAATATCCCAGAGGTGACTTAGAAAAAGAAAGGTTGGAGATCTGCAAGAAATTGATAGAAGTTGCTCAACAGACCTTAGAAAAACCGGCATCGCCTTTACCCAATACCCGAATTTCTGAAAGAGAGTTCCAAGAATGTGTAATCATGCATGATCAAGAAAAGCCTGAAGTAGTTACAACACAGAATCACGAATGTGGTATAAAGAGAAGGGAAGGGTCGATTGTTCCCGAAGTAGAAGGGGAATGGCCCAAGGATCTATGGGCAAGAGTCCAAGAGGACAGATGGAAAAATGTGGAGAGAATTGAACCACCATTTGAAGAGTTGAAAGCAGAGAATGAAATAGAGGATTCAATACGTGAATTAAATTCAGAGGGAATTTCACCAATGGATCCCAGTAACCAAGGAGAGGAAGAGATAGATGAATTGCCAAATTACACAGGGGAGTATGAACACAATTCAGAATTGTATCGCATTCCCTTAACGAGGAAACGAGAACCGAATCCATCAGTTCAAACATCGGAGATTATACAACGCCTTAGAGAGGTAAAGATCCCTTGTACCTTAACATTAGAGGAATTATTGAAGGCAAAACCACATTTGAAAGAAAAATTAATAAATCAATGGGAAGTCAAGGAGGAAAAGAAAGAGGAAGCTGATGAAGTAAACACAGTAAAAATTCCAGTTGATAAAGTCGGAGACTTTAGTGAGGGAGATGAAGGAAATACCTGCCTTCCCATTACCTATAACGGTTACACTACCAAAGCCATTTTAGATTCTGGAGCTGGCGTTGGCATTGCTACCAAAGAAATTTGGGAGAAATGGGGACCAGCTTTAAGACCAACCCGTATGAAGATACAAATGGCTGATGGACACACAGAAAGACCCTTAGGATTAATGGAACGAGTAGTGTTCACTACGTGTGGAGTGGAATTTGAACACACTTTAGCAATATGTCACTTCGAAAGGCCAAGCAATTATGAAATGATATTGGGAAGACCTTTCATGAGACAGCTAAAGGTCGTACAAGATTGGGGAAAAGATGCTGTATACCTACAGCACGAAGGAACCACAACTAGAATAAACCTCCACACATACGCTTATCTAGATGTTCCACCTCTGCAATGGAATCAAATTCATAAAGAGGAGGACAATCAATCTGTTCATAGTATAGGTTCGAGTGACCAATCTTGGATGAATGAGGACACTCATCTATGGATTTGCCGAACTGCCCAAAAGGAAGAGGATAGGAGCAAAGGATGGCAGCAAGGGCAAGGTGTAGCAAGGTCTGTACAAGATCCAGCTTACATGCCTCAAATCTTTTTAGATGAAGAATTCGAACCTCATGGTTGGATGGAGATTTTAGCGACCCTCGACGTATGCGTGAATGAAGAAGTGATAACAATGAATGAATGCATTGACGAGGAAGGATACGATGTTAGTCTCTTTGTAGTAGTTCTTCAAGAAGCTGAAGAAGGAGAAGTGATAGAGAGAGAATGGAAGGAGGACTACGAGAGCATTGAAATGGAACCAGAATCAATGGAACACAAGTATGAACATCAAAAAATAAGCATCACAGTTAATGAAAGCGACCAGGAACCTAAACAGGAAGAGGAGCTGGAGATAGAGAAAGAGCCCGAGAATGATGAAAACAAGCCAGAAGATCAGTTTGAAGTACCAGCTCACTTTAAGAAATATGAAGTAGAAGAAAGAAAAATTGCTATTCAAATGCCTAAAAGAGAGGCACAACCAGGAATAGCGTATGACAATAAAGAACAAACCAAAAAAATAGTGGTAACGTTAGAAGAAGGAGAAGAACGATGTACCTTCATAGGACAGGATGTCTCCTTAGAGGAAGAACAAAAATTAATCCGACTCATCAGGGAATATCGGGATGTCTTTGCATGGACCTATAAGGACTTGAAAGGAGTAGATCCTTCTATATGTGCTCATAGGATCCCAATGACACCAGAAGCTAAACCTTCCAAGCAAAGACCTTACACCTACAATGATGTATATTCAGCAAAGATAAAGGAAGAGATAGACAAATTATTAGATGCTGGATTCATATACGAGATTGAACACACGGAATGGGTGTCGCCTTTGGTGGTGGTACCAAAGAAGAACGGAAAATTAAGAGTGTGTATAAATTTGAAGAAAGTAAATGCAGCCACCATAAGGGATAGTTATCCCTTACCTATTACTGACCATCTTTTGGAAAGAGTGGCAGGGAAGGAAGTCTATAGTTTCTTAGATGGCTTTTCAGGATATAATCAGGTAGCCATAGCTCCCGAGGACCAACATAAAACAGCCTTTGCAACTGAATGGGGAGTTTACGCCTTTAGAGTCATGCCTTTTGGTTTAACGAATGCCCCAGCCACTTTCCAAAGATTGATGTGCCATGTGTTTAAAGAATTTTTGAGGAAAAGCATGGAGGTATACGTGGATGACCTATGTACTTATTCAGCTATACGATCAGAGCACATTCCTGAACTAGAAAAGATCTTCGCAAAATGTCGACAGTATAGGGTATGCCTCAATCCAGAAAAATGTGTCTTCATGGTTAGACAAGGAAAAATTTTAGGACATATTGTCTCTAAAAACGGAATCTCAACTGATGAAGACAAAATTAAAGTAATTCTAGATTTACCTAGACCGAAAACTGCTAAAGAAGTTCAAGCATTTATGGGACATTGTGGATACTATCGGAGATTTATACATATGTATGCCATAATTGCTAGACCTCTTTATGCTTTGTTGACTCAATTCAATTGGACCGAAGAATGCGAGAAAGCCTTTACTGAGTTAAAGAGTCGATTAAGTTCAGCACCAATTCTTCGAGTACCTAACTGGAATAAACCATTTCACATCCATGTGGATGCTTCCAAGTTTGCCATTGGTTGCATCTTAGCTCAACCTGCAGATACAGGAAAACTAGATCACCCTATAGCCTATGCCAGTAGACAGTTAAATCAAGCAGAACGCAATTATACTACCACAGAGAGAGAAGGCCTAGGGATGGTATACGCAGTAAAGAAGTTCAGACATTACCTATTGGCAAACAAATTCAAATTCTTCATTGATCATCAAGCCTTATTGTACCTAGTCAACAAACCTTGCAATACAGGAAGACTAGTACGATGGTTTCTATTGCTAATGGAATTTGATTTTGAGGTAGTTGTCAAGAAAGGAAATACCCACATAAGAGCAGATCACTTATCAAGAATGACCCATGGTGAACCACCCATAGGGGTACCAGATGATCTGCCAGATACTTACCTGTTTAACCTGGAAGTATGTCCCCAATGGGCAGAAAAGTTGATCCCTATACTCACACATGGACCTAAAGATGGGATCACACCAAATCAAACCCAGGATCTGTGGAAGACTAAGAACCTTCATATCATTACAGGAAGCTTGTATCACCAAGATTCAAGTGGATTGTTAATGAGATGCATAGAAGAGGATGAACAGGAAATGTGGCTTAAGAAAGCACACGTAAATCAATGGAAAACTCATCTAAATGCAAACGGAACATGGCAAACCCTGAAGAGGTTAGGCATATATTGGCCTACCATGCAAAAAGATGCACATAACTATGTATCAGCCTGCCCAAATTGCCAAGAACAGAATCCAGAAGAGAACTCTACTCTAGGCTACTCTACTGTAGCACCAAGATGGAGCATACCTTTGGTGAAGTTCTTGAAGACCCAGGAATACCCAGAAAGAGCTACATTAGCGAGGAAACGTGCGTTAGAACAACAGAGTAAGGATTATGCCATTATAGGAAAACAACTCTTTAAGCGTGGAAGAGATAATCAATTACGATTGTGCATTCATGAGGACGAATATCTGGCTGTGTTAGAGATGGCGCATACAGGAGCTGCAGGAGGACACTTCTCTGCAGACAAAACTACAAAAATGATTCTCTTCGCAGGAATGTGGTGGCCAACTCTACATCAAGATGCAGCAACATATGTGCAACGATGTGATACGTGTCAACGAACAAAATATCCAGTCAAAAGAGATGAGATGCCACTTAGACCCATGATGAGTGCAAGAGCTTTCACGAAATGGGGAATAGATTTCATAGGACCTATTAGCCCCCCAGCAAAAGGATCCCATGCCGAGTACATAATGGTAGCCACGGACTATCTAACCAAATGGGTTGAAGCGAAAGCAACCAAGAAAAATGACGCGAGAACTACGGCCAAGTTTCTCTTTGAGAATGTTTTCACTAGATTTGGACTACCAATAGAAATTGTGAGTGATAGAGGTACGCATTTTGTGAATGAAGTCATCGAAGCCTTGCTGAATGAATTCTTGGTAATTCATAAGAAATCAGCTCCTTATCACCCACAAGCCAATGGACAAGCGGAGAGTTCGAATAAAATTTTGTGTACAGTTCTCACAAAAATTGTTAACACGGGAAGAACTGATTGGGATAAGCAGTTACATCATGCTTTATGGGCATTTCGAGTAGCTTACAAAACCGCCATAGGCACCACACCTTTTAACTTAGTATATGGACAAAATGCTATTTTGCCAATTGATTTTTTAATTCCCACCCTCAGAGTAGCAACTACTTACGAGTGGACGGGACATGAACTATCAGCTCAATTGGACCAAATAGAAAAACTTCATGAAACTAGGTTACAAGCAGTAGCAGGCATTTATGCTGCTAAAAGGCGACAAAAAGCCTACTTTGATGCTCACATCAAGGACAAGAATTTGAAGGAAGGAGATTTAGTTTTGGTATACACTTTGAAGCAACATGCTAAGAAACTGCAAAAGAGAGGATATGGCCCATTGATCATCAATCGCATATCAACAAGTGGAGCCATCAATCTCGCAACCTTAGATGGAGACGTATTGCCACACTACATCAGTGGATGTCGAGTAAAAAAATATCTAGAACCATTGACAGAGGAAACAATGGCTCGATTAATCAAAGGCAAGAATAGACGAATGGAGGAAGAAAGGATAAGAGAAGAAGCTAGACAGGAAGCCCTAGAACGTATCAAAAAACGGAAAGAGTGGATGAGAGAAAGAGACGAGAGATATAGAGTAGGAGAAGAACTCATCCCCATGGCTAATTTTAGAGCCACAGAGAACTCTGGACAACAAGGAAGACAACCTTATTTGAATCTGGGAGCAGGACGAAAAGAGTACCACTTAGTGGATGCTCTTATAGACACAGGAGCAGCAATAAGCTGTATTAGATTTTCCTTGTCTCAGAGACTTAAAGAGGAGTTACGCCCATCGAAGGCACAGTTGATAGGAATAGGAGGAAAAATTACTCAATGTATAGGTGAGATAACTTTACCTTTGCATATGGGGAACAATACTATGGAGCAAAGACTTTTAGTGTGCCAGGATCAAGATTTACTTGAAGATGTTGTGTTAGGGCAAGATTGGATATATGAATATGAGGTAACCATCCAATTGGCTTTAGGATACATCTCGGCCAGGATAGGACCTCGTGAAGTGTTTAGTCTGCTAGACGAACGACCACTCAAAGCCGCTATTATAGAGCCAGAAGTTCATTCCAATGAACAAAGTCATGATTGTCTGCTCACTAGCACTTCAGAAACCTCTTCTTCAAGTCCTACATTGAATTCTGTGTGCATTCCATCTTTAAGTGTTGAGAGTCACAAGAGTGCACATGAACCTGCAATCAAGCCCAGTGACACACAATGCACAAAAGAGAATGTTCCTTTGAAGGAAGTAAAGTCTACACCCATGAGAGTATACCCCATTCCACTTTCTACACTAGCTTGGATAAGGAAGGATCAAAAGAAGGCATATCTTCAGCAACAGACCAGTCATCGACATCAGTGTGTCCAATCGAATAAGAAGACTAAGAATTTTGCGCACTACAGTCAACCTCGACTCAAGAGCATTTGGGTTCCGAAGAAAGTGACAACTGCACAACCGGATCGAACACAAATATGGATCCCAAAGGCATGTACTCCAAAGGCGATCGAACATCCTCATAAGGGCAATCACCATCAACATGGTCCACAAGCACACCAGCCAAGAAAGAGGAACTATTGGAGAAAGAAGGAGTCTGCAGCTGCAACTCAAGGAAGACCGAAATTCCAAAAGCAGATAGAGCAAACACACTATAAGGGAAGAATCACATTTATCACGAAGGTTCCGAAGGAAATACATCCCCAAAGAGTGAACCAAATGTGGGTACCGAAAGACAAGACAGGAGGCATAAAACAAACAACTACTTCCAATTGCACACATGCGGAGCTATCCATATCCAAAGTATGCACGATAGGGCCACATTACAAGGCCAAGCATTCGGCACAATCTTCTTCTATTTCGAAATAGTCAAGCACATTCTCCCTTTGGAAATAGGAGAGCACTTGTAAATACACCAACACGAATACTATAAAAATAATAACCGCTTCGGCTATGAACTAACTTTTCTGTTTTCCTTTCAGATGAAAATATAAAAATATCCAAAAATGTAACAATCCAGGTATTACCTTTCTCACACCCACGGGAAAGGGACGACACTACTCACTCGGAGCAAGATCGAGCTTAAGAGAAATAAAGGAGGATTTCTGATCATACACGGCCACTAATTCACCCTCTATATTGAGTGCAGATGTCGTCTACCAATTCTGAAGCCACACAAGAGGAAGAAGTCCAGCTTTTCCTGCTCGAATCAATTACAAAAGCAAGAGGTCACTGGTTCCGGGATGACCAACCAGTGTCAGATCTCATCTTCATGGCAACAATAAAAATTATGGACAGGGATCATTGCTTCCCTATCATGTCACAAGATTTCAAAACGATAATACAAGGACTACCACATATTGAAGATGTATGGGCCCAGGCCGGATTAGAGGCATTTCTCAAATTGCCTATTTATGTTCCAGACTTCCAAAGATGTACACAAGTCATGAATACTATGCAGCCTGCGGCAACAAAGATATCAATTCCAGAAGCACAGGTATTGGATAAAGTAGGCAGATGGAAAACGATTCAATTCACGCATGAATTGATCAATAAAGCTTTTGGATGGAATCAAGAGGGCATTACTAATGTTAAGGACGAGTGCCATGATCCCAAGAAGAAATCATTTTTTGATATAAACCGAATTGACTTAGAAGATGCTGTTCGATTGGTGCATCAACACTTTTGTTTCCCGAGCATGCACAGGTATACAGCTCCACAGAAGATAATAGTTCAATTACTATCTCATGCCATGAGACAGATAGGCAACAAGGTAAATCTGACAGGATATGTTCAAGAAAGATTATTTGAAGCCCAGAAAAAGTGGGGCAAGAAAAAGTTTTTGAATGGTAGTTCTGCATTGACATTACTGATATATGAAGCGTTAGACATGAAGAATTGTTTAAAGGAGATGCCTACCTCCGAAGGATTAGCTAAATATGTGAAATCCGCCACAGTTCCCAAAAAGAAGATAATTGCTACAGGTATTGAAGAGGCAGGGACCAGTTCTCAGCCAAAAATGAGAGGTACAAAACGACTACGGGAGGAGGAAGCTCAGGCTACACCTCAATCAAAAAGGACACATATATTGCCAACAATACCGATAGTCCAAATGCCAATAACCAAGAGAGATCTTTCCGCCGCCCTCGAAGAAACACACCAGTATATGCGAGGGCAGGTGAATCTTCATGTCCAAGGACATCATTATAGACAAGCAAGTCAAGCTAAACAGCAGCAAAGCACCGAGAGAACACCAAAACAGGCTGGAAGATACAAAGAGCTGGGCATAGATGATTCCAGTACCGACATGGAATCCAGTCCTGAGAAAGATACCCTAGATACTGATATCAGGACAGAGACTCAGGAAGACGAAGGACCAGAAATCAATCAAATGGAAGTGACGCCAGACAACCAAGCGAAGGATAAAGAAATTGAGAAGGTCGATGACCCTGAGCATGTCATTCAGTTGAATGACACTACAAAAATAAACATCAAAGAAGCTCCAGTCAGTGAGACATACGTAAAACCACCTATCAAAGAGGACGAAAGAACCCCAGTAAGAAAGGAAGCGGAGGAGCTACAAAAGAAAGAACAAATTATAATCGAGGTGCCAGAGGATACACCTCAAGGAAACAAAGAAGACATGGTGGCTGAGCCAAGCATTCAACTTCAGATTAGGCAGCCCCATGATACCACTTTACATATCGCTCAAGGTAAAGATGTAAATACAGGTGAAGCACCGAGTATACCAACAACATGGTTGAATGTTGATGTGGCACAGTTGAAGCCTGTAGTCAAACAGATGATTCAGACGGCCATGGACACTCAACAACAGATGATGGATATCGACACAGAATATGACAAGGCCATGAGGGAAAGAAGTCAGTTCCAAATAATGAGCGAACAACTGTCATCACAACTCATCCAGGCACAGAAGGAGTTAACGGCCAAAACCACTGTGTTGCTTGAAAATAAAAGGCAATATGAATCGTTAATCGCTCAGCACCATCAACTACAGTCACAGCTAGCAACTCTCCAAAGATTATATGATACAAGCGAGGCTGACAAAGCACGAATGAAGGCAAGAAGCACTATGCTTGAAACACAGTTGAAGGTGTATATGGAGGAGAATGACAATTTACGCCACCGAAATAAAGAATTAATGAAGTCATTATTATATGATCAGCCGATCGAGCAGCCAGAGACCTCGGAAACCAAAGAAAAAGAATTGAGAGAGCAGCTTGCACAATATGAAGATCTGCTGAGACAAGAGCGCGCTGTACGAGAAGCATCTGAACAGAAGCACAGTCAAGAAAAATGTGAACTCACAAAGCAATTAAATACAGCACATGGAAAACTTGCAGCAAGTTACAGTGAAAACATGGATAATGTCGCTGAAGTGGGTAATGAATTGTTAGCCGCTAAAGAAGCACTCAGAGCAGCCCTACAAGACATAAAAGAGAAGGATGAATGCATAGAAGAATTAAAGATTCAAATCAAAGAGAAAGAACCGATCGGGACACCAGTAGTGCCAATGAAGGAACATCCTACTGACGAGGTAGAGGTAAGCCCTCTATCTCACCCGATCTATCATTCTCCAATACATGAGCAGATGGCGGATATACATGATGATCATCCGATGCCATACACTGCAGAAATAAGTCAGAAGGAACGGGCACTAGTGGTGTCCCGGTTGACGGAAAGTTTTGAAAATGAAGTTATCAAGGTTATGAAGGAAGCAAAGATCAAAGGCAAAGACCTGGACAAGATCATGAAGCCTTTCAATATCCCGTACGGATTGTTGAAAGAGAAGACGAGACGGTACATTAAGCAGACAACAAAGAAAAGTCCAGATGAGCAGCTTAATTTCAAACATGATACATTCACATACACTCAAGCCGAGTTTGAAGCTGCACAACCAATTTGGAGGCGAAAATTTTTGGAGAAACATCCCATATTACGAGTGCATTGGCAAACCGCACCATATATCTTACAGGTAAACCCTTCATTTTGCCCAATACCACGCAGAAGGGAGCCCACGGAATTTTTGGCTTTACAACGCAGCGGCAACATTAATAAACAGTGGCTCAACTATCCGATGCTACCGAGCCCACCTCATAATTATTTGCCAACTGAGGATTACATGATCAAAACAATAGAATTTTGGCTACACAACTATGCGACAGTACCAGATTTAGCAGTTAAAATGGCAAATAAAATACTTAGTATGCTACTTACAGTTTTGAAAGTCTTCAAACATGCGGCATATACATTTCTGAACTTCATCGGCATTAATCAAGGCACAGATGTACTTGTTTTTGATCTATCAGTGATGCCGAGCCGCCCCACAATAATGGCATACTATTCTAGACTCATGTTTTTGCCAAGTCCATATATGCAGACATTCGAAGAAGCGTTTTTTACTGGATTTTTTGAAATCGATTCAGAGATATTTTTAAAGATGTCATCCAACCTGAACGCCAGACTTGTGGCATACGAACTGAGCTTCTTCGCAGACCACCGACAACCGCCCAACGATGGAGTCACAGCTGAACAATGGAAACAGCTCATGATACGTGAAGCCAATCTGCTAAACAATACAGAGCAACAAGTATACAGAACATATGCCCGGCGCTTATCAAAGCCTGTCGGGGACGACAGAGTTCAGGAGGGGGGCAGTGTTGAGGGCGAGACGAGTAAGAAGAGGAAAAAGAGAAAGCAACGAAAGAAACAGCTTCACTGAAAGCCAAATCTGAAGATAGACAAAGGTAAAGACACATCTCTGCAGGAAGCCCCGCAGGGGCGCAACACCCATCTCTGCACAGAGCCCCGCAGGGGCACGCACCAGGCTACAAAGCTAAACCCCAGGGTCCAGAGGAGTGGATTTTTCAAACATCAAAGTAGGGCCAAAAGTTAAAAAGGGGTAGAGGCTGAAAAGTTGAAGAGGGTGACTAAGAATAGCACATTCCTAGTCACTGGTGGCGTGCGTGGCAACCCAAGTCAACAGGCAAGGCGACTACGTCAGGCTCTCGAGTTGTAGAGCTTGAATCAAGAAGGCCATCGAATCTGCATGTCTGTTTAACTACAGACAACACTGACCAAGGGTAGCGTGCAGTGGAAAAGCTGAAGCGCCTCTAAAACGTAATGCAAGATCAAGAAGCAGACAATACAGACCACAGGATGCGTGCGCGAAGCAAAGTCTGTCAAAGGAAGCGAAGTCTGTCAAGGGACGACAGAGGCAAAGAGGGGGAGAGTGTTGCAGAGCCAAAGAGCGCACAAAGCAGAGAAAAAGACGGGCCCCCAAAATTTTTCCGATTTGGACCACATATTTTTGTAACATATTCATTTTTGTAACATATTTCCCTTGTAAAGGCACTAGAGGAGTCCTCTAGGTGCATTCCCATAGAAGAATAGAAGCTTATCCATGTAAAATAGTAGGAAATTAGCTCTTAGAGAATAAAAGTGCCGGTCACTTGTGTGAAAGGACCAATTTTAGGGCACTAGTATATAAGTCAAAATCTGACTCATTGTAAGAACTTTTTGCCATTGTGAGAAGAGGGAGCTCATATTTTCGAATTGGTGTCTTCTTCACTCTGTATCTTCTTCTTCGTGAGCTTGTATGCATGTGTATGGCTTGGAAAGAGTGCTTGTGAGTGTTGTCTATCCATGAGAGTGATTATTTGCTGTAGGTAATGTGTGTGCGAGGTGTAGGAAGTGCTGAAGTGTAGGAAAGATTTCCCGCGACTCAGTATTTTGCCCATAACTTGAAGTAGGAGCGTCAGAATTGAGTGAAACCACTGCCATTGGATGCGTCTTCTCGAGAGCTTCGAAACGCATATGCTATTCGCTATATTTGGAGTTCGGAGCTGGGAGAAAAGTCCAAAATACTGACGGCTGCTGCACCAAGTATCGTTTCGCCATATCCGACAGTTGAAGCTCGTTTGGATAAGTATTAGTCTTGCTTGCATTCTTGAGTTATCCACTTGCATTGACCATTACATGATTGCATGTCCTCATACACTCGGCTAGGTTTGTATACTCTTTGGATTGATATTTAAAAGCGTGTATCCCCACTATATGCACTTGAGAGGAGATGGAGGTGTAGTCTCTGTCGCCGCAAGTCCCTAGGTTGGTTCTTAGGTCAACAACAGCCTCAAGCCAGAAACTATGTGGTAAAGCCTGACTTTTGACCATGCACCTCGCCATCTCCATGAGTGACCTGTTCTTTCGTTCAGCAACTCCATTCTGTTGAGGTGTATATGGCACTGTACACCAGTGTTTTATCCCACATTCAGCCAGAAATGCATTAAAATCAGAAGACATATACTCCCCCCCTCGATCAGAACGGAGGGTGCCCATTTTACATGCTGACAGATTTTCAGCCAAAACCAAAAACTGTTTAAAGCACATGAACACTTCGAACTTTGCTGATATACATATGCATGCCTGGAAAAATCATCAATGAAAGTCACAAAGTAAAGGTAATTTCCAAAAGAGGGTGTCTGCATAGGACCACAGACATCACTATGTACAAGCTGCAATTTCTGTGTAGCCCGAACTGAACCATCTTTTGGAAAGGAGGAATGCTGCATTTTGCCCAAAATACAGCCTTCACAAACATGTTTTCCAGGTGCCTCAAGTTTGGGCAAAGAGGACACCATTTCAGATTTCTGCAGGCGTAGCAAACTAGCAAAATTCAGATGACCAAAGCGTGCATGTCAAAGCTTTGCATCTGACATAGCTTGAGAATCATTTACTTCACATGCCAAATCATTTTCAGATCTTTCATAGTCTATGAGCTTATACAGCCCACGACATAAAATGCCAGAAGCAATAATCACATCGCCATTTGACAGATCATGAACTATACACCTGTCATCAATAAATTTCACAACCAAGCCAATCTTGGCTAATACAGAAACTGATAACAGGTTCTTTTTTATCCCTGGCACAAATAAAGCATCTCACAAAGTGAAAGAACTACCATCAGCAGTAGTCAAAATGATCTTACCAACTCCTATAGTAGGATAAGAGGAGTTATTGGCGCATGTAACAGTATTCCTTGTAGGGGCAGGCTCGAGTGAAGAGAAAAAACTACGCTGCAAGGTAATATGTTTGGTCGCCCTACTGTCAAAATACCAAACATCTGAGTCTACTGCACACATGCACTGCTCATGAGAAGATGGGTCAAAACTGCAGACAGTAGTAAATGCCCATTCTTCTTCCTACACAAGATTTTCAGACTATGTTTTTGGTGTAGAGGCCTCTGCAACAATCATTCTAGCCTCTTTCTTCTTTGCCTCTTTAGCAGCCAGTTGTGGACAGTTCTTTATGATATGATCATTCCCTTTAGAGTACTTACAAAACAATTTTTGCTTTTTTGATTTCTTCTCATCTTTATTGTCCTTCTTCGAATATGCAGAATTAGCAGATTTCTGCTTACTAGTTGAAGAGCTCCATTTTCCTTTGCCCTTCTGACTAGCAAGGAAAGCTTGATCTTGAACTCGCATAATGGACCTGTTTTGCCTGGACTGATCTTCCTGCAACAGAACAGAGACTAACTCCTCAAATGATAAGGCATTTGGATTGCCTTTCATCATCAACCGAAGAGTAGAAGCAAAACTTTTATATGAATCAGGAAGACCATTCAGAACGGTCTGCACAAGTGAGCTATCTGGTATAACCTCATCAGCAAAAATCAACTGTTCCTTCAAGTCTTTAATCTTTGTTAGGAAACTGTCCATAGAATCACCTTCATTCATGTGCTCACTCTCCAACTGTTTTTGGAGGTAAGCAACATGAGCCTCATTCCTAGCTTGGTACAATGTGGTAAGTGTATCCCAAGCATCCTTAGATGTTCTGCAAGAGCGAATATGAGGAATAATGGCATTTTTGACAGACAACGCTATCAATGCATGTGCCTAGACATCTCTGCCATCCCAACGAATTTGCTCTGCAGTAGGTGCAGCAAAAACAGCAGCACGAATAGGAATCTGCAAAATATCATCTTCGACACCATCTTCATCAGCTGCAGCACCTGTATTTGTAGTACTTGTTGTTACAGGTGTAACAGGACGTCTTTCAACACCCTGCACAATGTTCCATAATCCTTTTGCAACCAATACATGTTGCATCATATAAGCCCATAATGGGTAGTTGGTACCATCCAACTTATCCTCAACAGCCAACATACAGAATACATCACTGCTTTCAGCCATGGCCGGTGACTAAAATACCTTGATGCAAAAAATTGATTGTATCTCAAAAATTTGAACGGAATTGCCCAGACAAGTTCTGCTAAACCTGTAGCAGACTTTGGGACGCTTATACTGGCGAACGGAAACAGGTATATACCTTTGGCACAAAAAGACAAAATAGCTTGCACAACCACTGTAATAGTGCGTTCTGAGGCCGAAACGAGCTCATATCGAGATTTCGGCACCACGTAGCGAAGCTGTTTTGATCTCAAAAACACCCTGAATATGCTCACCAAAATTTGTACGATTTTGAGATTGCAAACGGAGGAGTGTCGACGGTGCCCTAGATGAAGCGATGACCTGCTCTGATACCAATTGTTGGAGTTAGATGTCTGCGGAAGCACGCAAACAGCACAAGGAAGAAGAAGAAGCTTGGAGCACAAACACACAATACTGAATGTTTTACTAGAGAATGTACAAAGATAAGTAGCCCATTAGGGCAATAGGCGTATATACAAGCCGAGGGAAAAAAACCTCCTAAAGAGGGAAAAAAGTGCCTCGGTGGTCCTAGTGTGTTCACACACATCACTACCTAAATATATCAACACTGCCATTGGAAGCTTTGACATTACCAATCTTCTCCACATTGTGCTTTGTGTCATCCCTTGTTTGCACTTCATGTCTATGCTTTGGACTTTCCAAATTAGATAGAAGAGTAATGTTGCCTGTAACATGATTCGAACATCCTGAATCTATGTAGAACAAATGATCATCTTCTTTACCTTCTTTGTGGCTTAGATTCATAAGAAGCAATGAGTCTTCATGTGGTTGATCTTCTGAATAATTGTTGTAGTCCCTTCTATTATAGCTTCTATTGTTATTATTGAAGTTGTGTCCACCTCTGCCTCTATTGCTGCCATATCCACCTCTTCCACTTCCTTTCTGGGTCTTCCCATTGAACCAGCAATTCTGAGTGGTGTGGTTGGTCTTATCGCATATGGCACAAGGTTGAACATTCTGACCTTTGGCTTTGTCTTGCTTTGGTCCTTTCTTCTTCCCTTTCCACATGCTCTTGCTTGCAAAGTTGGCTTGGGAAGTCTCTTCTTCATTTTCTTCCTTTTTCTTGCCTTTCTGCTTATTATCCTTCTTATCTGCATATAGAGCACTAGTTGAATTACCATGATAAGGGTTACCTTCCTTTATGCTATTGTTGGCTTCTTGATTGAAGAGTTGTCCAAGAAAGATGTTGAAGTATGGAGTTTGCACATCCATGATGAGATCATAAGCCGTCGTGAAGGATTTTCATTGCTTATCACGTCAGAATGCCGTTGAGAATTTGCCTCATGATGACCTCTTCTTCAATTAGCTCTCCAATGGATGCTAACTGATCTGCAACCTCCTTGACCTTGGTAACAAACTTTGTGATGGTTTGTTTAGGTGTCTTCTTCATTTGGTTGAACTCGTTCCAAAGATGATTCTTTCTTGCTTTGGTACTAGCAGAAAAGAAAGTCTCAAGGGCATCCCAAGTCTCTTGAGATGTCTTGCATCCTCTAATATGTAGTAATAGAAAGTCAGAGATAGAGTTTAGTATGTACGACCTTGCTTGAGCATCCCTTGCACACCAAAGTGTGAGCTTATCTGTCTCCTCTTGTGTAGGTCCTCCTTTGGATCTTGGAATAAGCATAGCTTCATCACCTGCTACAATTCCATAAAGATTTCTACCTTGCAAATAGGCCTCCATTCTGATTTTCCAAGCCATGTAGTTGTGTCGATCAAGCTTCTCAATCATTGAGGGAAAGCCGTCACCCATCTTGATCTACCTCGGATACCACTGAAAGAACTTGGAGAAGCTTGTAGAAGGTAGAAAAATGTGTTTCGAAGCGACGAAGTTTCGTCTAGCCAACCGGCACAAGACCAGCACTTGAGCTTATGGAGACTCAAATAGACCTTATAAGCATGTGATAAGTGCAAAGAAACACACTACATACTTTGGAGCATCAAGTAGAATGAGTCGATACAAAACAGATACGTTCGCGGGTCAACTAGCTCAAAAAACTTATTATCTATGGAAGAGACAATGAACTTCAAATGCCCATAGCGACCAGGGTGATTACAAATAGAAAAAATCCTTTTATGGGAGTGATACACATAGGGATGATTGTATAGAATGCACAAAATTATAAGGAATAAGCAGAATATGCTATAGGAATGAATGAGACATTGACCGGTGGTACTTCCTATTTTTTAGGAATACGTAGAGATTGACCCCGAGACAAAAAAACTCAGATTTCTCCCAATCTACAGAACCAAATGCTATGAAAACTTATTGGAATACACTAAACACTAATACCTTTCCAATGAGCCATCTTGCACTCAATTTGGAGCTCTGGGGAGAGAGCAGCAGCCTCTGCAAGATTACTGTTGGTGAAGAAGATGATGCAGAGAATTTAAGGAGCAAGACAATGATAGTTAAAAGTGTATGTATATTGCTTCCATGTAATGCACAAGTCATTTAAAGTCTTTATATAGACTCTAGGAGTGTTCCACGACTTCTACAAGTGAAGTTTGAATTCAAATGAAGGTGGGAATGGTTGTTGGAGGGAATCAATTCACTTTCCTACAATCTAAGAAAAGTGAAGATCTAGTTTGATCTACTTTTAGGTGATTTAATTGCTTGATTGAATGCAACTTCAACCACCATAAATTCTGGGATTTGGGCTTTATCTTTCTACCTTTACATGTGTAAAGCTCAAGGCTTCTACAACAGTAAATGAACCATCAAAAAATCTCTCAAAAAAATGCAATAAATGAGCATAAGAAAAAAGAACTCTCCAACGGATATTCTTTCGACGCGATAGCCTTTGATGTAGATCAAATCCACCTCAAGCATAGTGTAAGCTTGATGTTCCAACAATAATGTGCCATTACATTTTGTTTGACACGGAGCTATTATGCCATCAACCTGCACAAACTAAATGCCCAATAATGTTGCAAATGCCCCAAATCTGACATCTCCAATAAGGCATGCAAATCAGCCTTAAAATAAAAAATATGCTTCTCATTAGGACTAGTCACAAGAATGTCCTCAACATACACAACAATGATCAGAAGCACATCATTTGCATGCTTAACATATAAGGTGCTCTTAGTTGGATTGTTCTCAAAACCATGTGCAATCAAGTAGGCATGTATCTTTTCATACCAAGCATGTGGCGCTTGCTTCAAACCATATAATGTCTTTTTCAATTTGCATACTTTGTGTTCATGCCCTTTTTACACAAAACCACGGGGCTGAATGTAAGTCGCCATTCAGAAAAGCAATTTTAGTGTCCAATCCATGTACATTCCAACCATGATGGGTTGCAAGGGCACAGACGCTACGAACGGTAGTCATTCGGCATGTGCGTGCAAAGGTCTCATTAAAATCAATGCCTCTTTCTTGAGCATAACTGTTTGTAAAAGGCCTAGCCTTATACCTCTCAATTGTTCCATCAAGCTTACGCTTTTGCTTGTATACCCATTAAGTGTCAATGGCCTTTTTTGTTGGTGCAGACCATGTTGGTGCATACCAATCACCAATTGAAGGCTTGGAAGACCAAATGATGAAGGAAGAATCAATTCCTAAAGTGTGGAAGAAGATTACATTCAGAGGACAAGAGAAGTGTACACATATGTACATTAGCATAGTCATAGTTGACTTAGATCATTTTGTTCAGTAAGAATTATGTACAAATTATCTATAAATACCTTGGGAAAAGTCGGGGCATGTATGAGAGCATATGTGACATTAATTAGAAGTCAAGAATGAGGGAGATAGAAGTCATGTGATAGAGAAAAAGTTAGGAGTGTTAGCTCTCATCACTCAGTTGTAATTTCTCTGAGTAAATGAAAATTTTTGCGCCCGATGTTTCTGCGTGTTCTCCTTCTACAGTAGATCAATTGTGAAATGCTTTTGTACAAGTCTAAGTTGAGAGTTGCTTGACCTCTGTGCAAAGTTTTAGCTTCCAATTGTAATCAGGCTGAGTGAATTAAGTGTAGGAACATTCATATGTGAAGTGTGCTCACAGGTTCCTAAAACAGGCGCATATTTCGAAGTCAATGTTTTGGTCATTTCTCCTAGCACAGTTTAAAGTTTTGCATGAGTGAGGGCTTAATCTTTAAGTTGGAAGATAAGCTACTTATGTCTAGAAGCATTTTGTAAAACGGGTTCTATTCAAGGAGAACCAAGTCTTAAAAGTTACAGGTGTAAAGTCGACTGTTCTGAGTAACAGTTTCTGACATAGGTAACTTGTGAAATCAATTTCTCAAGTTATACTTAATCTTTTGAAGAGATTCAACTTGGAGTAGATGCGCAATCTCTAGGAGATACTTCGTACAAAGTTTCATCAAAAACTTTACACGTTTGATAGGTCATTGTGGAAAAATAGTGCAGCAGACTTTTCTGTGTTTCATCTTCTTCACAGATTTGTTAATTTTTTGGTAATTAGCAATTGATCCTCTAAATTAGTGGAGTATTTGACTTATTCTTGGTATAGAGGTGTTCTAATCACAAGAATAAGTTGTTCTTGTGGAGATTAACATTCTCCATCAGTGGTATCAGAGCAGGAGACATCAATTTGAAGAAAGAAGGATCCCGACTGTTGCAGATTCAAGAAACTCAACACTTGAAGGACTAATAAGTGAAAGCTTGGAGTCAAAGCTTGAGGAGAAGACTATTTGACATCAAGAAAGGCAAAAGGAGTTCAATTCGAAGTAAAGGTACATACATTGTTTGTAAAGCTTGAAGATTTCAATACACAGGTGGACACAAGATGGGAGAAAGCTTGCAGATTGATAAGCTAGATAGGGAGAACTATCCAGCATGGTCCATGAGGATGGAAGCACACCTCATGAGCAAAGATCTTATATCATTTATTACAGGAGATGAAGAAAAACCAGAGTTTGCAGATCCAAGTATTCCTACTAGGGAAGAACTTGCAATGTTGAAGACTTGGATGAGAAAGGATGCTCAAGCAAGGAGTATCATCTACATGGCTGTAAATGATTACCTTTTACCTCACATCAGAGGTTTGGAAAGTGCCACAGATGTTTGGAATGCCTTGGAAGAGCATTTCCAAAATACAACTAAGTCAAGGAAGTCCTCACTATGGGCTGAGTTCACAACCTTCAAGAAGAAGAGCTCACAATCAATTTCAGATTATGTGGCAAGGATGAAAGATATTGCAGATAGCTTGGGAGCAGTGGATGAAGATATTGAAGAGGAAAAGTTGGTAAGACAAATACTTACAGGTTTGAGAGGAGATGAGAAGTGGAAGCCTTTTATATTGTCCATAGAGTTGTCACTTGATCATTTTACTCCTGACCTTAATCAATTGCTAGGACATATGCTAACCTTTGAGCAGGATCTTAAAGGAGACAATGATAGAAGTACAAGTCAAGCTATGTACTCCAAGGACAAGAAAAAGAATGGCAAGGGAAAGCAATCAAATGATGATGAAGGGAATTCAAATCAAGCTAACTTCACAAAAGGGAAGACAAATTTCAGAGGTAAAGGAAGAGGAGGTAAGAACAAAGATAATGCTAAAGCTTGTTGGATTTGTGGCAGAACAAATCATTTGGCAAATGATTGTTGGTATAATAATCAAAGTGGAGGATACAACAATCAGAATTATAGTCAAAGAGGTAGAGGAGGCAGAAACCAAAGAGGCAATTTCAGAGGAAGAGGTGGTAGGACATCATATGGTAGAGGAGGTGGAAGAAATTTCCAATCTCAGTCCTACAACAATAATTATTACAATTATGCATCAGATCAGAAGGATGACATGACTCTTATCTTGAATGCAACTCATGAATCAATGGGAGAAGATCAAAGAGTGTTTTATATTGACTCAGGGTGTAGCAACCATCTGAGTGGGAATCTATCTTTGATGACTGATATGGAAGCAAGGGTGAATGGACATACAGTTCAAACAGGTGACAATACCAAACATAAAGTGGAGAGCATTGGATCAGTGAAGACAAAGAGTGGAAGTACACTTCTGAGCAAGGTACTTTATGTTCCTACTATTCCTAAAAATTTGATAAGTGTAGGGCAAATTGTGGAGAAAGGATATGAGGTAAGATTCACAAATGATGGTGTCTATGTACAAGATCCAAATCAGGGGTATAGAACCATAATTGCAGGTAAAAAGGAAGGAAGATTGTTTACTCTCAAAGTCCAAGGTAATGTGGGACATGCATTGTTTACCTATGGAGGTCAAAAGGTATCTGAATTAGACCTATGGCATAAAAGGCTAGGTCATTTCAATGAGAGAGCTATAAAGGAGATGTCAAAGAATCAGGTGGTGCTTGGATTGTCAAATATTGAAGGGCAACATATGGTGTACAAGTGTGAAGATTGTCAATTAGGTAAAGCACATAAGAGTTCTTATAACAAATCAGGGTACAAGTATTCAAATATGCTTGAATTGGTTCATACAGATGTATGGGGTCCCTCAAGGGACTATAGCATAAATGGATCCAGATATTATGTGTTGTTTGTTGATGATGCAACCAGGTGGATTACTTTGTATGTAATCAAGGATAAATCAGAAGTTTTCAAGACATTCAAACATTTTCATGCTTATGCAGAAAGGATCACAGGACAAAAGCTAAAAAGGTTAAGATCAGATGGAGGGGGAGAGTATTTCTCAAAATAGTTTGATGATTATTTGTGGAATGCAGGTATCAAAAGAGAAGTGACTTGCAGGTACTCCCCTCAACAGAATGGAGTAGCAGAAAGGAGGAATAGGACTCTTGTAGAGTTTGCAAGAGCCATGATGAAGGAAAAGAATTGTCCAAATTACTTATGGGCAGAGGCTATTAACACTGCAACATACCTTGTGAATAGGTTGCCTTGCAAAGCTTTGGATGGAGGAACCCCTTATGAAGCATGGTGGGGTAAGAAGCCTAGTCTTGATCATTGTAAAGTATTTGGATGTATTGCATATGCTTATGTTCCTTCACAATTAAGACATAAGCTAGAACCAAAAGCAGAGAAGTATGTGTTTATTGGATATGATGATAGACAGATGGGTTACAGGTTGTGGAGTCCATCCACAAAGCAATTTCTTGTTACTAAAGATGTGACATTTGATGAGCAAAACATGTGGTATACAGGATCACCAAATGAGTATACAGGTGTTGAAGAAATTCAAAGAAAAGGAAAGGCAAAGGTAAAAGTATGTGAAGAAATTGTTGATGAAGTTGACTCTAGATGTAGAGTGCAGGATCATGTAGAAGAAGGGCCAAGATTTGATCCAGAATCAAATGAGGCTGAAACTTCAAGAAGTGCAGAAATCAGAAGATCTACAAGAGAAAGGAAAGAGCCTATAAGGTATAGTTATGATACATCTTTCCTAACAACAAAAGATTATGCCTACATTGTGAAAACAGAAGAAGATCCAACCACTTATGAAGAAGCCAAAGGTAAACAGAATTGGGAGAAGGCAATGCAAGAAGAGTATGATGCTCTACTTGAAAATGAAACTTGGGAATTAGTACCAAGACCAAAGAATCAGAAAGTCATTGGATGCAAGTGGGTATATAAAACAAAGAGGTTTGCAGATGGTAAGGTGTCTAGATATAAGGCTAGACTTGTGGTTAAAGGTTATGCCCAAACTTATGGGGTAGATTATGATGAAACCTTTAGTCCTATTGCTAAGATGTCTACAATTAGGACATTGATTGCTATTGCTACTTGCAAGGGATGGAAATTATCACAATTGGATGTGAAGAATGCATTTCTTAATGGTTACATTGCAGATGAAGTATATATGGAGCAACCAGAAGGCTTTATGGAATCAATTGGATCAGATTATGTGTGTAAGCTCAAGAGAGCTTTATATGGGTTGAAGCAAGCCCCAAGAGCTTGGAATTATAGATTGGTCAAGTTCTTGAATGAATGTGGATTTCAAGCATCAAAGGCAGATAGTAGCTTGCTAGTGAAGGCAAGTGAAAATGGATACATTTACATGTGCATTTATGTTGATGATATTATTGTTACAGGAACAGATGCTCAAGGAATCAATGAACTCAAGAAGCAAATAGAGAAGGAGTTTAAGATAAGTGATTTGGGAAACTTATCTTATTTTCTAGGAATGCAGATTGTGTATACTCAACATGGAGTATATGTTTCACAAGAGAGATACTTGAAGAATCTTTTAGTCAAGTTTAACATGGAAGATTGCAGGACCTCAACTACACCATTGGAGGTAAATCATAAATTAAGCAGGTATGGAGGTGAAGAGTTCAATGATATGAAGAAATATCAGAGTTTGGTAGGTAGTTTAATCTATGCTACCTTGACAAGGCCAGATCTATCATATGCAGTAGGTGTGTTGTCACAATTCATGCATTGTCCAAAGAAGACTCATTGGATTGCAGCCCAAAGGGTACTCAGATATATCAAGGGAACCCTAAGTGAAGGTTTGTACTATGGTTTCACTTCTGACACAAGAATTAAAGTGTTTAGTGATGCAGATTGGGCAGGTGACTCAGATGATAGAAGGTCTACTCATGGATATCTATGTTATGTTGGAGACAAGTTAGTATCTTGGTGTTCAAAGAAGCAACATACAGTTGCTTTATCATCCACAGAAGCTGAGTATAAGGGAATGGTAGAAGCTGCAAAAGAAGTCATATGGTTGAAGACATTGATGAAAAGTTTTGAGATTGATCATAGTACTCCAATAATTTTTGGAGACAATATGAGTTCTTTGTATTTGGCAGCTAACCCTGTTTTTCATGCCAGGACTAAGCATATAGAGATTCAGTATCATTTCTTGAGGGAAAAGGTACTAGATAAAGAGATTGAAGTGATGTACACTCCAACAAAAGAACAAGTGGCAGATATGATGACAAAGAGTCTGGATGGACCTAAGTTACAAAGGTTCAAGGACATGGCAAGTATAAAGAAGACAGAGAAAACCTCAATTGATGATTGAGGGGGAGCTGTTGGTGCATACCAATCACCAATTGAAGGCTTGGAAGACCAAATGATGAAGGAAGAATCAATTCCTAAAGTGTGGAAGAAGATTACATTCAGAGGACAAGAGAAGTGTACACATATGTACATTAGCATAGTCATAGTTGACTTAGATCATTTTGTTCAGTAAGAATTATGTACAAATTATCTATAAATACCTTGAGAAAAGTCGGGGCATGTATGAGAGCATATGTGACATTAATTAGAAGTCAAGAATGAGGGAGATAGAAGTCATGTGATAGAGAAAAAGTTAGGAGTGTTAGCTCTCATCACTCAGTTGTAATTTCTCTGAGTAAATGAAAATTTTTGCGCCCGATGTTTCTGCGTGTTCTCCTTCTACAGTAGATCAATTGTGAAATGCTTTTGTACAAGTCTAAGTTGAGAGTTGCTTGACCTCTGTGCAAAGTTTTAGCTTCCAATTGTAATCAGGCTGAGTGAATTAAGTGTAGGAACATTCATATGTGAAGTGTGCTCACAGGTTCCTAAAACAGGCGCATATTTCGAAGTCAATGTTTTGGTCATTTCTCCTAGCACAGTTTAAAGTTTTGCATGAGTGAGGGCTTAATCTTTAAGTTGGAAGATAAGCTACTTATGTCTAGAAGCATTTTGTAAAACGGGTTCTATTCAAGGAGAACCAAGTCTTAAAAGTTACAGGTGTAAAGTCGACTGTTCTGAGTAACAGTTTCTGACATAGGTAACTTGTGAAATCAATTTCTCAAGTTATACTTAATCTTTTGAAGAGATTCAACTTGGAGTAGATGCGCAATCTCTAGGAGATACTTCGTACAAAGTTTCATCAAAAACTTTACACGTTTGATAGGTCATTGTGGAAAAATAGTGCAGCAGACTTTTCTGTGTTTCATCTTCTTCACAGATTTGTTAATTTTTTGGTAATTAGCAATTGATCCTCTAAATTAGTGGAGTATTTGACTTATTCTTGGTATAGAGGTGTTCTAATCACAAGAATAAGTTGTTCTTGTGGAGATTAACATTCTCCATCAGTGGTATCAGAGCAGGAGACATCAATTTGAAGAAAGAAGGATCCCGACTGTTGCAGATTCAAGAAACTCAACACTTGAAGGACTAATAAGTGAAAGCTTGGAGTCAAAGCTTGAGGAGAAGACTATTTGACATCAAGAAAGGCAAAAGGAGTTCAATTCGAAGTAAAGGTACATACATTGTTTGTAAAGCTTGAAGATTTCAATACACAGGTGGACACAAGATGGGAGAAAGCTTGCAGATTGATAAGCTAGATAGGGAGAACTATCCAGCATGGTCCATGAGGATGGAAGCACACCTCATGAGCAAAGATCTTATATCATTTATTACAGGAGATGAAGAAAAACCAGAGTTTGCATATCCAAGTATTCCTACTAGGGAAGAACTTGCAATGTTGAAGACTTGGATGAGAAAGGATGCTCAAGCAAGGAGTATCATCTACATGGCTGTAAATGATTACCTTTTACCTCACATCAGAGGTTTGGAAAGTGCCACAGATGTTTGGAATGCCTTGGAAGAGCATTTCCAAAATACAACTAAGTCAAGGAAGTCCTCACTATGGGCTGAGTTCACAACCTTCAAGAAGAAGAGCTCACAATCAATTTCAGATTATGTGGCAAGGATGAAAGATATTGCAGATAGCTTGGGAGCAGTGGATGAAGATATTGAAGAGGAAAAGTTGGTAAGACAAATACTTACAGGTTTGAGAGGAGATGAGAAGTGGAAGCCTTTTATATTGTCCATAGAGTTGTCACTTGATCATTTTACTCCTGACCTTAATCAATTGCTAGGACATATGCTAACCTTTGAGCAGGATCTTAAAGGAGACAATGATAGAAGTACAAGTCAAGCTATGTACTCCAAGGACAAGAAAAAGAATGGCAAGGGAAAGCAATCAAATGATGATGAAGGGAATTCAAATCAAGCTAACTTCACAAAAGGGAAGACAAATTTCAGAGGTAAAGGAAGAGGAGGTAAGAACAAAGATAATGCTAAAGCTTGTTGGATTTGTGGCAGAACAAATCATTTGGCAAATGATTGTTGGTATAATAATCAAAGTGGAGGATACAACAATCAGAATTATAGTCAAAGAGGTAGAGGAGGCAGAAACCAAAGAGGCAATTTCAGAGGAAGAGGTGGTAGGACATCATATGGTAGAGGAGGTGGAAGAAATTTCCAATCTCAGTCCTACAACAATAATTATTACAATTATGCATCAGATCAGAAGGATGACATGACTCCTATCTTGAATGCAACTCATGAATCAATGGGAGAAGATCAAAGAGTGTTTTATATTGACTCAGGGTGTAGCAACCATCTGAGTGGGAATCTATCTTTGATGACTGATATGGAAGCAAGGGTGAATGGACATACAGTTCAAACAGGTGACAATACCAAACATAAAGTGGAGAGCATTGGATCAGTGAAGACAAAGAGTGGAAGTACACTTCTGAGCAAGGTACTTTATGTTCCTACTATTCCTAAAAATTTGATAAGTGTAGGGCAAATTGTGGAGAAAGGATATGAGGTAAGATTCACAAATGATGGTGTCTATGTACAAGATCCAAATCAGGGGTATAGAACCATAATTGCAGGTAAAAAGGAAGGAAGATTGTTTACTCTCAAAGTCCAAGGTAATGTGGGACATGCATTGTTTACCTATGGAGGTCAAAAGGTATCTGAATTAGACCTATGGCATAAAAGGCTAGGTCATTTCAATGAGAGAGCTATAAAGGAGATGTCAAAGAATCAGGTGGTGCTTGGATTGTCAAATATTGAAGGGCAACATATGGTGTACAAGTGTGAAGCTTGTCAATTAGGTAAAGCACATAAGAGTTCTTATAACAAATCAGGGTACAAGTATTCAAATATGCTTGAATTGGTTCATACAGATGTATGGGGTCCCTCAAGGGACTATAGCATAAATGGATCCAGATATTATGTGTTGTTTGTTGATGATGCAACCAGGTGGATTACTTTGTATGTAATCAAGGATAAATCAGAAGTTTTCAAGACATTCAAACATTTTCATGCTTATGCAGAAAGGATCACAGGACAAAAGCTAAAAAGGTTAAGATCAGATGGAGGGGGAGAGTATTTCTCAAAAGAGTTTGATGATTATTTGTGGAATGCAGGTATCAAAAGAGAAGTGACTTGCAGGTACTCCCCTCAACAGAATGGAGTAGCAGAAAGGAGGAATAGGACTCTTGTAGAGTTTGCAAGAGCCATGATGAAGGAAAAGAATTGTCCAAATTACTTATGGGCAGAGGCTATTAACACTGCAACATACCTTGTGAATAGGTTGCCTTGCAAAGCTTTGGATGGAGGAACCCCTTATGAAGCATGGTGGGGTAAGAAGCCTAGTCTTGATCATTGTAAAGTATTTGGATGTATTGCATATGCTTATGTTCCTTCACAATTAAGACATAAGCTAGAACCAAAAGCAGAGAAGTATGTGTTTATTGGATATGATGATAGACAGATGGGTTACAGGTTGTGGAGTCCATCCACAAAGCAATTTCTTGTTACTAAAGATGTGACATTTGATGAGCAAAACATGTGGTATACAGGATCACCAAATGAGTATACAGGTGTTGAAGAAATTCAAAGAAAAGGAAAGGCAAAGGTAAAAGTATGTGAAGAAATTGTTGATGAAGTTGACTCTAGATGTAGAGTGCAGGATCATGTAGAAGAAGGGCCAAGATTTGATCCAGAATCAAATGAGGCTGAAACTTCAAGAAGTGCAGAAATCAGAAGATCTACAAGAGAAAGGAAAGAGCCTATAAGGTATAGTTATGATACATCTTTCCTAACAACAAAAGATTATGCCTACATTGTGAAAACAGAAGAAGATCCAACCACTTATGAAGAAGCCAAAGGTAAACAGAATTGGGAGAAGGCAATGCAAGAAGAGTATGATGCTCTACTTGAAAATGAAACTTGGGAATTAGTACCAAGACCAAAGAATCAGAAAGTCATTGGATGCAAGTGGGTATATAAAACAAAGAGGTTTGCAGATGGTAAGGTGTCTAGATATAAGGCTAGACTTGTGGTTAAAGGTTATGCCCAAACTTATGGGGTAGATTATGATGAAACCTTTAGTCCTATTGCTAAGATGTCTACAATTAGGACATTGATTGCTATTGCTACTTGCAAGGGATGGAAATTATCACAATTGGATGTGAAGAATGCATTTCTTAATGGTTACATTGCAGATGAAGTATATATGGAGCAACCAGAAGGCTTTATGGAATCAATTGGATCAGATTATGTGTGTAAGCTCAAGAGAGCTTTATATGGGTTGAAGCAAGCCCCAAGAGCTTGGAATTATAGATTGGTCAAGTTCTTGAATGAATGTGGATTTCAAGCATCAAAGGCAGATAGTAGCTTGCTAGTGAAGGCAAGTGAAAATGGATACATTTACATGTGCATTTATGTTGATGATATTATTGTTACAGGAACAGATGCTCAAGGAATCAATGAACTCAAGAAGCAAATAGAGAAGGAGTTTAAGATAAGTGATTTGGGAAACTTATCTTATTTTCTAGGAATGCAGATTGTGTATACTCAACATGGAGTATATGTTTCACAAGAGAGATACTTGAAGAATCTTTTAGTCAAGTTTAACATGGAAGATTGCAGGACCTCAACTACACCATTGGAGGTAAATCATAAATTAAGCAGGTATGGAGGTGAAGAGTTCAATGATATGAAGAAATATCAGAGTTTGGTAGGTAGTTTAATCTATGCTACCTTGACAAGGCCAGATCTATCATATGCAGTAGGTGTGTTGTCACAATTCATGCATTGTCCAAAGAAGACTCATTGGATTGCAGCCCAAAGGGTACTCAGATATATCAAGGGAACCCTAAGTGAAGGTTTGTACTATGGTTTCACTTCTGACACAAGAATTAAAGTGTTTAGTGATGCAGATTGGGCAGGTGACTCAGATGATAGAAGGTCTACTCATGGATATCTATGTTATGTTGGAGACAAGTTAGTATCTTGGTGTTCAAAGAAGCAACATACAGTTGCTTTATCATCCACAGAAGCTGAGTATAAGGGAATGGTAGAAGCTGCAAAAGAAGTCATATGGTTGAAGACATTGATGAAAAGTTTTGAGATTGATCATAGTACTCCAATAATTTTTGGAGACAATATGAGTTCTTTGTATTTGGCAGCTAACCCTGTTTTTCATGCCAGGACTAAGCATATAGAGATTCAGTATCATTTCTTGAGGGAAAAGGTACTAGATAAAGAGATTGAAGTGATGTACACTCCAACAAAAGAACAAGTGGCAGATATGATGACAAAGAGTCTGGATGGACCTAAGTTACAAAGGTTCAAGGACATGGCAAGTATAAAGAAGACAGAGAAAACCTCAATTGATGATTGAGGGGGAGCTGTTGGTGCATACCAATCACCAATTGAAGGCTTGGAAGACCAAATGATGAAGGAAGAATCAATTCCTAAAGTGTGGAAGAAGATTACATTCAGAGGACAAGAGAAGTGTACACATATGTACATTAGCATAGTCATAGTTGACTTAGATCATTTTGTTCAATAAGAATTATGTACAAATTATCTATAAATACCTTGAGAAAAGTCGGGGCATGTATGAGAGCATATGTGACATTAATTAGAAGTCAAGAATGAGGGAGATAGAAGTCATGTGATAGAGAAAAAGTTAGGAGTGTTAGCTCTCATCACTCAGTTGTAATTTCTCTGAGTAAATGAAAATTTTTGCGCCCGATGTTTCTGCGTGTTCTCCTTCTACAGTAGATCAATTGTGAAATGCTTTTGTACAAGTCTAAGTTGAGAGTTGCTTGACCTCTGTGCAAAGTTTTAGCTTCCAATTGTAATCAGGCTGAGTGAATTAAGTGTAGGAACATTCATATGTGAAGTGTGCTCACAGGTTCCTAAAACAGGCGCATATTTCGAAGTCAATGTTTTGGTCATTTCTCCTAGCACAGTTTAAAGTTTTGCATGAGTGAGGGCTTAATCTTTAAGTTGGAAGATAAGCTACTTATGTCTAGAAGCATTTTGTAAAACGGGTTCTATTCAAGGAGAACCAAGTCTTAAAAGTTACAGGTGTAAAGTCGACTGTTCTGAGTAACAGTTTCTGACATAGGTAACTTGTGAAATCAATTTCTCAAGTTATACTTAATCTTTTGAAGAGATTCAACTTGGAGTAGATGCGCAATCTCTAGGAGATACTTCGTACAAAGTTTCATCAAAAACTTTACACGTTTGATAGGTCATTGTGGAAAAATAGTGCAGCAGACTTTTCTGTGTTTCATCTTCTTCACAGATTTGTTAATTTTTTGGTAATTAGCAATTGATCCTCTAAATTAGTGGAGTATTTGACTTATTCTTGGTATAGAGGTGTTCTAATCACAAGAATAAGTTGTTCTTGTGGAGATTAACATTCTCCATCAGACCAATCACCAATTGAAGATTTGAAGCAAAGAAGATGGATACATTCACAAGAGTGAAGGACATGTACACATATGTACATTAGTTAAGACATAGGTTACATATACTTATGCTTTGATAAAAGTTTGTACATAATTGCCTATAAATACTTTTGGAAAATGTCGGGGTATAGGGAGAAGACAAGGAGAGATTATGTATGAGCATAGGAATAGAGAAATAAGTGGTCGTAAATGTCATTAGACACATGAGAAGTGAGTTGAAGTCTCTCTCTCATTTCAGTTGTAGTCTTCTCCAGAAATGAAAGAAATATTGCGCCCGATGTTTCTGTGTTTGCTCCGTCTGTGGTAGATCATTTGTGAAATCCTTTTGAGGATATCTAAGTTCATAGTTAATGAGTCTATGGTCAGAGTTTCAGAGTCTAATTGTAAACAGGCTAGGAGAATTGTGTGTAGGAACATTCATATGTGATGAGTGTTCACAGTTCTCTGAAACAGGCGCAGATTTCGAGTCCAAAGAAATGAGTAGTGCTCAGTGCACAGTGTAAAGTTTTACACATATGATAGCTCAAAATCTAAGTTGAGAGATAAGCTATCTACAGCCAAAAGGATTTGGTAAAACGGGTTCGACATTGTGAGAATCAAAGTTAAGAAGTTAGGGGTGTCAAATCGACTTCTCAGAAGTGCAGATTTAGACATAGGTAACTTGTGAAGTTGATTTCTCAAGTTATACTAAACCTCTTGAAGAACTTTAACTTGGAGGAGGTGTGCAACTTCTAGGTGACACTCCATACAAAATTTCATAGAAAACTTTACATGTTTGATAGGTCAATGAGAAGAAATTGTACAGCAGACTTTCTGTGTTTTATCTTCTTCACATAATTTTTCAACTTTTGATAATTTGGAGATTGGACCTCTAATTTGGTGAAGCTTTTGACTTACTCTTGATATAGAGGTGTTCTAAATTCAAGAGTAGGTTGTTCTTTTGGGGATTAACACTCTCCATCAGTGGTATCAGAGCAGGAGACATCAAAATCAAGGAAAGGAGGATCCCGACTGCTGCAGATTCAAGAAATTCAATAATTGAAGAACTAAAAGGTGAAAGCTTGAAGGCAAAGCTTGAGGAGGAGACCATACGACATCAAGAAGGACAAAAGGAGTCTAATTCGAAGTAAAGGTACATATATTGTTCATAAAGTTTGAAGATTTCAATACACAGGTGGACACAAGATGGGAGATTCTCTACAGATAGAGAAATTGGATAGGGAAAACTATCCTGCATGGTCAATGAGGATGGAAGCTCATCTTATGAGCAAAGATTTAATAGCCTACATCATAGGAGAAGAAGAGAAGCCAGAGTTCAGAGATCCTAGTGTTCCAACTAGGGAAGAGTTAGCAGATTTGAAAAATTGGATGAAGAAAGATGCTCAAGCTAGGAGCATTATATATATGGCAGTCAATGATTACTTGTTACCTCACATTCGAGGTCTTGAAAGTGCAACTGATATTTGGAATGCTTTGGAGGAGCATTTCCAGAATACTACAAAGTCAAGGAAGGCATCTTTATGGGCAGAATTTACAACCTTTAAGAAGAAGGCTTCTCAATATATTTCAGACTATGTAACAAGGATGAAAGACATTGCAGATGCTTTAGGAGCTGTTGATGAAGACATTGAGGAGGATAAATTGGTAAGGCAAATTCTTACAGGTTTAAGAGGTGATGACAAATGGAAGCCATTCATTTTGTCTACAGAATTATCACTTGATCATTTCACTCCTGATTTAAATCAGTTGCTAGGTCATATGCTGACATTTGAGCAAGATGTTAAAGGAGATGGTGACAAGAGTGCAGGTCATGCAATGTATTCAAAGGACAAGAAGAAGAATAGCAAAGGAAAGCAACAAGCAGGTGAAGATGAAGGTACAACTAGTCAAGCCAACTTCCTAAGAGGAAGAGGAGGTGGCAAAGGTAGAGGAAGAGGCAGGAACAACAAAGATGGAGGCAAAGCTTGCTGGATTTGTGGTAAGACAAATCACTTAGCTAATGATTGTTGGCATAATAATCAGAGTAATGGTGGATATAATCAGAACTATAATTCAAGAGGAAGAGGAGGCAGAAATCAAAGAGGTAATTTCAGAGGCAGAGGTGGTAGGAGTTACTTTGGAAGAAATGCAGGTAGAGGATTCCAAAGTCAACAATACAACAACACCTACTACAATTATGCTTCAGATCAAAAGGAGGATTCAACATTGATAATGAATGCAACTTGTAAAGGGCAGAGTGAAGATCAGAGAGTCTTCTACATTGACTCAGGGTGTAGCAATCACCTAAGTGGTAATATAGCTTTGATGACTGATTTGGAGAATAAGGTTTTTAATCATGTTGTTCAAACAGGTGACAACACAAAGCACAATGTGAAGTCAATTGGTTCAGTGAAGGCCAAGGATGGTAGTACCGTGTTGAGTAAGGTCTTGTATGTTCCTACAATTCCTAAGAATTTGATAAGTGTAGGACAAATTGTTGAAAAGGGATATGAAGTAAGGTTCACTAATGATGGAGTATATGTGGAAGACCCTAGCCAAGGGTATAAACAGATTGTTTCAGGGAAGAAAGAAGGAAGATTATTTACATTGAAGATTCAAGGCAATATTGGTCATGCTATGTTCACATATGGAGGACATAAGATCTCTGAGTTAGATCTTTGGCACAAGAGGCTTGGACATTTCAATGAAAGAGGTATTAAAGACATGATTAACAATGGTTCAGTGCTTGGATTGCCTAATGTTGCAGGTCAACATATGACATATAAATGTGAGGCATGTCAATTAGGTAAGGCTCATAAGCATTCCTATTCCAAGCATGGTTTTATGTACTCAGAGAAGCTTGAATTGGTACACACAGATGTGTGGGGACCATCAAAGGATTTCAGTATAAATGGGTCAAGGTATTATGTGATTTATGTTGATGATGCTACTAGATGGATCACTATTTATGTGATCAAAGATAAGTCAGAAGTGTTTAATACATTCAAACACTATCATGCATATGCAGAAAGAATTACAGGACATAAGTTGAAAAGACTAAGGTCAGATGGAGGGGGAGAGTATTTTTCTAATGAGTTCTGTGATTACTTGTGGAATGCAGGTATAAAAAGGGAAGTTACTTGCAGGTACTCTCCTCAACAAAATGGTGTAGCAGAAAGGAGAAATAGAACACTTGTTGAGTTTGCAAGATCCATGATGAAGGAGAAAAATTGTCCTAATTATTTGTGGGCTGAGGCTGTAAATACAGCTACTTATTTGGTCAATAGGTTACCATGTAAAGCCTTGCAGGGTATGACACCATATGAGGCTTGGTGGGGTAAGAGACCTACCTTGGATCATTGCAGAGTTTTTGGATGTGTGGCATATGCATATGTGCCATCACAATTAAGGCACAAGTTGGAGCCTAAAGCTGAAAAATATGTTTTCATTGGTTATGATGATAAGCAGATGGGTTATAGATTGTGGAGTCCATCTACAAAACAATTCATGGTTTCTAAAGATGTTACATTTGATGAGCAAAGCACTTGGTATGCAGGTACAATCAATATCAATACAGGTGATGAAGAAGAAGTGAGCCAAAGGAAAGGTAAATCAAAGGTTCAGATATTTGATGAACAAGAGAATAATGAAGTGCAAGTTGAAGTGGAAGAAACACCAAGATTTGATCCTGAATATGAAGAACCAGAAACCTCAAGAAGTGGAGAGCTTAGGAGGTCTACAAGGAATAAATGGCAACCTACAAGGTATAGCTATGATACTTCATTTTTGGCCACAAAAGATTATGCTTATATGATGAAAACAGATGAAGACCCTTCTACATATGAAGAGGCAAAAGGTAAGGAAAAATGGGAGAAAGCTATGCAGGAAGAATATGATGCACTATTGGAGAATCAAACATGGGATTTGGTTCCAAAGCCAAATAGTCAGAAAATCATTGGATGCAAGTGGGTTTACAAGACCAAGAGGTTTGCAGATGGAAGTGTGTCTAGATATAAAGCTAGACTTGTTGTCAAAGGGTTTGCTCAGACTTATGGTGTTGACTATGATGAGACTTATAGTCCTGTGGCAAAGATGACAACCATCAGGACACTTATAGCTATTGCTGCATGTAAAGGTTGGAAGTTATGTCAACTTGATGTGAAAAATGCTTTTTTGAATGGTTATATTTCAGATGATGTGTTCATGGAGCAACCTCAAGGTTTCAGAGATACAAGGTATCCAGATCATGTGTGCAAGCTCAAGAGAGCTTTGTATGGCTTGAAGCAGGCCCCAAGGGCATGGAATTATAGACTTGTAAAGTTCTTGAAAGAACTTGGATTTCAGGTGTCTAAAGCAGATAGTAGCTTGCTTGTCAAAGCAAGTGATAATGGTTTCATATACATGTGCATATATGTTGATGATATAATTCTTACAGGTACAGATGAAGAAGGAATACAAAGACTCAAGAAGCAAATGGAAAATGAGTTCAAAATAAGTGACTTGTGAGACTTGTCATATTTCTTGGGCATGGAGATTACATATACTCAACATGGAGTATTTGTGACCCAAGAAAGGTATTTGAAGAACTTGTTAATCAAGTTTAAAATGGATGATTGCAGGGTAGCACCTACACCAATGGAGGTGAATCACAAATTGAGTAAATTTGGAGGTGAAGAATTCAAGGACATGAGACAATATCAGAGTTTGGTTGGTAGTCTTATCTATGCTACTTTAACTAGACCTGATTTATCATATGCAGTAGGGGTTTTGTCTCAGTTTATGCATTGTCCTAGGAAAGAGCATTGGATTGCAGGTCAAAGGGTGTTGAGGTACATTAAGGGTACACTCAATGAAGGTTTGTATTATGGTTTCACATCAGATACAAATATCAAGATCTATAGTGATGCAGATTGGGCAGGTAATCCATATGATAGAAGATCAACTTTTGGATACATGTGTTATGTGGGAGATAAGTTAATCTCATGGTGTTCCAAGAAGCAACATACAGTTGCTTTGTCTTCTACAGAAGCTGAATATAAAGGCATGGTTGAAGCTGCAAAGGAAGTGATTTGGCTCAAGACATTGATGAAGAGTTTTGACATTGTGCATGGGATACCAATTATATATGGAGATAACATGAGTTCATTGTATTTAGCTGCTAATCTTGTTTTTCATGCCAGGACCAAACACATTGAGATACAGTATCACTTTCTAAGAGAGAAGGTGATGGATAAAGAGATTGAAGTCATACATACTTCAACTAAAGATCAAATAGCTGATATGCTTACAAAGAGCTTGGATGGACCAAAGCTACAGAAGTTTAAAGACATGGCAGGTATAAAGAAGAAAAGAGAAACCTCAATTGATGATTGAGGGGGAGCTGTTGGTGCAGACCAATCACCAATTGAAGATTTGAAGCAAAGAAGATGGATACATTCACAAGAGTGAAGGACATGTACACATATGTACATTAGTTAAGACATAGGTTACATATACTTATGCTTTGATAAAAGTTTGTACATAATTGCCTATAAATACTTTTGGAAAATGTCGGGGTATAGGGAGAAGACAAGGAGAGATTATGTATGAGCATAGGAATAGAGAAATAAGTGGTTGTAAATGTCATTAGACACATGAGAAGTGAGTTGAAGTCTCTCTCTCATTTCAGTTGTAGTCTTCTCCAGAAATGAAAGAAATATTGCGCCCGATGTTTCTGTGTTTGCTCCGTCTGTGGTAGATCATTTGTGAAATCCTTTTGAGGATATCTAAGTTCATAGTTAATGAGTCTATGGTCAGAGTTTCAGAGTCTAATTGTAAACAGGCTAGGAGAATTGTGTGTAGGAACATTCATATGTGATGAGTGTTCACAGTTCTCTGAAACAGGCGCAGATTTCGAGTCCAAAGAAATGAGTAGTGCTCAGTGCACAGTGTAAAGTTTTACACATATGATAGCTCAAAATCTAAGTTGAGAGATAAGCTATCTACAGCCAAAAGGATTTGGTAAAACGGGTTCAACATTGTGAGAATCAAAGTTAAGAAGTTAGGGGTGTCAAATCGACTTCTCAGAAGTGCAGATTTAGACATAGGTAACTTGTGAAGTTGATTTCTCAAGTTATACTAAACCTTTTGAAGAACTTTAACTTGGAGGAGGTGTGCAACTTCTAGGCGACACTCCATACAAAATTTCATAGAAAACTTTACATGTTTGATAGGTCAATGAGAAGAAATTGTGCAGCAGACTTTCTGTGTTTTATCTTCTTCACAGAATTTTTCAACTTTTGATAATTTGGAGATTGGACCTCTAATTTGGTGAAGGTTTTGACTTACTCTTGATATAGAGGTGTTCTAAATTCAAGAGTAGGTTGTTCTTTTGGGGATTAACACTCTCCATCATTTTTGCCTAGAGTAAATCGCATAAAGACCAAGTACTATTCTTCATAATAGCATCATATTTTGATTGCATAATAGTCGCCCAATTTTTTGGATTTTGTGCTTCATCAAAAGAAACATGCTCATTCTCATCATAAAGACTAGAGGCAGTCATAGCATAGAAATCTGATGCAAAATAGGCACTATAAGAGCCTGAAGGAGTATGATAGAGGTGCATCTAATTTGCTATTTTGCAAAGTATTCACTAGCCGTTTAAGCATAGTTTTTGCCTCCTCTATATCAGTCCTCTCATCAACAAGTGCATCATGTAAACCTGCATCAAAAATGGAATGATCTTCATCATCATGTGAGATGCCTCTTTGGACTATCACTTGGCTATCCAACTGTAAAAGGAGGCAGCAAAGTGTCATACACGTCTTGATGTCTTGTTAGTACATGAAAGTAATGGATGAATTGTGTCTTCCACAAAAACCTCATGGCTAACCAAAATGCATTTAGTATGTAGATGATACAGATGATAGCCTTTGCTTTTATATTTATGCCCAACAAAAATACATTTTACTACTTTATCATCCAATTTTTTGTGTTGTTGTTCAGGCACTGATGCATATGCTAGACAACCAAAGACATGCAAATGAGCAATAGATGGCTTGCAAACATGCCAAGCCTCATATGGAGTGATAGAGTGTAGTGCTTTGGTGGGACAAACCTATTAAGTACATATGTTGCACACATAACAACACCAAGCCAAAAGCTATGTGGTGAAGCTTGACTTTCAACCATACACCTCTCCATCTCCATGAGTGACCTATTCTTTCTTTCAAAAACTCCATTCTGTTGAGGTGTATATGACACTGTACACTGATGAATTATCCCACGGTTAGTCAAAAATGCATTAAAATCAAAATACATATATTCCATCCCTCTATGAGAACGAAAGATGCCCATTTCATATTATGACATATTTTTAGCCAAAACCAAAAATTTTTTGAAGCACATAAACACTTCAGAATTTGCTTTCAATGGATATGCTCATGCATGCCTCAAAAAATCATCAATAAAAGTCACAAAATAAAGGTAGATCCCAAAAGAAGGTGTCTACATAGGACCACAAACGTCACTGTGAACAAGCTGTGATTTTTTAGTAGCTCTAACTGGACCATCTTTTGGAAAGGATTTGTTGTATTTTTCCCAAAATATAGCCTTCACAGACATGTTTACAAAGTTCCTCAAGTTTGGGCAAAGAGGACATCATTTCATATTTTTGCAGGCGTAGCAAAATAGCAAAATTCAAATGACCAAAGTGTGCATGCCAAAGCTTTGCATCTGAGAGAGCTTGAGAATCTTGAATTGCACATGATGAATCATTGGCAGATTTGGATAAGTCTATGAGCTTACACAGCCCATGACATAAGATGCCAGAAGCAATAATGACATCACCATTTGAAATATCATGAATTGTGCACCTGTCATCAGCAAATTTGACAACCAAGCCAATCTTGGCTAATGATGAAAGTGACAATAGATTCCTTGCTTCATACAAAGCATCTGACAATGTAAAATAACTACCATCAGCAATAGTCAAAATGATCTTACCAACCCCCATTACAGGATAAGAGGAGTTGTTGGTGCATGTGACAGTATTCCATGTAGGGTTAGGTTCAAGTGAATTGAAGAAACTATGATGCAAGGTAATATGTTTGGTTGCCCCACTATCAAAGTACCAAACATCTGAGTATATCGTAAACATACACTACTCATGAGAAGATGGGTCAAAATTGTAAACAATAGTAAACACCCATTCTTCATTCTGCACAAGATTATAAGACTATTTTAGGTGTAGAGGCCTCTACAACAACCATTCTAGCCTCTTTCTTCTTTGCCTCTTTTGCAGCCAGTTTTGGACAACTCTTTATGACATGATCATTTCTGTTACAGTATTTCCAAAGTAATTTCTTTTTTTTTTTTTTGCTTATCTTTGTCATCCTTGTTTGATTATGGAGAATTAGCATATTTTTGCTTACTAATAGATGAGCTCCATTTACCTTTACCCTGCTCAATCAGACAATAGAAAATGCATGGCACCCTTTCCTTTTCAAAAATCATTCTCCTCCCTTAGATTGAAGGCTCATCCAATGGTTCACATCTCCTTCAAACTAAGATCAACCCCATTTCCGGTTTGCTTTTACTTTTGAGAGATCGGATGCTCCACATTCTTGCAGAGAGTGTGCACCAAGGATCCACAAATAAATGCTCATTAACTCCTTGTCCCCATCCGTTTTGAATTCTAGCCCTTGATCTTAAGCATCCAAACACCACAATTTTTTATTTTTGAGTATTTGATATGCAAATTTGAAAAAATATTTGGTTATTCTACAATACCACTAGTGGTTTAGGATGTTCCCTTCATCCTCTACAAACTCAATTTTAATCCTTGAAAATTAGGGATCCTTACAAGCCCATCCAAGGCTCATTTTTTTTCCTAATGCACTAAATCCATCCAAGAAGGATACATTTCTCTTCCTGCTACCTCATTGAGCATTCTGGCCAGAAAAGGTAATGGGAAGGGATTTGGGATAGTAATTGCATTTAATTTACAATAATCTACACCAATTCTTAGTTGTTTGTTTTTCTTGGGAACAATCACAATTGGAGAAAACCACTCCAAATATTCAATTGGTACAATGAAACCAACCCACAATAATCAATCCAATCCTTCTTTAACATGTTTAAATTATTTAGGATTCATTGAATACCATTTTTTAATGATCAGAGATGCGTTTGGTTTCAATTGAATTTTATGTTGGTATAATTGTAGATCAAGACCCTGTATGTCTAAATATTCCCAAGCAAACACATCCTTAAACTCTTTTAATAAAGTAATCAACTCACTCCATAATGGTGCTTCTAACTCTACACAAACCTTCACCAATTCAAATTGATCAATGAGACCCAAATTAACTACCTCCAATTGATCCACCTAGACATGCACACTATCTTTTTCAAGAAGATCTTCAACTGGTAGTATTATGGTAGCTTTCAAAATAATGTCCTTGACTATATCTGGTCGAGCTAAAGCTGCAACAAGATCCTATTTTTGATATTGTGCTAACTCTTTTGGAACACCAATAAGTCGGGCTAACCAAAGATCCTTATTGGCTTCCAAAAATTGAGATTCCTCATCTTCCTCCATACCTTCCAACATATGAGGAGGTTCTACAATTTTCAATAATCAATCTTTCGGATAAATTTGCTTCTCACCCAAAGTGAGAGGGTACTTCTTATGTCCCTTGGAGAAAGCCTTATCTTAGGATCCCCAATCCCATTTAACTTTGGCATGCTTTGACCTAGAAGAAAAGTATAATCCTTGTGTTTTCTCATTAGTTCAATGACAACAAATGTAACAAGGAATGTAACTTCTTGAATTGAGATAATAATATCTTTAATTAATTCAATGGCATGAATGCAAGACATCATCCATCCGAATGTAAAAAAGGGCGGGTTGAATCTTAGTCCCACCCATCTGATGATATATTGGCAATGTAGAAATATTAACTCGAGAACCACCATCAATTAAGACTCTGGACATGGATCTGGACTTATACCAAATGTGATCAGAGGAACAACATAATCAACTAACTTATCTTCCATAGTTTCCACTTGATTAATTGGTACTATCTATTGTACTATCGTAGGCTCTCGAGGAAAAATCTGAACTTCGACTAGAAGGGCTTCCTTAAAAGTTGGTACTAAATATAAAATATCTCCTAGTGGTAATTGAATCATGAATTTACCTAGTACCTTCCAAGAATCAAGAGCAATATTAGTGGTTGTGTTGTATCATTGCTCCGTAGAAGCTGGATCTTAAGGTTTTTATATAATACTTTCGACCCTAGTTATTGGCTCCATTCGTCCTGTAGTATCTAAGGCCATTACCTCGTCCATTGAATGCAGATTGAGATCTTGAACTCATAGACAGCATATGCAAGCCCACCTAGAAGCTTGTTTATACACCGAATGCTCTTCGAGATGCTATGGTATAGTATGGTTTTTTATTGTAGTTGTTTTCCAAATCGAGTAATCACAATAGTCATGGGCACTTTAAGCTTAGCTTCTTAATTTGTTCAATCATATTTGTGGGCTTCCGAACAGTTGGACCTCATATGTCCAAACTCCATATAAAATAGGCACTAAGGTCCCTTTCCTTCCTTCAAATAATTTCCTCTAACCTTTCGACTTTGGTTGAAGAATCTTTGGTCTCATCCGTTACCCTCATAATTCGAACTTTCTTGACCCCTAGTATTACCCCCATCGGTTGGACAAATGTTATGTACATAAGGTAGCTAGTACCACAGACTCGCATGCAACACATTAGGTTGCACCTGATTATCGACCACCAATTTTGTGTGTATTATAGCGTATTATGATTGATTAGGGTACATACGACACAATAAACTTGATTCAAGACACATTTGGTGTCAATGGGTCTTGCATTTTGTATAATACATTTGATTAAAGGAGTATGTAACCCCCATCATTGGTGGTGTTAATGAAGTAGTAGTCTTTGAATTTCGTTGCAAGAATGAATTAGCTACCTTTAGGCTCCACTCCGATCATTCAGTCACATCAATAACTTGATCTAGTGATTGTGTACCATCCAAAGCATAGAGGCAAATTTTCTCCTTCAACATAGAATTAAGAAAATCCATGAACCAACCTCGCACCACATCATTTGAAGGTTGTTCTGGTGAGCATTTGTCATAGAATCCTGGCTCGCATGCCTTCTGAACCTTCAGCTTGCACCTTAGTAGTCTCCAATGCCGCCTACACTTTTAAGAGATGCATAACTAATGGGTACAAAATCACTCCCTTCTCGACTAGCGAAAGTAACTTCTCCAAGATACGTACACTTCCAAGAATCCCGCTACCAAAGGTTTTTGCAATTTCTAAAGTAGATGAACCCATCGTGGTCAACTTCCCATGTCCTTTTTTAAATCATGAAATCCATGTTCCAGAGCGATTTGGCATGGTCTACCTCCATTTCCTAGAGGGCCTGAAGGATTCCTCTTATAATCTAATCCACATAGCGACACTCAATCCCATCATGGTTTCCAAATGTTTGTTGTATATCTGGTTCCTTAAGCAAATTGGAGTTTGGGGAATTAGGGTTACTGATAAAAACAACATCATATGTTTGTATTCCCACACCACAAAAGACTAGAAGTCAAACCATACACTTCCAGGCACATACATGTATTGTCTTAACAGAGTATCCCTAACTTCATAAAGAAAATACACAATAGAATTTGTACATGAAATAGACATCGGAACAATATGATTTGTATTACTAAGAATTGAATTACAATTTCATCAGACCATATGTCTCCGCAACACCACAATCATCTCTGAAGAAGAAAGAAGTCTATCTTCTTAAGTTCAAAGGAGAACATTTATACAAGAAGGGGGAGACAAAGTGGCTGCTCTTCCCTAGAATTTCTAACAATTGATAGTTTACTATTTTTAATATGTGAACAATTACATAGAGTTAATTTTGGGATTTGCACCAATGGCATGCTAACAAAATCCAACCAAGCTTGACAAGAGGTTTTGCATGATATCATTTGAGGTATAATGTGATGCTTCACACCCATCATAATAAGAGAGAGTACTTGAGGATCTCTTAAGTCCGGTCTTAAATCCAATTTTGACTTCTCAACAATAGGTTGAAGTACTTGAATATCCTTATCTGTGGCTCAAAAGAAAACTACATTTTCCTCCTCAATTTGCTTTGTTCTTGGAAACTTTCCACTCACAATATTCCCACAAATCTTTGGACACTAAAAGATTCATCATCATAAAAACTCCACATACAATAATTTGACATTCCATCAAAGTTCATCATCTTGTTCTAATGTATCTCTATAATATCCCATTTCGAGAAGAAGTATAATGTGGATAACAAGCTCTGATGCCAAGTGTTGGAAGTAGATAGCCTCTCGCAAATTCACAGAATCTTCCACACACTAGAATCCTTGTAAACATATATTAATTGAACCAAAGAATGTAGATGAGAGAAGAAAGAAATAGATAAGAGACAAGAGATGTAAAACAAGTTAAAAACCGTATGCCTAAAAATTAGATTTAGATGGAATGACTATCTACAATGTATGTATATACATATCAATGAATAGTTGAAATATGAATGCTTTTATATGCAAAATATAAGAGAAAATTGTCTGAAGTTGTAAAAAATAATGTGTGCACTGGGAAATGATGGATAATAGGCTAATCAAGGAATAATTTTGTATGTGTGAAAACCAGCATGACACTGTTGTAATAACTCCTCTGATGAAGACAACTGCAAACACTTCTATACTTGAAGTAGATGACTAGAAATAACTTGGTACAAAAAGTAAATGGGTGTGAAATAGAAAATCAGCAGCTAACTTATAAAAGAGCACAAAGGTAGGAGTGAAGAAAACAACAACACTACAGTCCAATAACACTTGAGAGTAGCAACTCGACCTTGAGTGTGGAATGGTGTATATGTAAGAGGTAAAGTGTGCGCCCCATAAGTCTTATTTTTTTAAATAGGCCCAAGCAGCCCTTGCATGAAAATCCACAAAAATTTACCAAATAAAGCTGATCATATAGCCTTTTCACACGCATATTATGGTGTCCAGCTTTTGATGACTTGGGTACCTAAAAAAATTAGGTGCCTACAATTTAGGGCCTTAGATCTAGCTTTTTTTATAGTTAAATAAAGGCCACTGGATTAAACAACTTACGTTGACGTTTTTAGATAAGTTTGCCAAAATTAGGGTTTCCACTTTGAGCGATCTAGAGTGATCAGATGATCAAGTGTTATATATGGTGGGGTAGCTCTCCTTGAGTAATTTTGGAATATGCAATAATAAATTTTGACCATCTTTGACTATTACAATTAGGGTTTTGTGCTCAATATGACATTGTTTCCAACAAGTATTTTTTTGTCGGGTTGGGGGCAAAGAAACCAACACATACGTAGAAAGCACGCAAAATGGTGAAAATCTCAATATGGAATTAGGGTTTTGTGCTCAATATGACATTGTTTCCAACAAGTATTTTTTTGTCGGGTTGGGGGCAAAGAAACCAACACATACGTAGAAAGCACGCAAAATGGTGAAAATCTCAATATGGAATACTACTGAAATACTATTTAGGAATTCATCTTAGCTTGTAAAGAAACCCCTCCACATATCATTAAAATTGGCACAAAGACTGCTGCATGTTTTAATAAGAAATTGCATAAAACATACCTTCCTACTTGTAACATTGTAATGACCTCATGAAATCAGTTGCAGCAGAGTGAATCACGAGAAGAGACCATCAGAATGCCTTCGGATATTCATTTTCAATAGAAAGTAGCAAAAACGAAGCTAGATGAAGGAAAAAAGACGGGGGATGGCAAAAACATGAATTTCAAGATCTCTTCTTTCAAAATCAATGGAAAACATACAAAATGAGCTCTTCATTCAGTTGTATAAAAAAAATACATGGCCCGATTCACATACTATTGGGAGTTTCTAGTTGAAAGTAGCCTACAGGACTAGTTGGAATATTTTGGAGTTGGTTTCCTTGTGCCCTTGACTATTCTAAACGAAATATTTTGGAGTTGTTTAAAGGGAAAACTATTCTAAACGAAATATTTTGGAGTTGGTTTCCTTGTGCCCTTGACTATTACACAGTTAACAATTCTACACTAATAATACATGGGAGAAATTAGTGAAAAAGGGGAAAAAACTCTTGTTGCAAGCCTTCTCGGGACCACTTCCCTGTTCATAGAACTTTAGTCTTCATCCTCCATATTTGTAGCTTTCTTGTTGGACATGTCTAGTATGAACTCAGATGTTTGTTGTCTCCCCCAGTGGTGTAACAAAACATATCGCTTCTCTACAGAAACATATCGCTTCTCTACACAGCTTCTTGACCTACACCTAAGGGGAGAACTATCACATGTGCAAACAACTCGTCCTTAATACAAATATTGGTACTAGCTTCACTTACTAGATGCTTTGAATATTCAAGAAATCAAAAAGTTCCTGTTATCTATGTTCACATTTGGCCAACATCAGTTCAATAGTAAAATCTGTTAGCGAAAGGGGTACAATTCATGATCTACCTGATAGTTAAAAAAACATTGCTTCTAAGTGCAATATGCCTATGGGTTGTATAAACTCGCAAATCACGGAAAACTCATGGATGCATTAGCCTATGCAATTTAAGATTCTTAGTACATTTCCAATGTAAACCTTTCGCATACATGTTTTGGGCATATAAATTAAGCCAGTTTATTACGCTTGGAAAATTTTTATATGCTCTATTTGCCTGCACTTCAGGCACCTTCTATGCATGTGTGTGAGGGTAACATTTCAAATAAGATGCAACATTCCACCTTCATCAAAAATGCTGTAATGAGAGCTGATCATAAATTGATGATCATAAATTGATGCTCTAGCCATAGCACTGTCTGTGGTCATTTGTATACATTTGTAATGAAAATTGAAGTTGCCTACGAATTGATTCCACCTTCATCAAAGATGCTGTAATGAGAGCTGATCATAAATTGATGCTTTGCCCATAGCACTGCCTGTGGTCATTTGTATACATTTGTGATGAAAATTGAAGCTGCCACAAATAAAAATGACGTTTATTTAAGGGTAGTAGATATCAGTGTTTACCATCAGGAACTGAGCACTCTTGTGGACAGATGATCAGGAGTCTTCGTACACATTCCACAACCAGATCTTATTTACTCATCAGACTTCTTAACACAAGCTGCATGCCATGATCCCTGTAAGAGTGGATCAACAGGATACACAAACAATACAGCTGCGATTCTAATTTTGAGAGAGAAACCTGCGACTCAGGAGTATATCCATCTGGTCTTACTTCTATGTTAGGAGTTGGAAGTGGCTTACATAATTTTATTTCATTTTCTTTTTTATTTTCCTAGGTCAGGGATGGGGGCTTGAAAGCTCTCCCACTCAGCATGCAGAATCTATCTGCCCGCTTCATCTTCCTAAGACTTAAACATTCTCTTCCAACATAAAGCCAGTGATCAACTGATCCCCCAAAATAAGAGCCAGTGAGGTGAAATACCCGATTCCCTGGACACAACATTGGAATGTGAGAGACATAATATAATAAACTCAGTTGTATCTGAATGCATTAAGGGTCAAAATCCAATGAAATGCATGAAGAGATATGGTTAAGCAAATGAAACTCACTTCTACTCTGACTGCAGAAAATTGTATTTGTCGGTAATGTACAGAACAAGCCATTGTCCTTCATTGAGATGGGGAAGTTGCACACAAAAAAGTAGCCATCTTCATTTCAGATTCTCAATCAAAAGAGGAATCCACTGAATTGGTACGTTGGTATTATTTATTGACAGACAAATTGGAGGGTCTGATTGCCACACTATCAGGTCTCCTTTCACGCCATAATCTTATTTAATGACGGGAACAAAATGAAAATATTTGTTGAAATATAATCAACAACCTTAAAAAGAAGATAATGACATGATTCTTTGTAATAGTAGTCACACACCTGAATAGAATGCGCAAACAACACTGCTGCAATCCATGCTTCAGGAGAAAAACCTTCAAGTTGTAGTATCCATCAATTCACCCCCTATGATAGGGGAAACTGATTCGGACTGACATAACCAGAGGAATTTTATTTCTATGTGCGTAAATACCAGGATGAATCCAGGCAAACCTCAAAATTCTCACCCAATCCTGTGAGCTCAGAGCTGAGACCTCTGGTCCAGATAACTAGGCTCCCACACAGATTTTTCCAGGTTTCTGCACGTTCTCTCCCTGGCCTTTGAACCATGTAATCTTTTATCTTAAGAACTTTATATTGATTGTATGCCCTGCTTTACAGGATACAGGCGTGCTACAAATGATATACCTTTTCACTTATCAAGTTATTTGATCAAATTAGTCGAAGCCCAGAGAGAGTGAGCTGAAGGGAAAATTGCACCGAAAACAAAAAGCCTGCATTTGGGCTCAAGACCAAAAACTCGCACATCCCTGTGATAGGGAATACTATGCTGGGTAATATATTGTAACAAAGTTATTAACATGAAAATTTAGAAGAATCAATCCAACCAAATATTGTAGCAAAGTTCTTTACATGCAAATTTAGAAGAATCAATCCAACCAAATATATAATAGGGGAAATGTTTAACATAAACTGCTGCTTGAATAATGAGACAATACAGTGTGAACTAATAGACACCATCCAAAATTACTATTCCTTCATTGAGATGGGGATTATGCTCTGAAGTTTGCACATCTACTAAAGAATATAACATGGTAACTTCATATAAAACTGCACAGCTATCACAGGGATAGCTGAAAACTGCAATAAACTGTACTGCTATCTGTTGGACGGCTGAGATAATAACAAATCAGCAAAAGAATATATTCAGATGCAGAAAAGATAGGTACACAAGGTCACTAGAAACTCATTGATACAACAGAGATTGCCTTCACTTGGCAAGAAATAAACATGACATGATTCTACTTGAATGATGATGCACCCAATATACAGTTTCAATAAGTGCCACTCAAAATCACTTACTATAAGATTTCAGTGCAAAACGACTGGAGAAACAAAATTAACAGGCACTCAATCCACAATTGATACTGATAAGCACAGCATCGACAGAAAATGAGCACACAGAAAATGAACACCCTGTAAAATTAGAAGTTTACTACATTGGCAGGGAATAAACATCATAAAAAAATACAAGTCCATCTCATTAAGAATCAAAGCGTGGCAAATCTTCTATGAAAGTGGTATACTAAATGCTTCATATTACTGCACAAATGCGGACTCTTTGGAAAGCCAAATGGGAAAAAAACTGCAGTCAAAGCAGCACATTTTTTTTCGTGAAAGGATGATGTAATGAAAAATTTGGCGATTGAAAAGGCTGGGGAAATAAAGCTACCAGGCACTCAATTTGAAATAAGTTTGATACAGGAGGTTGCCTCAACTCGGCACGAGAAGCTTGACACAGAGATAAAAAGATGCACTCCACAAAAACAACTTGTAATGGGAGGCTCTCTCTGACGTGTAATACAACATCACACACTGAGGAAATCTAATTATGTACAAATAATCACCACATGTATCATGAGGCACCTGCTGAAAGAGCAGGCATCATCAAAAGATCCTTCCGACTTCCTACTGGCATTACAGGACCAGGGGCAGGCAAAGCTACTTGCCCAGTCTTATACTTAGATACTGCTGCTCTGAGTTTATTTATCTGCCAGAGAAAACAAAAAATATTATTGTCAGCGTCTCATCATTACAAAAAACGCATACCTAAGATTTAGGTCCCAAGAAAAGCCGAAAATTCAAGTTATGAACAACCTTTGTCAGAGAGCACGAAAATGCATCAATCCGTCCTTCCCCTCCTCGGTAGAAATGAAAGAAGGGTAGAATATTGACATTCAAACTCCTGCACAAGGCGTTATTCTCATGGACATTGACCTTCAAGACTTCAATTTCAGGATTGTCTGCTGCAATCTGGCAGATCTGCAGTGGTATAAATTCAAAAGGCTTATGCATATTCTGAGACACCCATCACAATGTTAAGTGTGTTTCACAACTTGGGTTCTGTATTCGAAAAGAATAATCACCTTAGGATGAAGCGCCTTACAAGACCTGCACCCAACAGAATAGAAAGATACTAAGACCAGCTTTTCACCAGCGTTAGTAATGGCGTTTACAAAATCCTGAGCTGAGTTGATTTCCTTCATGTTAGGCTGATTCCCTTTCTTCCACCATGCCATGGACGGTGGGTATCCAACAACTGCATTTACCTGACACGAAACGATAGGACTGTTGGCTTCCTAGACCGACACCGTGCAAACAGTTACCAGCACTCTACGCAGAGACCCAGATAGAAAGCCCACATAAAAAACAGATATCCATACGCCATTTTCCAGTATCAAACCACCACTGTGCATGAGACGATTTCGCCACTTGAAAGGAAAGTTTACGGTTGCATTAAGATTTCGGTTCCCTTCATGCCTTCACATCGTTTCAATTTCAACATGCCATAGAAGGGTTGAAATATAAGAACTAAGAAGGCAAAACTCGACAGATCAAGCCTAAATGCATATGACAGTTTGATTCACCACACGAATGTCCGACGCTGAGTATGCAAGAGAATAATCCTGAAGGGAAATGCTGGTAAAGAACGTACACGACAACTGAACACCGACAAGATGCGTTAAAACTAAATACTGCACATGCCTCACAGAAAATCATATACAACTAACGCGTTTACGTAATTTCAAAAGTTTATAAGAAAATCGGTTACCTTCACAACCGGTCGCCTTGAGTAATAAGTGTTCCGCGGGAGAGTTATAACAGCACGATTTGATAATGACCTGGTAAATGAAAGAGATTGCAGGGGTCTGCCTCCTCGTGAGACATGGTAGATTGCCGTAGCTTCAGAATTCACGCGCTCTACGGAGTTGCATGCAATCTTCGACCGCACCGCGTCCACCATCCTATTTCCTCCTGCCTAATGTTCGGGAATGAAGCAAGCAGATATCGAGAAACAAAGTAAACGACCTCCGAAATTCTGTGCAGCGAAAGGGTTCCCGTTGGTTAAAAGGAAACAAGCAGAATTCTGATGCAAGTCAAAAAGGAGGTACATACGCTTGTCAAAGAAAGGCGGCCGTTCCCGCACAGATCCACAAGGAATGGATAAAAGAGAATAGTCTGCCTTTCAGATTTGGCTAAGCCTTTTTGGCCCCGCCCCTCTATATGCTGCACAGCACGTGAACTCTTCTCGATGCGGGTTCCTCGTCTAGACCACGCTCTGCTTTATACAGCCAGGAGAAATTTTACTCAGAAATAAAAGAAAGCCTCTCTTTTACGTGTCGGCGATTGAGTGATCTGTTTGCTTGGACAGATGTCTGCCGAAGACGGCGACTGGATTTCAAGGCTAAGAAGCGTCATCGATAACAGACAGACCTTGTCGTCGTCTCAATTCTCAGGTGACTTCTCATTTCTTGGTGTGCGTGGGACTCACAAATGTATATGCATATGGTGTATGCTTCCCCACGGTTGAGGAGGAGCCTACTTGCATGTGCTTTGGCCACAATTCACCAACTTTGGAGATCTAGCCTACACAAGAACATTGATTTGGGAAATCCAATGCCAACTGGAGCTTTGATTGCCTATGTTTGCTCATTGTGGTTGTCCTTTAACAATGTTTATGACCCACATGATGGGCCTACATTTGAGTAGTATGTATGTTTGGACACATGTCTCATAGAGAATACGATTGATTTTCATGGTTAAGAACCCTCATTTAGACCATACAGCCCATTGAGTCATCTCAATTGACTCCTCATCTCTTTGCATGGTGACATGTGTGAGTAGATATGGTGTATGCTTCTTGTCATTTCAAGCGACTTCCCATCTCTTACCATGGTGGCAAATGTCTACGGATTGATGATGAAAGGAAAACGAAATGCCTTAATATTTGAGGAGTTAATCTCTATTTTGTTCTAAGAACAACAGTCTAATCAGAACATATCAATTATGTGTGTTGCAAATCAAAATTTCTTAGCTATTGAGAAGGGCAAAGCTAAATGGAGCTCATCTACTAGAAAACAAAAAATTGCTAATGTTGCATAGTCAAAGAAGAAAGACAAAGATGACAAGAAAACAAGAAAGCAAAAACAATTTTGCAAGTACTATAAGGCAATGATCATGTGTATAACCAAGATTGGCTTGTTTGTCGAATTTGTTGATGATATACAATTCATGATCTCTCAAATGGAGATGTTGATTATTGCTTCTGGAATTTTATGTTGTGGGTTGTATGTTGGAGTTTGAGGTCTATGGAAGCACGTGAACAACACACGAAAGAAGAAGAAGCTTGGAGCACAACACACAAGACTGAATGTATTTCCAAGTGAATGTACAAAGATAAGTAACACATTAGGGTTGTAGGCATATACACAAGCCGAGGAAAAAAACCTCCTAAAGAGGGAAAAAAGTACACGGTAGTCCTAAGTGTATTCGCATACATCACTTTCAAAATATATCAACAAATCCCCCTTGGCAGTAATGCGGTGAACAAGGAGTTGGCATTCATGTATAAGGAATTGCCAAAGCTATATGGAATAAAATCAATCCATAAAAGGAAGTAAGCCCAAAGCTTTGCATAAAGATTCAAACTTCTATCGAGGTAGAGCCTTTGCGAAAAGATCTGCAATGTTATCGTATGTGGGCACATATACCAAATTGATCTCTCTAGCAGAGAACCTCTCCCTCACATAATGAAAATGCACCTTAATGTTTCTCATGCAAGCATGGAACACAGGGTTCCTTGCAACTCCCAATGCGCTTTGACTATTAGTAAAGAATGTGGTGGCAAAAGACTGACCAATACCCAAGGCGTCTGAGCCATGCACACTCAATAGCCACTATCTATACTCAGCCTCACAATTAGACGTGGCCACAAGAGGCTACTTCTTGCTAAACCAAGATATGCATGAGCTACCAAGCCTGAAGCAAAAACCACTAGTGGACACACAAGTCTCATAACAACTAGCCCAGTTAGAGTCACAAAAAGCATGTAAATCTAGCAGTAGGGATTCCCCCTTGGGGCAAAACAATCCAAGTAGTTTGGGTACCACTCAAGTAGCAAAAGATGCGCTTAATTCTCTACCAATGCTTGACACCTCAGAAATGTGTAAAGCTTATTATCTAGGAGATAACAAACTGAATATCAAGCCAAGTTATGCATAAGTAAATCAAGCATCCAACAGTCTAGTAATAGAGACCAACGTCAAATGCATCTCCAACATCATGAATACTCAACTGTAAATTTGTTTCCATAGACTAGTTTATGAGAAATTCAAAAAAATATATATTAATGTGCTATGATGCTAACAATTCCCTCCCCACAGGACTTTCATTTTAAACACTTACCTTTTGCCTAAGCTTGTTTATTTCCTGTCTTGTTGGTCTCCTTCTAATAAGCAATTGGAACAGCTTTTGTCCTTGGCTTAAAGGCTTCTTTGGGGTGGTACAGTTGTGCATAAAAAAATTGTGAAAGTCTCTTGGGATACCTACTATTTGCCTAAATCTCAAGGAGGCCTAGGCATTCTATGTCCCAAAAAAATGGCAGACAACATGGTTGCTAAATGGATCTTAAGAAGTATTGGTAACAATGAAATTTGGGCTGCCCTAATTCATATATCTATTGATAAATTCTATATATCCAATTATAGGGCATGGTCAAACATCAAACTGTGGGATATCATAGCCTCCCCTATTCCCATTTCCCCTGTTGGAAATCCCTTGATTTGCAGATTTTGGAAAGCTTGGTTCAAGGCTAAAGGTCTTTTTTCCCCTCCCAACAATCTAACTGAATTCTTTGGTTTTTTTGTGTAGGAATCCCCTTGGTTTGGTTGGTTAGCTTCTTCTAACAATTGCAATCTTACCATCAAGGAACATAAATGTCATAAAGCAGGAATTATGTCCTGGAAGGACTTCATGGTGGATGAAGAAGTTATCTCTAACTTGACTGTCACGCGCGCACGTGAGCTTCCTTCTTTTGCCATTGCGCAAGCTACACACAGAGATTCATCTTTTGGTTCTCCGCCCTGCTGCCGAGCCAAGTCTCTTTGAAAAAGACTCCCTACTAGAGAGAGTTCATACTCTTTATTCTACCAATGATGTGTAATGATATCCACAATATGCTAGGTGGCATGAACTTCCTGAGGAGTATCATATCCTAATGAATATCATATGACATTTCCTTCCCCTTAATAGCATTTTCGTCCTCGAAAATGTACATGAAATGTTCGTAATGGTAGAAGAAAGTGCTCGGACTCCCCTGAACCCCATGTACTCTATGTACATTCCCCGTATCCTTCCCCTTAAGAAGTCTCATATGAGATCATCTCAAAGGTGGGAAACCATCTGAGTGGTGCCTACTATCTCCCATATACACACCACTTTCCAAACTATCACTCCCATGACATACAACATCATCCAAATTACCTAAGTCCATATGATGTATCCTCTATGGAGTAATAATATGAAAAGCAAGTGCAAGGTGCCAAACTTATAAGCTTGACTGTACCATAATGGAGATAATAAAGCATAGAATCCTCTAAAGTATAGAACAAAGTCCCATATCAAGTGACGTCAAACCCATCTAAGACTAAATGATAGATTTCCCTCACACCACTCCAGGTCTTCCTAACCTTAAGTGTAGTCATAAGTAATAGTTTAACTTAACTATCTTGTGAACTATGCAAATCCATCATCGAGCTCATGGTGGTAAAATGCAATCTCTACATTTCACCAACCAAGAAGTATGTGGTTTTTCGTCCATTCCCTATGGACTAAGTTCTATTGGAAGAGCATCTATCGGCACTTGTGCAAACTGTAATATTTCTCTTCCCTATAGTTTGCCATATGAATGCAGAAAGCATTCCCTTTGAGATTCAGATAATCCCTAAGTACCCATCCTCCTAACTGATGTTTACTCATCATACTCATGATGTAACACCAACTAAGAGTTTGGTAACCTAATAGGTTAGATATATATCTATCTCCTATAAACCGTAAAGAGAAGAGTCATATCTCTACTACCAGTCTCACTAATGTCAATAACTAGATCATCTCATCCAGTCAAAGACCATCACTAGAGCAACATAATTGCTCCTCTCTAGAGACTCCATGTGAGACTCAATCTAACCATCATGATTAACTGATCTCCCTCTTATCTTTGATAGACGAGTGCCAATTCTATCTAGACAACCTAAAAGTGAGAAAGTGAAACTCTCTCTCTCTCTCTCTCTATTCAATCTCTTCCAAGGAAAGGAGCTCTAGCAGTGGAACCTATTCCACTTTCCCTTTCCCTGTGCAAGAGATTATGTTGAATCCATTTACTCTGCTCATAACTGAGAACATGTACATAAGTTCTTGATGTTTTCTTTCAAAACTAGTGGAGAGAGACACTCCCATGTGAAGGAAAAATACATTGAAAAGTAGAGTAAATGAATTCCTTCGGAAATAAAGACTAAGAGATGTTTCCCAAACACCTCTTTTGTCTAAAGGAAAACATACTCTATTCTTCTCCAATGAAGAAATCATGTTTTCCTTACCTTCTTTCTCTCTCAAAGAGTAGGAGCTAAAGTGAAACCACTGAACTAAAGTGAGATCTCTCATGGATCTCTGAGCTGATTCCCACTTTCTCCTTTCCTTAAAAGAGAAAGTCAAGAATTTATTTAGTCCTCTCTTCCATAAGTAATGCATAATCCCTCACTATTCATATTCCTATGAAGATGGAGAACAAATCTCCCCTGACTAATGAAGGTGTATGTAGTGGAGAGTGGAGAAAATAAATTCCTAACAAGGGTCAAAGCCCTTTGCTAAAATGGTCAGCAATGATATGACATGATACCATAAACACATGTGTATCCATACCAGAAAGCTATCTCAACCATACTCTATGCATGGATCTATATGATCCATTCAAACTAATGGAATTGTCCTTCCTGAAAAGCTCAAAATGAGTATGTGATACCAATGGTGATAAAATCACCTATCACATTCTCTACTGGAAGAATAAATCTTCCCTATACTATGAAGGATAACTCCCAATCCTAGTAGGAGATGTCTACTAAGAGCTCTCCTCTGATCTAGTGAGACATGATGCCATGAATGATGAGTCCTTTTCTTCTTGTCCATAGAAGAAGAGTGCTCAAAGGGAAGTCATTTCCACCGTCCCATACCAGTGAAAACTTCTTCCAATTCATGGTGTCATACCTACACTAAACCGAATATATATTCCATACATTGTAATGGAATATGCAGGTGGACTCTAATGAATCCCATATCCTAAAATCATATTTGTGGACTCAAATGAGTCCCATGTCCTTGAACTAGTATAGTTTGGTTCTAGTCAACAAGTGACAATGGATATCCCTTTCTGTTCCAAACCAACTTGTTCCTAGGTACCAAGACTAGGTCTGAGTACCTCTCTATAGATCCCAACATACATATATGTATTGGGTACCCCAACCACTCTTAACTAAGGGACATATGCTCAAGATCATAGAGCTAGTGCCATGTCTGTGGCCTTGTAATCATGACTTGAATCACATAGCACCCGTCGATGTTGTCTCATCAAACCCATCTGTGTGATCCCATGCGATTGGTTTCCTTCGTAGTGTAGCAAAAATGATTCACTACTTGCTCAAGTGATATGCATGAGTGAAACTAGTCACTCTTTGGGTATTCATCATGATACCCCATAGTCTTCTAATTCTACTATGAGACTCTTGTGAAGATAAGTAAATCTTCACTTCTTTGGAGAATATCAGATATGTATCTCTCGTGCCATTACTTCCTAAAACCTATAGGATTGCTTGTGCACATTCCTAATGGTGAAGGTGTAGCTCCTTCCCTTAGCAATCCTATGGTTGCCTTATTTATACTACTATGATGGTCCTAATTCCATCAAATACATGCTTACAAGCATGTCTAGGTCTTATTGATGTTTGCAGAGAAGGCATGCTACCATGCCATAACATTTTTACCTAAAGGCAAATGTGCATATAATGCCATGCGGTAAGAAAAATTTCGACAACATTTCCTCAAGAAATGGAATCCCAAAAAAAAATTAACCATAAGCTCAGTGGCACACAGGCCACCCAACATGGGGCTTGACCAGCCCATGGCATGCATGCCATAAACGCATATATGGACTCCATAACCTGCAAAACATAAAAACAAATGCTAGCAACCATTCTCTGTGTTGCATAGCCATTCTGCAATCCTCTTTCTTGCAAACAATCAAAAAGTATACTTCTTGCCTGTCGATCCATACTTTAAGAAATTAAACAATGATCAACATTTGATTTATGCAATCCAATCGATGCATGTACATACAAAACATGCCATAACATAAAGTAGAATGCCTGAAGTGTAGAGCATACGTCCCTAAATGATTTGGGATTCGAATTGCATGCATCCAGTCCTTCTCAATGAACTTTGAGATCTCTGCACCTTCCTCCTCATATCCTAATATAAGCTTTGAAGTGTCCGAAAACATCGGATCACTTCCCAAAACATAAAGCATGGTCAGGTGATTACTAGAATAGTGCAAAATGTACTCAAAAATGCATTTGTAATCCCTATTTAGACCTGCAAAAATCATTTTAGGGCGTGCAAACAATAAAAAACTGAAATATATAGCATGTGCAAAAAGCTCAAAGTGAAACTACTCAAATCGCCTTCCCGGTTTGAAAGATATGGCTCCCGAAAGGTAGTTGCCAAAAACTGTTATGTCACATGATCCTAGTAGGAGATGGTTGAACCACGCCTTAAGAGAGAGGATTAGTTAGTAATCCTCAACCATGGCTTTTGGGGCAAGTGGTTAGCCCATCGCACTCCTAACTGGGAGGTTGTGAGTTCAATTCCCAACATTGGTATCAGAGCCTAGTTGAGAAATTGGGCGAGATGGAGGTTCGCGCCTCATTCGTGGGCACTTAGAAAAAGCGCTTACCCGTGGTGAGTGTGAAACTGGCCTTGGATGAAGGCGCATGGGCATTTGGGCACCCATAGAGGGTGGGATAGGTCCAAATTTGGTCCATGTGCTGGAGTTTGAGGTTGGTGGAAGCAGTCATGCATGGAAAGTGGGTCCAAGAGTTAGAAGGGTCTACAAATGAGCATTGAGGGCAATGCTCAGTCTAAGGGGAAAGGAATGTCACATAATCCTAGTAGGAGATGGTTGAACCACACCTTAAGAGAGAGGATTAAGAATTAATCCTCAACCATGGCTTTTGGGGCAAGTGGTTAGCCCATCGCACTCCTAACCGGGAGGTTGTGAGTTCAATTCCCAACATGTTCAGACTTTGCAGAGCTGTACAGACCTGAAAAAATACATATTTTCCAAAACTTTTTCTAGATAAACTGAAAGTAGACCTTGTGCTCTTCGAAATAAGCCATACCATGTCCAATTTGGAGTTTTCTAGCCCAAGATATGGCCATTCCAAGTGGGACATGCTAAACTGGTGGACTGTTGGAGGGGCTGGAAAAAAGTATGAAAATGTGATTTTTGGGGTGCCCTAAAACATTCTTCCATCATGCAAATCCTAAAATTCTCTCCATAATCTCAGAGAGAAACATATGAAGATGCTTTGGCCTATTTTCAACTTTCCAAATCCTCCCTTTGTGCATGCTAATTTGCTCACCAAAAGAGGCCTAAATCTAGATTTTTACTTTTATGCAAAAACTTAAATGGAAGCTTTTAGCAAGCTTTTAATCCACTTCCAATGTGGATTTTTCTTGGATTTTCTCTTCTCCAAGGTAATTCATACACGATACATCATGTGTATATGCACTAATCCTTAGGAAACCTCTTAAATGGTCTTTTTCCTTACTCCCAAAAATGGAGTTCGGCTAAAACTAACACCTGAATTTTTTTCCGAAAGTGCGGGAAGGGGATCTTTGAGGAAGTAAAATTCCTCCTTAACTTATCATTTTAATGAATCTAATGGAAGGGGGTTTTGTGGAGCTTCATACTCCCATCAAACTGAGGTATATTTTGGATTTCTTCATCTTATATGGAAGTCCATACACTAGACTATAGACACGCATGATTTTTTCCTATCAAAATAAGAAAAATCCTTCTTCATTTCCCTTCCCCAAAATGGTTATTAGTCAAAAATAGCTCCTAAAATTTATGTGAAAATCATAAAAATAGGCTACTTTGAAGGTATCTAAAGCTTACCCGTTGTTGTATTTTGAGGGAATCCTTGACTTTAGGTGAGATTACATATCTCATAATCTCCATACATGTGATTTCCCTCCAAAAACTTGCCCCCCCTAATGCTTCATTATCATTCTCAAAAATGAAAATTCTTACAAGAATGCAAAAAGACACAAACCTGGAACTTGAAGCCATAACTCTTTGCCAAAACCTCGAGGAAGAACGCAAAAATCCATTTTCCTTTGCATATGATTACTTTTCCCAATAGCTTTGGATCTGTTGAACCTTCCTTCTCGATGCCACCTTCACCACTATCTTTCATTGTAATTGAGGATTTTTCCTCCTCTTAATCCTCCCATCAGCATAGAAGATCTTAATGTTATCTTTCACTTTAAAGTCCTCAAAGAACCAAGAGAAGGCCCTTCCATAGTTGCTCCTTCATGCATAACTGCCGTCTCACGGAATAAAAATTACAGCTGCAGTTTTCATGACACAAAGAAGCTTTGGCATGTTGGATAGGTAGTATACTTCTTAATAAGGATGGCATGGGTTTAAATCCCCCGTCCTGCAGCACGAAAACTGCTAGATCCTTTTGCTCTAATACCAGTGTCACATGCGCATGTGAGCTTCCTTCTTTTGCCATCGCGCTACACACATATTCATCTTTTGGTTCTTCGCCCTGCCGCTGAGCCAAGTCTCTTCGAAAAAGACTCCCTACTAGAGAGAGTTCATACTCTTTATTCTACCAATGATGTGTAATGATATCCACAATATGCTAGGTGGCCTGAACTACCTAAGGAGTATCATATCATAATGAATATCATATGACATTGACTCTCCTCAACATGACTAATTGTTCTTTGTCTTCTAAACAGATACTGCAAGTCCCTACTTGAAGAGAAGCTTGGGGGCTACGTCAGGAGACAGGTTGATCTTCAAAAGATTGCAGACATGATCTTCAGAAAGTTCAAGAAAAATGAGGTTCAATTGAACAAATTATTAGCAAACTCAATGCCAAATGGAAGTTGAATTGGAAAGCTCAACAATCGGTGTATAGGTTTAAATCCTTGTGGGCCTATCCTGATAGGAGTAAACACTCTTTCTTACAATGGAGGATCATTCATAATGGGCTGTGGATGGGCAACAGAGTCAGGAAGTTTATAGTTAATGGAGGATTTTGTTCTTTCTGTGGCATAATGGAAGATGTTTTCCACTTATTTTTTGATTGTGTTCATCCCAAAAGATTCTGGAAACCTGTTGAGAATTACCTTCACAACAAGGACTTTCCCAAATTGAGAAGATTGGATGCTATGTTGGGCTGCTCTAAGAACATGGATTTACTTCTCTGGAATTCTTGGCATGGCCACATTCTGTGGGACATATGGTTGAGTAGGAATAACAATGTGTATAGCAATTGTAAAAAGAACTTCTTGATCACCATTCCTTGTACTCTTAGGAAGGCAGCCTTCAAATGTATTCAATCGATTACAAAACCCTCAATTCCCTATCATGAAATGTTCAGGGAACTATCTAGTTGCAATTTCAATAGTTGGAGAGTTGTTATCTCTTAGTACTATTCACAACAGAGATTTTGTATGTTGTTCTCCTTGTAATGGGTTGCTACAGTGGCTCTTGCCCTGTGCACGTTTGTAACACTCCTCCATTAATTTAAACTTCCTGTTTTCTTTAAAAAAAAGGATAAAATTGCCTACATAGTTACATGATAGTGCATTCGAAGGCCGAGATGAGGTCAGATCAAAATTTTGATGCCACAGAATGAAGATGTTTTGAACTCCTAATCACCGTAGCAATTCATGATTGTTAGGTTATCTCATATGCAAAGCTTTGGCATGCACACTTTGATCATCTGAATTTTACTAGTTTGGTTCACTTGTAGAATTCTAAAATGGTGTCCTCTCCAACCAAAGGTCTTCAAATAATTGCTAGAAGCATCTATAGAAAAGATGAAGGTGGAATTTTTTCTTCATGTGTGGAAGAAGATGAAAGGTGGGATCTTATTACACAAGCCAAACATTGCTAGTTTGGGTTGGTATTTCCCCCAAACTAAAACTTTGCAAAACTTGAAGCAATTAGGAGCTTATTAGTCCCATATGGCTAAAGAGATTCACCATTATTGGTTAAATTGTCAATTTCGCATAGAAAGACCAACCACAGAACATTCAACACTATATCAAGTTATGTTAACACCAAAATGGAGTAAACCTATTGTTGATTATCTTTGAAAAGGAATACTTCTAGAAGGTATTACTCATGCTAGAAGAAAAGCAATTGAGGAAGAAATGCAAAGTGTATTCTCTCACAAGAAACCAACTCTATAAGAAAGGGAAAGAGACCACATAGTTCCCATGGTCAAGGTTCCATCATCAAGGCCTCTTGGGATTGGTCTAGTTAGAACTAGTCCTCGATTGTCATGTGAAAAACCACAAAATTCTCCATTCCCATTTCTCCACTCCTTCACTGACATTGTGAAGAGCCACAATAATGGCCTAAAAATCTTGTAGCAATACATATAGACCTTTATATAAAGGGGAATGGGGAATGAATGAAGCTCTAAGTTGAATGTACACTCACTGTGTAGATTGTTTTTCCTAGAGCTTGAAGTTTGTTCTCGAGAGGTAGGTTTTGTTAGTGTCATGTGTGTAGCCAATGGAAGAAGACACTTCATGCCTTCCCTATGTAATCAGTAAAATCCTGCTCATATGCATTCACATTGCTCTCTCTGTCTCTCTCGTTAAGAAGAAGGTGGTTTGGAACAATTCTTTGTCGGACTACTTGTTGGATCATGGTCCATGGACTATCTGCTAGACCAAGTCTACTAGATGTTGGACCAATGGCTAGGCTAATCTGTTGGACTAGTAGTTGGACTTATTTGTTGGAAAAACTCCTTGGGTGTATCTTGGACTAAGTCTTTGTGTAGGCAGGCTGTTTGTCAAGGCATCCTCCTTGTATGCAAAGTATTCAATTCATGTGTTTATTTTCTTTTGCCATCTATTTATAGAACATTTAGGCTACAATTCTTCTGAAAGGGCTTTATTTATGCTCTTTTTTCGAGAATTCACATTCTCTTTTTGTGTCTTGGACCAATGATTTTTGTAACTTGTATTGTCTTTATGACTTTGAGAGATTTTACATTTTAATCTTGAAAGTGTATTTTGTATTTTTGTTCCATTAAACAAAGTTCAAATACCCAACGCATAGCACTACTTTTTCCACACAAGGATATCACATCCTAAGGCCAAGAATTCCCCACCACTATGACTAGCCCAAATGTCTAGCTACACTCTTGCGTCCTTGTTTGATAACCTAACTAGGTATACTTGCCCCTCATTTCATCACTCTCAATTCTTGAACCTCTAGTATAGAGAAACCACAAGAAAATGAGGTATCTATGCCATTGATGGCTTCCCAATATCTCCATTATTGACATCAAAATGAGAACCATGCTTTCAATGTAATTGGACATCAAAGATACTTTCTCTTACCTCTAAGATGATGCACATGTAAGTTCCCAACCCTCAATGCTCAGTTGTGTGTGAAACTACTCCAATAGCTCACTCTCTCTCCATGCATAGAAGGTTTCTCTCTCTTTGATAATGGGGCTCCCTTGGATAGCAAATTAGAAAACGGAGATGCCCTCTTTTCGCATATGAATGCTTCCTTTTCTTTCATCCATTTTTTATAATTGAAGAAGTTGAGCTATTGTAAAGCACTATCCTACTCTATAAGAGACCAGCGCTGTCCCTAACTGTGTCCATGCCAATGAATATGCTCCTATTTATTGCTACCTATTGTTATACCTATTGTGCAATAGAGTTGAAGGTGTGAAAATATGAAGAAGAAGGTGATACATTCAAAAATTAAGAAGAAAATCAAGCCGATCTCCTTACTAAAGCACTTAGAAACCTTTGCATAGCTTTAACCATCTGTAGAAGCCCTCTATTTGTAGCACAATTCCCTACAACCATGCCAAAAAGTTTTGTAGACATGCAAACTCAAATTTTATCGACTTCAAATGTTGGTGATGAGCTTCAATTATCAATCCAAGGACCTTACCCCAATCAAGCATATGGAGATGTTTCTACATGGATGTGGTAATTCCAAATTAATCTCAAGAACTAAAAGATTAGCACATGCACAAGAAAAATAGAGAGGACTCAGCATGAAAAACATGCACACAAGCTCTTAATGGAGATTTTGATAGTGCTTGAATCTACTTCAGACCAACCAATCTTTGAAAGATTTTGGAAAATCAATGTACCACATATACCATACTTCATGAATACATAATTTTGCCCAAAAAAATCTCTTTAGAACTCCTCTTTTCGCTGTTCCAAAATGGTGATTTGTAGAGAGATATTAAATTTATGTGTATGTATAAATTGATTGGACGATGAAGTGCTCCACCTCCAAGGGCTTATATAGAGAGGTGGGCAGGCACCACGAGCGGATGAAAAATCCCATAGTAAAATCATGTTAGAAGACATATATAGTGAAAACCTTGTCCATAAAGCTTGTATAGATGGAGGGGGGACCTCTTGCATGGGCACACAACATGTGGGTGTATTTGATGTTTCAAGTGTAAAGTATACCTCAACCATGAGCATCCTTAGCTAGCCACACATTTGTGATGATCCCCAGACTTGATGTCAATGACAGGCTCACAAGCAAACTTTGTTTTCTAGAAAAAAACCATGCCTCAAGACCTCTTGCATGAGCTAAATGGGAGCATGATCATGCATGTCAGAGGACAACCACGTAAAAGTTCCTATTTTGCCACAAAACCATGCACTCCTCATAACTATCTCTCTCCCTCCATGCAAAGTCCTAGAGTCACATATGTGGCTACTCACATGAGTGCCACATGGAACTCATGTAAGTGCCCATCTAAATAAGGCTAGGGGTTGGTGCACGCCCCTATGATGTAATCTAACAATGTTATTCATATTCCTACCAATTATTGATTTGATCATTAGAAAAACTATTGAATCCTTCAATATGTGACAATTGAAAATCAATGAGACCTTTAATATAAGTTTATTCATTTGATCTTAGATGAGACAATAACTCTTGTCCAAGAATATAAAGAGGATACAAAAATAATTGTGTGGAAATTTTAATTGATGCAAAGCTTAGAAGATCTGATAAGTTCTTGTTTGCAAGAGATGACAAAATCTTTCTTCCCATTTTAATACATTCTTTGATTCCTGCTGATCTAGGTATGCCAAAGTATTTGAGACCTCCACATATGCCACAATATGAGATCCATTATGTTGCAAACCCCCATAAGCACCTCTTTATGTCTTACGATTGTCAGACGAGCATTTTGATAGTTCTTGAAGATGATATTCCAAAATTCATGAGCATGCTCACAGTTGAGAAACAAATGGGCAAGATCCTCCTCCTTACCACAGTTGAGAAACAAATGGGCAAGATCCTCCTCCTTACCACAGAAGTAGCAATTTCCATTTTTAACATAAAAAATTTTAGCTCTGTTTCTAGTCCAAAGACCATTATGCAAAATCAACCATTGAAGGGTAGAGTGCTTGATGACATTGGGCAAGGTCCACATGAATCTAAACATGTAGTTCCATTATTGGGGGGACCAAATTATCTTCCATCTGGAATTAAGCTTGTTAGTGATGGTGGAAACATAAGTAAATGGCTACTTGTAATGATGATCCATATCCTTAGCAACCCTATGCATGTAAATGGCTCTATAATGTTTGCATCCAATAATCTTTCCCTGCAGTACTTCTTTTTACTCTATCAACATCTACTTACAAGCAATAGAGAGACCATTCAAATTCCAAATAATATCATCATTAATAACCTCCCCTACTTACAAGCAATAGAGAGACCATTCAAATTCAAAGTAATATCATCATTAATAACCTCCCCTGCAAATAAGAAGTTGTTCTAGGAAATGAATCCAATTTTTCTACATTTGTTCATTCGCATCCATAAAGGATTGCCAACTTGTTGGCTCAACCATCCATTCCAAATAGACTCTTGTAGTAAGAAAACAAAGTTAGTAGCAAATTCATCATTCAACTGAAATTATGCTTGGCAACCATCCATGCTCTCCACATATTGCAAACCAGGGTGCTACCTTTGGGAATGTAGATAATGGGAGAGCAAAGAATGTCTCACAAGGAGTTATTAATCCAAGATTTACAATTCTCAATATGAAAATTAGCACAATTTCTCTTTATAAGGCAGGCCCAAAGATCATAAGACTGAGTAGCCCTTAAGATCCATTTTGTAGATAAGTGACTAGCTGATTTGACAGGACATAGAACTCTTGGACCCCCTTCTTCTTTTCTCATGCAACAAATTTTCCTAGCTAAGTTAGGAAGTTTGGTAATATGCTCTCTCCCACCCCAAAGGAAACTAATCGACAAAGAAATGACCTACAAGATATGCTTTTTGGTGGACATCCATCAAGAAAGGAAATACACAATGGAAGGTAAAATGCAGTGGTTCAAAACAAACACTCTATGAGAGATATAACTCTGCAGGGTCATCCACTTAAAAACCTTATTTCTGAATTAATGCATAATCTAATCCCATCTTTGATCGAAGGAAACTTTAAAGCCCATGGTAATGCCAAGCAAACAAAAAATAACACCGTCTTGGATAATATCACAACCTAACTTAAGAATACGTGGAGGAATATGAGTAATAGAAGACTTAAAGGAGGTCTTTTTATGGTTGAATTGAGACCCATTAGCAATGCAAAACAAGTCCAAACACTTGGGAAAGTTTTCAACATACATATCATTAGTGAAGGTTATCATATAGTGTCATCAACAAACATTTGCAATCCAAATTGATTATGAGAATTAGGGATGTTTATACCTTTGAAGAGATCCTTAGCCATGAAGTCTTTAACCAACCACTGAAGGGTATCACTAGTGATGGCAAAGAGAAGGGGATCCAAAGGACAACCTTTTCTAATGGGCTTATAGAGCTTGAAAGGACTAGAAACATACCCATTCATAGAGACTCTTGAAAAAGCATTCCCAAAAAGGATATTCACATATCTGATGAAGTTTCTACCAAGAACAATGTCATGCAAAGATCGGAGGATGAAACTCCAATCAATCATGTCATAAGCTTTTTCAAAGTCAATTTTAAAGAAGAAAAAGTCATGCTAGCTTTCACTAGGATACTCCATACTCTCTCCCACAAGGAGAAAATATCATACTCCATACCTTCCCACAAGGAGATAATATCATACTCCATACCTTCCCACAAGGAGAAGTATGCTTCTTGCATTGTACTCATTTGAGATTTACCATGATCCTCTCCCTCATAAAAGGTGTCTGTGTTTTTTTTTCTTTTCTGAGACAACATAAAAAGAAGATAAAGAAGTCAGACAAGAGATAGGCCTCCAATTATTAAGATCATTTTGCTGCATGCTTTCTTGAATGTTTGGATGATTTTTGCTTAGCTAGTGGTTCTATTGTCAATCATCATAAAACTGGATTCTTTGCTACTAACAATGTGATCCCTGAGTGTGTGGCCGATAAAAAGTGTGTTATTATCAGGAAAGGATCTATTTTTAGGCTTTCAGGCATACTCGTGGGGTTTGATGTTTCCATGGAACAGAGATGGGCTTGGATTATGGAGAAATTTAAGAACAAAGTTTTTCATTGGATGGGGATGCAACATTCATTTTCTCAGAGGATTTTTGTTCTGAAATTTTATCTTCTTCCTTATCTGACTTTTTTCTTTGCTTGTTGGCAACCTACTAAGAAGAAGATTACTCAAGCTGTTTCTCTTGCTAGGAGATTTCTGTGGGGAGGGGCCCCCCTCATTCTAGCAAAATCCCAAAAGTCTCCTAGAATACTTGTTGTATGAAGCAGGAAGAGGGAGGTCTTGGTCTAATATGCCCATCAAAAATGGCTACACAAATGGCTAGCAAATGGATAATGAGAGCTACTATGTGATGTGATTTTTGGGCTTGTTTAATTAAAAGGAATATACATTGGTTTCACATTAAAGGTCATAGAAATTGGACTAATATAGATCTTTGGAATGTTGTTGTTTCCCCCTTCCCTTTCATCCCTAAGGGTAGCGCTTTGGTCTGCTCATTATGGAATGCCTATTTGAAAATAAAAAAGGATTATTCTATTCCTGATGTGTTCTCTAATAATTACTAGTTTATTATGTAGGACTCTTTATGGTGTGGTTGGCTTGATCCTTCCCCTCTATCCATAAGAAGCAACAAGTGTAGAAAACAGGGATTTACTAATTGGTTGTCTATTTGCAGGACTAATTATGATGGTGATATGGTTTACCTCTTTGACAAGCTAGGGATGTCCTTACAGTGCAAGAATATAATTCTGGATAAGAAAGCTTGGCTTACTGACAAACTATCTCTTTATCTTGATTACAGGCCCCTCAATATTCTCCAAGTTGCTGAGGATATGTACCTGAAATTCAAGAGGTCTTACAAATCCATTAGCAACTTAGTCCCGAGGCTCAATAGGATTTGGAAGGTCCAATGGAATGCACATCAATGGAACTACAAATTTAAGCTCCTATGGGCTTTTCCTACCACTGTCAAGCAATCTCTGCTCCTATGGATGATTCTTCACCAAGGATTATGGATTGGAAGCAAAGCTAGGAGGTTTAACATCAGTGTGTGTCTTTTTCATCTCTATGGCTGTGTGGAAGAGCTCGAATATATCTTTTTTCTTTGCCCTGCATTTGGCAGTTACTGAAGATTCTTCATATGTTTTGCAATATTCATGGGATCCCCCCTCTCACTGGAAGGGACATCCTCATTAGCAACAACAACATATTTGATGTTGGAATCTGGCCTTCACTACAGAAAGTGGAAGATGGAATGGCACTCCCTTTACTCAGTTAAAAGGTTGAGCCTCATGGTCTTCTTAGATTCTCTGATGTAAATTTCCCCCTTTCTCTGGGGTGTCCCCGATTGTGGGTTGTATCTTCTCTTAATTTATTTACCTTTTTGTTGTTCCTTTTTTAATAAAAGGAAGTTTGGCCTAAACCTACTCTCCCGAATTTGTATTAAGTAAAGAAAAAGAAAAGTACAAGTGAAGGGAACTAGTGCCCACAGGAACCCCCAAGTCCCACAGAGGAGGGGAAGATCATACAAGGGCTAAATGGCGTTACAAAGAAGGTAGATCACCCTCTTGTCACCCTCATGTGGGACCCACTTAGGTTTAAGCTTGTTGTTGATCAAAAGGAGCACTTGTTCTTGTTCTTCAAAAAAAGAAAAAGAAGATAAATTAATGCATCCTGCACTTTATGTAATTTATGTAACAGACTTATATTAATATATTTGTTTTTCTTTATTCTTAAAAAAAAAATCCTATGATTAAGAGAGAGGGAGATTCATGCACTGTAAATCTTGAAAGTTGATATGGGCCATTTCTTACATTGCAGAAAACGTTTGCAGGAAACGTAACAGATAACAGATTTATACAAGAACGGTCCCTTTGGACATGGCTCTCTCTGTTCTGCATTCATTGTTTAAATTTTCCGTCGCCATGGATAATGGACACGGGCCACGGCTCTCTCTCTCTCTCTCTCAAATTTTCCGTCGCCATGGTAATGGACACGTCTCTTTCTCTCTCCACGCTTATCAGATGCATTGAACGAGTGCTCTCTCTCTCTCTCTCTTGGGCTGGCCATGGAAACATTGATGATCCCGCTCCCGCAACTTATCAGATGCATTGAAAGAGTGCTCTGTCTCTCTCTCTCTCTGGGCTGGCCATGGAAACATTGATGATCCCGCAAATGAAGCAACTTTTCACCTGCAATAATGGTGTCTTGAAATTGCTTCAACTTTGTAAAACCAGCCTCTGTGATGCCTCCAATTGTAATTTTGACCAACACCACATTATGAGAGTGAATAGACCTAGCAGATGGAAGGCCTCTCTGCTTAAAATGTATTCTCCAGCCAGGCTATCCTTGATTCAGTTTCTGGAAGACGAGCTCTAGAGTTTTGGGTCAACCTGCTTTTCCTATCCTCGTTATGCAGACAGTAGAATTATTGTCTTCCGTCATCTCTCTCTCTCTGCCCCGCACACAGAAATCTCTTTCTCTCTGTGTGTGCCCCCCGCACAGATCTCTCTCTCTCTGCCCCCCTCATAGCTCTCTCTCTCTCTCTCCGAAGTTTTGGGTTGTTTTTGTCACTGCGTTGCGTTTCTTATCTTCACCATGTATGGAGTGGGATACTCTCTTCCGTATAAGCGAGTGTAGCCACTTGGACAGTGTAGTCTCGTGGTTTGACGCCTTGAATCTTTGGGAGGAAGTCCTTAGTTCGAGTCTGTACTGGGCATTATCTTGAGTTCCTCAAGAATGGGTGCCTGTACTTTACTAGGTCTAGTGTACGAGTGTATTTCCAATTCATTGTACTCTCCAAAAAAAAAAAGAATCACTCTCTTCCTTCATGGGTCTCCCTCTCTCACCCTTAGTGTGTGTGTATGTTGAGGGAGCCCAAGTGCATACGTGAAGTAATCGAAACATATCATTTTTCTAGATACATAGGCCACTTTCTATGCCTTCATTTTTCTAATAAACATATTGCAGTGAAGCTATACGTCTACTTACCAAGGTTTTGGAGAAGAACCTAATACCCAACAACTCTACCTCAGTGCATTTGGGGTTTGAAGTAAACATGACACCATCGATCAAGCTTGCATACATCCTGATAAAATATGGGGAAAAAGTTCATAGATCACGACTTCAGTAATAGATTCTGAACATTGAGGAATTATGGATAACTCTTTTATATACATACATATGATGTTTGTATGTTATGTTTGAGAAAAAATAGCAACAATCATACCAAAGAGCATAATGGTGACCTAAAAATTGAGCTGTATAGACAACTATCAAGCTGTCATGAACTTCGAACTAGCTCCCTTCCATCTTCACAAGAATTTTCGCACGAGCTAAGTCCACTCTACACCATTATCTCTCTCATCTTTAAGCACACTCTTTAATTATCTCTCTCCTTATGAGGTAAGTCCACTCTTTACTTTCGATAGGAGGTGAGTGCACTCTACACTTTTCTCTCTCGTCTTTGAGCACATCTCTTTATTTATCTCTCTCCTTTCACCAAAGCTCGTTACTATCTCTTTCCTCTATTCGACTTTTACCCTTCTTTCTCTATGTCCCTCTCCATTTTTCACTCTTCTCTCTATATTTGTATATTTCTCTCTCTCTCTCTCTTAAGCATAGATATGTGTATACATGCACACACATGAAGAAACATGCACATGCATAGATACAAGTGTACATACATAGAAACATGTGTACATGCATGAATAGTAGTAGTTAATCATGTGTATGAATGATGTAGACTTGGAATTAGACCATATAAGGACGATATCCCCTCATCTTGAGATCATAATTTATGGAGATTGGAACCGCAAAGGGTCCAATTCTAGTAACCATTGTGTTAGTCCTTCATCTATCATATATCTAGATTGCCATCTAAGCTCCATAGTGGCAATGCATGGGCGAAGAAAACTTTCATATTTTATTTAGAAACTTGAGGTCCATTATACATAGCTTCTTGAGTTTATCGCATATCACATTGATTCCATTTATGTTCAGTGAGTTTTCAATAGGTTTAGTGTTTCTTTCATCTTGTGTTTTTTTCTTTCTACCTTACCTTGATCTTGTGTGTGTGATCTCTCTCATGCTCTATTCACAATCCATCTACTTGGCATCAAGTTTGAGGGATGTATCCCTTTCCTTGTATGGCATCAAAGTTATAACAATTTTTACACATTATGAGAGCTTAAGAGATTTTCAGGGATTGGAGAGTCATGAGACAAAGACTTTGGTGCTAGAGTTTCTAGAGGTTAATCCTTTACGACTTGAGTTTCAAGATGCAAATGGTTTAACTTAAGTCCACGGAGGCCGATTCTTTAACACTGAAGTTTTAGGGAGATTGAGGCTTCTATGTTAGAGTTTGTGGAGGAAAATCTTTCATCACTAGAGTCTGTGGAGGCAAGACCTTCAATGTTAGAGTTTGCGGGAGGACAAGGTTTCAACTCTAGATCTTGTGGGAAGAAAAGGCTTTAATACTAAGCAAAATTTTCAAGGAAAATTCTTTTGTTTGAAGAAAAAAAACACAAAATTACAACTTTTTATGTTAGGAAGGGAAATGGTACGTGTATCACTCCGAAACATAAATTGAGAGGAACAACAAACACAAGTTAAGACAAATTCATTATGGATTAGTGGGTCTTTGTAGAAAAAAGGGTCTTTGTAGTTATTTGAAACCTCAACAAGAATCCATCATTATGAGATGGACAAGTACGATTCCTTTTGTAATACATCAAAAGTGGGATGAATATCATGCTGAATTTCAACCATTTGTGGCTACAATTTTTTCCATTTTTCATCCATGTTAAGGTCAATCCAAAAGTCTCCAATTGAGTAAACAAGTCTTCTACATGTTCAACTCAAAAAACTTGTTTGAGCTCCACCACATTATCATAAGGATATTATGTGGAATCAAAATAATTCTTCACGTCTTTCACTACTTTAGAAGGTCTCAATGCCCTTGATTGTCCTCTAGGTCTACGTAAGGGGAAATCATGTACATCTCTATGTGTCCTATTCCCTCTCTCCTTTTAGTCTACTAGTCCCTTGCTTTGATCTACGTGTTCCTAGATTATGGACAAAAATATCATGTGGGTCTCCAAAGTTCTCTTTATGTGCACTTATTCAATTCCAAGCTCCAACACCCACGGATCTTGCTTTCTTGTGAGATGAAGTTGGTTATTGTAAAGGGGACAGTTTCTCTCCCTTTGAGACATGTGTGGATAAACTAAGTTCCCTAACTTGATACACCTATTTGAGTGGCAGTCTAGATAGAATACTTTGCACGGGGTATTAGGATCCTTGATCTTGTACACCAAGAACTCATTATGATAGGTTATTCATGGAACAAAATATCAAAAAGCCTCCTTCGTCACTTTGTTTGCAAACAAATCAATGCCTCTGTTGTCCCATTGTATTTTCTAGGTATCCATAATCCATGTTAATACATATTTTCCACAAGGAGTGCTAGAAGCTACACTCATTGGATCGTTCTCTTCTGGTTCTCTTATCTCCAACTTTGGGATGTCGCTCAAGAATGCTTGTGACCACATAATTGCTCCTTACTTATCTACATAGGATCCATCTTTGAACTTGACTATAGGGTGATGAATGCAGAATGGATGTTTAGGGTTCTCAAATTGAGCCACTAACCTTCTCAAACCATCCTCATATATTTCAAGTGAGTCTTGTAGGGTCCCTCTCATATCTCTAGATACACTCACCTAAAACTCACAGTTTGTCTTTCCATGCTATAAGAACTATTTGATTCACTAGTCTCTAAGCTGAGATGCAACATATGGGAGTCTAATTGCTTCAAAGCTTAGATCTGTGATTGACACTAGTTTTTAGGATTTGTTGATCCACTTTGCCAAGGTTCTTGAGTGTCACTCAATAATATTCCTCATCTATTAGCACAATGAACTCTCTCTCTCTCTCTCTCTCTCTCTATATATATATATATATATATATATATATATATATATATATATATATATATATATATATATATATATATATATATATATATATATATATATATATATATATATATATATGTTAGGCGGCCGCCGGAGTAGGACAACTGTATGCTGGATGTAACGGAGTTCCTTGAATTACGCACGAAAAGTTGGTATGTGCATCTTGTAATTCTATATAAAGTAATGAAAAGAGAATGGTCGAGAGAGATATTTTTCCTGGAATTGTCAGATTGTCCGCCTTGATATTTGTTAGAGTATTGTTACACTATTGTGAAGTTCTGAGTATTGTTAATATTGATCTCTGTTCTGTCTGCATTGTCTGCTTACACTGAAGTTCACTGTGATGACTGCTAAGTGACGGATTGTGTGTCTGAGTACTGTTTCCGCATAGTATTGTTGTATGCTCTTCGGTCGTTGAAGTACTTTGAGTCAGTCTGAGTAGTTATATTACTGCGTGATTTGATTTGACAACTTAATACACTGTTGAGTATGTTCTGTTTGTTTTACTGAACTTGTTGCATTCGGTGATGAGGACGGACTAGTATTTTCAGTAACGTGAGCTTTTAGTTGAGATCGCTATAAAGCTTTGTGACAAACGAATCTATCAGTTAAAGTATTGTCTCTGGTTGATTACTACTGTGAAATCCGTATCCCAGACTACTGCTCTGTTCCAATAGCAGGTTAGTCTAGAGAGTTCGGTATTCAGAAATATAGAGATCAAATGTTGTTAGTTATTGCTAGTAACTGAGCTAAGACGCGTATACATGTTTCGGATGTTGTGTTGAATAATTGGGAAAAGAGTACAGGGCCTCTGTTTAACAAACAACTAAAAGTTTAACACAGTTTACGGTGAATCACTGTTTTACATTAATATTTGTTCGGTAACGATTTCGGTTAGTCATAAACACGTCGTACGTTTAATACGTTTAACACTTTTTACGCTTCTTTAACACTTGGCGCCGTATGTGGGAAGGTGGCATCAAGATTGCCAGTTGTCTGTCGGAATCAGATTATTGTTCGATTGGCAGTAGCAACAGAACCAGATTGTTGCAGACTGTTCCGTTAGTAATACTACGCGATTAGTACAAAAGATGATACATGCCGGTTACTCGATCCGGTGAAACGTATCCCAAGAACCATCAGTCTGGAGTACTAAAACCAACTTTGGGAGGTGGAAGTACAACTAGGACTGACCCAGTTGTCAAGAAAGTTAAGAACGTTAAAACTGATTCCGGTCATATTCCGGTGAAAACTGTTACGCCTCTGGTACATTCCGGTACTATTTCGGCATAGTCTGTCGAAGATATAGTAATTCCAGAATCTACCAAGATACAGGGGGAATCTAGTTTAACAATATTGGAAAAAGATTCAGATTCATCTACGATTAGAAACACTTTAGTCAAAGAAATAGGCGAAGGCGAAAAAATGCCGAATTTGGGCATAATTTCGGTTCATTCCGGTGAAATTTCGGTAAGAGAATCACAGTTTTTCGATGACGATTTAGCATTTTCTACTGGATCCTCAGCTCAATCACCGCGCTTGAAAGCAAGTTCCCATACACTGGACATCAAGGAGGAAGGAAGGCTGTTCGAAACAGAGATTCGAAGCATATCAAGCAAGATAATCACACCGAAAAGTGCGCCATCCGACGATACAGATTCCAGTAGTTCAGATATTCAGGCCCGAGATACAGAAGGAAGGTATAATACACTCATGATGAACGGACAACAACAACAACAGTTATGTCCACCAAGGCCACCTCCAACGGGAGTGACACACGAAGTTTGGTGGATTTCCGGGAGATGATCCGGATGCTCACGTACGCGCTTTCGAGATAAGCTACGCAGTTCTCAACCATCCACCGGATCAAGCCTACAAAGCCATTGTCTTCCAATCTACACTTGTTAATGAAGCAGCTAGATGGCTTACAGAATATGATATTAATCATTTCGGCACCTACGAAGCAGTACGAGATGCTTTTCTGCAGCGATTCAGGCTAAAAAAGAATCCAGTCAAAATTTTTGATTATCTATAGAATAACAGACAGAAACCAAATCAAACCGTACGAGAGTATGCTACTCTCTTCAGAACACACTTAAGGCAGCTACCACCGGCCCATGCTAACTTACCAGATGACGTTATCACTCAGTGGTTCATCAATGGCTTGGTTCCACAACTTAAGTAGATCATGATCATAAGATGTGTCGGAGCTATGACACTCGATGCAGTAATTGCAATGACTCTGCAATTGGAAAACAAAGTTGGCGGATTTACAAAAGACTTGGAATGGTTAAAAGCAAACAAAAATGTTGCAGAAGATATGACTAGACAAGTATACTGCAACATATGCAAAAATCCAGGACATACCAGTGCCAATTGCGCACTTAATCAGACATTCTGCGCTATCTGCAACATTGCCGGACGCACCACCGAAAACTGCGCATATAATGCTAGAAACAAGGAACAACAACTATCAATGCAATTATCCACGAACAAGGGCAGACAGCCAACCACTATGTACCTCCACAAATGAGAAACAACCAGCATCAAGGATATCGAAATTACCGAGGATAGAGGAATAACAATTATAATGCACATCGCTGGCAGAACGGACCACCACCGAAAAATCCCAATTTACCACCACCACGCTGCCACTTTTGTGGTGAATTTGGACATATTAGGAGATTTTGTAAGGATGCAGCTGAGTATGATCAAAGGAAGAAGGAACGTCAAAATCCAATGGCCAACATGGTAAAAATCACACCGGTGGAGACACAGGCTGCTGCAGTCCAGACCCGTTCCGGTAAACAACTGCAACCGATAGCAGAAATATTTGAACCAGGGATACGTGAACAACACAGAATGTACAACAAAGCTAGTCAATGGACCACAGCAGAACCACCAGTCTTTCCAGAGCCTATTCCGGTAACCCAGCCCTCGTTAACGAAGGGAGAAACACAACAAAGGGAGTCAGCAGCAGGAACATCATCAACAGCAGATACATTACCAACCATAGACACCTCCGCATAAGCAGAAGCATCAACTTCAACATCAGTAGAGCCTGTCAATCAATCTCAACAGGCCTGGGAAATCTTATCTAAGGCATCTATCACTCTGCCTCTGGGCCAACTACTGGCATTAGTACCTGGAATTCGACAACAGTTCCAACAACAGTTCAGTCCGGTACCTTCTTGTATTCCGGCAACAGCAGCAGTTCAACCGGAACCTGATTCTACGATCGATCATTCAGTCCCCTTGATTATAGTATGGTATAAGAATCATAAGATTACGCAAGTATTGATTGATGGAGGCTCTGGTGTTAACATTGCGACTACGGCATTATGCAAAAGATTAGGATGGACCGAAATCAAACCAGTTCAATTTTTTGTCCGAATGGCAGATCAATCAAGAGTCCATCCCGTAGGACTTGTACGGAATGTACCCATCACTTTGCAAGGGACGACCTTTAAAATGACCTTTGTTATACTAGATCTACCGGAATCCACTTTGGATTACAACCTTCTTTTCGGCCGACCTTGGCTGAAACATGCGAAGGTAATACAGGACTGGTCTGCACAAGAGCTTACATTTAAAGATGCCAATCATAGATATGTGGTAAAATTAGATGCTATACAACCCTGCGAGCTACACGCTAGACCGTATTTTGCTGAACCAGTCCATATGCTAGATGGATTGTCAGACGATGAAGAAGAAGAATTTCTAAAGAATAACGCTGATTTAATTTCCTTAGGAACTGTTGATCTACAGACCGTTGTAGATAATTGGAATGCTTCAGTCTGTACAGTAATACCCATCACAGAAGAGGCTAAGAAAGAAGACACTGTTTTGGCATATGACGATGAACTGCAGCAACTCTTTAAACCAACAGACAACACGGAAACATCAACAGTTTTATGTCCCTGAAGATCAGCTGATCACTTACAATTTAGGAGATGAAGATCATCCGCGTCCTGTGAAGATAAAGCAAAACTTACCGGAAACATTTCAAGCAGGTTTAATCCAGCTACTCCAAGAATTCACCGACGTCTTTGCATGGGACTACAAAGACATGAAAGGATTGGACCCCCGTATCTACCAGCATAGGGTTATGCTGAAGCCAGAATCAAGGCCGACAAAGCAAACCAGCTACCGGATGAGTCCCCATTATGCATCTCAGGTAAAGGCAGAACTGGATAGGTTATTAAAAGTCGGATTCATCGTGTCAGTAGAGCATGCTGAATGGATCTCTCCGATTGTGATTGTGCCAAAGAAAAACAAGCAATTGAGAATCTGTGTAGATTACCGGAAATTAAATGCAGCAACTGTACCGAATCCCTTTCCAATCCCCTTTTTGGATACCATGCTTGATAGAGTAGCAGGTCACGAGATGTATTCATTCCTAGATGGATACAGTGGCTACAACCAAGTGAGAATGGCCGAAGAAGATATACCGAAAACTGCATTTATTACCAACTGGGGTGTCTTTGCTTGTACGGTAATGTGGTTTGGATTAAGAAACGCACCAAGCACATTTCAAAGATGTATGCAGGAGATATTTTCTCCTTATCTCACTTCATTTATGCAAGTATATCTCGACGATTTTTCAATTTTCGGTAAGATGATAGCACACTTGTTCCATTTACGGTGCTGCTTTCAGAAATGCAGAGAGTATAGACTCTACTTGAACCCAAACAAATCTGTGTTTGCGGTTTCATGTGGCAAGTTACTTGGCCACATTGTATCTGCACAAGGTATCCAAGTAGATCTAGATAAAATTTCAGCAGTATTAGAAGCTCCGGTGCCAGCTACTCCAAAAGAAGTCATGCGCTTTTTGGGTCAAGTACGGTGGCATGGAAGACACTTACGGTGGCTTGCTCATTTGGCAATACCCCTGAACAAGCTAATCACCAAGACTCCTCGAAAATTTGAATGGACCCAGGAATGCCAGATAGCATTTGATCGTTTAAAGCATTTATTAACACAAGTGCCTATCTTACAACCTCCGGACTGGGATCACCCATTTCATGTATTTGTCGATGCTTCAGATATAGCAATAGGAAGTGTGTTGATGCAACAAATTGATAAATGGTTTAGACCAGTGTATTATGCAAGTCGAAGATTAGTGCCTGCTGAGAAAAATTACTCTGTAACAGAAAGACAATGTCTTGGGCTAGTATATTCTGTCAAGAAATTCAGACATTACTTGCTAGGCCGTAAATTCACATTTCATGTAGATCATGCTGCACTTGTCTATCTAGTTCGGCAGCAGCATCTAGGTGGTCGATTAGCGCGATGGGTCTTACTCTTGCAGGAATTTGACTACGAAGTCATTCACCGGCCAGGCAGTTCACATGCCTTAGCAGATTTCTTATCCCGCTTAGATTCCGGTGAAGCTCCGGTGGGCATAGTTGACACGACACCCGCGATTTATGTATCAGAACCAATTAATGAAGAATCTGCAGACCCACCTATCCCATTTTCGTATTATGATCAGGTCTTGACCTTTCTCACTGATGGTTGCCTTCCATCTCAGACTTCTACGGCAGTACACAGAAAAATTGCAGTCTTTAGCCGTCGATTTCGGTTAATGGCTGGAGAATTATATTATGTAGATTACACCGGAATCCTACTTCAATGTATTCCGCCGCATGAAGTTAATTCAGTTATCCCTTTGGCCCACTCAATTCCTTCCGGTGGTCATTTTGCAGCAGACTTAACTCATCGAAAAATTCTGCAGAGTGGTCTCTGGTGGTCAACGATGTACAGAGATATATTACAGTTTGTCAAACAAGGTGATACTTGTCAAAGATCGAGTCAACCTTTGCAACGTCATCTTTTTCCTCTGCAACCCATCTTACCATTGGAACCTTTCCAGAAGTGGGGTCTAGATTTTATCGGTCCTATTACACCTTCCAACAGTCTTCAGTAACAACCGTTACATACTGACCTGCACAGACTATACAACCAGATGGGCCGAAGCCTGGGCTTTACGGTCTGCTACAGCCGTTACGGTAGCAAAGTGTCTGCTAACCGATGTCTTTCCACGTTTTGGCTTACCATTGGAAATTGTCTCAGATCAAGGCACTCATTTTGTAAACAATTTAATGAAGGCACTTACACATTCGTTCCAGGTCACACATAAATTTAGTTCTCCTTATTATCCTCGTGCCAATGGATTGGCCGAAAGTACAAACAAATCTCTGCTGAATATCCTTCGAAAATTGATCATGGAATCACTGAAAAGATGGGATCAACTGCTACCTGCAGTATTATGGGCATACCAGACTACCTACAAGGTAACAACAGGATTGACACCTTTCAAATTAGCTTATGGCTTAGAAGCTATAGCACCAATGGAGATAGTCATATCAAGTTTACGCGTAGCAATCACTCAGAAACTTCTACTGGAAGACTCACTGTCAATTCGGTTGGACACACTCAGAGAGTTAGAAGAGCATCGATGGCTCAGTTTTTTAACCATACGCGAAGTCCAACTAAGACAGGCAAGGACGCACGATCGAAACCTGAAGACTCCAGTATTTTCCGTAGGACAGCTTGTACTTTTCTATAATGCAAAGTCAAATAGATTCGCAGGCAAATTCAAATTACGGTGGTTCGGCCCTTACAAGATCTCAGAGCAAATCGGTCCAGCAACTTTTTGGTTGACTACGTTGACCGGAAATCCACTTCCAAAAGCAATCAACAGCTCGAAGCTGCGGCCGTATCAAAGCGCTACTAGTCCGCATTAAATCATTCGGCGGTGGACCGCATTTTTTTTAGCTTTTGTTTTTTTACTTTTCATTCTGTTCTTTCTTTTCTCTTTTTTATAGCCGTGTTTTGTCATAAGTCGCCCTCCTTACCAATTACTCAAGTATGCATGCCAAATTAAAAGCAATATCATTCTAGCACTGCACAATGATAACCATCACTTCCTACCCCCCCACCGTAATGTCTGTACTTAAGCTCTTCGGTTGCGCCAAAAAACGCTATTGTGTTCTTGTGATTGTGCTCATGTCTTCTGTGTACTGTGTATTCGTGTGCTGTGATCTGTGTATTCGTGTTCACGTGTGAAATGGAAGCATTGGCAAATTTCGCAGCTTTCCATGGAGGTATCCCTACTGAGGTAGGAGAATACCTGCGTATCCGAGGGTTGGCCAACTTCGCTGAGTTGCCTTGGCACTCAGTGGAAGCCCATCCCTTCTTCGCACAAATTATCCCAGCCATCGCCCAATCTCCCATCACCGAACGACAATGGCTCTTCCCCTCCCTACCATCTAGAACCGTAATAACCTTCCAGGCCTTTGCCAAAGCCTTCCGTCCCACCCCACAAGGCCACGAAAATGGCCCAAGCATCCCTGTAGCTCGAATGGTAGAACTTTTTCCCCAATTTTCATCAAATGAATACGCCATTCTCTGCCGCCCCGAACCTGAAAAAACCGCATTGCAGTTCTTAGTTGCGATCCTTAACCTCCAAAAACGCACATACGGTATCTCCCGCCCATTCTATTCCGCCATCGACCTTCCCGCACGAGAACCCGTTAATTTCGCCTCATTTTTCTTTCACCGAATCCATAAGGAGTGCGTCGCCATAGTGAAACAAGTCAACAAAGGAACCATCCCTCGATCCAGACTTCCCCACATCCTTTCTTTTCTCTTCCCAACCATACTCGCCGCTCAACCACCACAACGAGGACCAATTTTAAGGCACGAAGAGTCAGTTCAACTACTAGAAGATGAGGAAGAAGAAGATGAAGAAGAGCTCAATCAGTTATTCCGCAGGAAACGTATTAGAATTAGCTCCTCAGAAAGTGAAGCACAAGGCTCAGCCGGAAAAGATAACGATGACGATAAAGACGAAGAGAAGAACGAAGAGGAGACATTCCACGATACAGCAACCTCAATGCACAATGAATCATCGGCAGAGCAACAAGAACAACAGGATCAAACAGAAATAGAATCCATCTTGACCGAAAAAGAATCAGAGCAATAGGAAAATGAGCAACAATCTAATCAAGATGCACTAGACAAGCTACTGAAGGCAGCGGAATCTACAGAAGCACACAATGCAGAAACGGAACAAACAAACAAGGTAACAACTACTGACTCTGCCCTCCCCAAAACACCGCCTGTTAACCCCATTTCCCAACCGGAACCACCCCGCAACCCCATCACGCCCAGTCACCCCACCGGAACTACCGAAACCTCGACGTCCTCCCTCAATTATTCACCACCTAATTCACAACAACTTCTCACCGAAACCTCGTCGCAACCTCGCCCTCCTCTGCCACCCCACCCCATTCCAGTTTTTTCAGAATTTAGAAGCCATGGGTCGCCTCTTAATTAATCTATCCCAACAACTGCCGCAACACCTGAAGCAAGCCACAGACGATGCACGAGAAGAATTCCAACGGAAATTGGAAGTAATGGAGGCAGACATCACCCCCCTCCAGGAAGAGTTACAAGCAGCACGAGTGGAAAACCATGCACTCCATGAGCAGATCAAGCAACTACAGGCTACACTCCAAGCACAAGAAGAAAGCTCAAGCCAGCGAGATAAGGCATTAGCTGAAAAAGACGAATTACTGACACCTGCCGACATCAAAATAATAAAGTTAAATCAAGCAATCAAAGATACAAAAGACACACGGATAGCGCTAGGCAACTTACTGGAGGAAACTAGACTCCAGCTGCACGACGCAGTACAGAAGTATCAAGAACAGCAGAAAGAAGCGAAGCAAGCAGAAGAACAGCTACAGAGAACAAAAGAATCACTGGATGAGGTGAATTCTATCCTTAAACATCAATTACTCAGGGAAGCTAAACATCAGAAGGAGTTAGCGAATGCCCGCAGAGAACGAGATGCATACCACAAAACCATACAGTTCCAGAAGCAACAGTTTGAAAGACTGGATAATCAGGTACGCAACCAGAAAGACCGAATCACCGAGATGCAGAAACAAGTAACGGAGATGAAGACAGCAAGAGATGCGGCATTATCAAACGATTTTTATTTACAGGAGGCCTTTTTGCAAACACAGGCCGAAATTTTGCTTACTGAAGCCATCGCACTTAGTTCCGTTAGAGTAGATGCACAGATTTTAGAACCCGATACCCTTAAACAATTATTAGAAACCCTTAAGAAAAAAATAGCCCGTACATTTAGATTAGCCAGGAATATGTATCTAGAAGGTATCATCGATGAACAGTAGTTTTGTAATCAAAATCACTTGCAGGTTCGAGTCCACCGTGCGTGCCAGTGTTAGACGGCCGCCGGAGTAGGACAACTATATGCCGGATGTAACGGAGTTCCTTGAATTACGCGCGAAAAGTTGGTACGCGCATCTTGTAATTCTATATAAAGTAATGAAAAGAGAATGGTCGAGAGAGATGTTTTTCCTAGAATTGTCAGATTGTCCGCTTTGATATTTGTTAGAGTATTGTTACACTATTGTGAAGTTCTAAGTATTGTTAATGTTGATCTCTGTTCTGTCTGCATTGTCTGCTTACACTGAAGTTCACTGTGATGACTGCTAAGTGACGGATTGTGTGTCTGAGTACTGTTTCCGCATAGTATTGCTGTATGCTCTTCAGTCGTTGAAGTACTTTGAGTCAGTCTGAGTAGTTATATTACTGCGTGATTTGATTTGACAACTTAATACACTGTTGAATATGTTCTGTTTGTTTTACTGAACTTGTTGCATTCGGTGATGAGGACGGACTAGTATTTTCGGTAACGTGAGCTTTTAGTTGAGATCGCTATAAAGCGTTGTGACAAACGAATCTATCAGTTAAAGTATTGTCTCTGGTTGATTACTACTGTGAAATCGGTATCCCAGACTATTGCTCTGCTCCAATAGCAGGTTAGTCTCAAGAGTTCGGTATGCAGAAATATAGAGATCAAATGTTGTTAGTTATTGCTAGTAACTGAGCTAAGACGTGTATACATGTTTCGGATGTTGTGTTGAATAATTGGGAAAAGAGTACAGTGCCTCTATTTAACAGACCCCTACCACTCCCAAGAACCCACGTTGTTTTCGGTGACAATACTAAAAGTTTAACACAGTTTACGGTGAATCACTGTTTTACGTTAATATTTGTTCGGTAACGATTTTGGTTAGTCATAAACACGTTGTACGTTTAATACGTTTAACACTTTTTACGCTTCTTTAACATATATATATATATATATATATATATATATATATATATATATATATATATATATATATATATATATATATATATATATATATATATATATATATACACACACACACACACACACACACTCATAGAAGATGTGGTGCTTACCATTGAGGTGCTCTACAAGAATTTTTTGCTAATAGGTGGACCTGCTAAAAGTAATGTAAGTAGTTCTTGATGGTGTTATCATTTTGTGCATGTGATACACTTAGAATCTAGGGAAGAAGGCATGAACCATACTGACAGATGGATCTATTACCTAACTCAAAAAGAGGCTTTTGAAACATGCCACCCAACCTTGTCATCAGGTGGCTGTATCGATGAACCAACCTAAAATATAGTAGATGTAGTAAGGCATCATTCATGATGAGCATTAGCATCACACATCACATTCTTGGCATCTGACACTTTGTGGGTAAGTGTTGACAGTCAAGAGAGACTAACGCGTGGGGGCAATCAAAGGAGTGGCCCAAGTGGACTTACACATCAAGGAAGCCTAAGGATAATGGGTCAAAGACAGTAGTCCCAGAGAGAAGAGCAAGGAGGAATAATCAGACAAACGAGTCAATGAAGACCCAATGAATAGGCTTGATCAAATTTTCAAAACTTATCTTCAAATAATAGTGATTTTTATCACTACACATACATTGCAAACACCACTTTTGATAATTGCAACTCCATTTTGATTAAGATAAAGAGTCCTCAAGCTTGAGGAATATAGATGTGCCCCAATATCAATTTTCATAATTTTTTAGAGCTCATTTGAGCCCCCAAATTACTTCATAGTGGGGTTACTACAAACCCAAAGGAAGCGAGATACTATCCTAGTTGTGGTAGATAGATTGAGCAAGTTGGCTCATTTCATACCCATGTAGGAGATGATAGAATCTCCATAGGTAGCAGAGTTGTTTATCCAACATGTCTTTAGATTGTATGGATTACCAACATCCATAGTTTTAGATAGGGATGTAGATTCACAAGACACTTCTCGAAGTTTGTATTTGCCAAACTGAAAGTGTAATTGAAAATGAGTAATGGTGATCCTCCACAAACATATGGTTCGATTGTGAGGGTCAACATGATTGTTGAGAGCATATGTGTGTGAGAGAGAGACAGATTGGGATAGTTATTTGCTAATAGTAGAGTTTTCTTATAGCAATAGGCCTCACAAGGTGACAGGCATGTCTCCTTTTGATATGAACTATGGCATGAATCCCTATGCTCTCAGTACCATACGAATGCCAAAGAAATGTCCTAGTGCTTCAGGGTTCTTAGTGAACCTCCAAGAAAATTTAGAAATAGCTAAAGGCAAGATGCAGCAAGCAATTGATAGGGCAAAAGAGTATGCTGATAGGAGGAGATCTCCTAGATCCTTTGAGGAAGGAGACATAGTCTTTCTTCAGGAACCAACTAGATCTACTTCACTATCCACAGGGAAGTGTAGTAAGTTTTCACCAAGGTTTTGTGGACCTCGAAAGATAGTAAAAAAGCTAAGTGATGTTGCATACTAATTAGAGCTTCCTCCAAATTGCAGAGTCCATCCAGTGTTTCATGTCAATAAACTTAGGAGGTATATTTCCAGGGAGGATAATCTAATAGAGCGTATTGTTTCTTTGCAAGAAAGTGATAGCGTATATCATTCTTTGGACATGATATTAGATCAAAGATAGAAATGGTTGAGCAACCATGTCATCCAAGAGTATCTCGTAGTGTGGAGAGGATTACCAGTTACTAAATCTACTCGGGAATCAAAAGCTATGGTTCAAAAGTACTTTCCTTCATTGATCATTGAGGTCAATGATCTTTAGAAGGGGGAGCGAGTGTCAAACATTGGTCCACAGGGATCATTCCATGTGTGTGTGGGACATGGGCCAGCCATAGCCAAGGTCCCAAGCTTGGGGGATATCCTAAGGTATTAAGTAGTGATGGGGATGAGTGTTCCATGATAGCCACATGGTAGCACCATAGTTGGTTTGGAACTCGTTCCAAACAACTTTTGTGGTTCGGCACTTTTGGTTCCACACCAATGTTCCAAACAATGTATGGAACCTCGGTTTAAAAAAACAATACCCCATGGCTTTTTTGACTGCAGCTTGCCTTAGGAGTCTCTGAGCTCTCTCTCACAAACCCACTCCAAAGTCCATCAGTATACATTCGTGACTCATTGCATTTATGAGTGCATCTATGATGTTACAAGAAACCTAGGGTGCTATGCTGGACATGTACTAAGTACTATTATTTCACGTAAAAGTTAGAACTTAGAACATACATGCATGCATACATTCATACATACATGCATAAATAGATGAATACACATATATAGTGAATGCATGCATGACACAATGGACATTGAATGTATACACTTTACATGCATGTATGCACACACACACATATACACATATACATATATATATATATATATATATATATATATATATATATATATGAAATTAATTAATTAATTAATAAGATAATGTTCCATACCATTCTATATCTTGATGTTTGGTACGGCACCACGTTCCGTATGCGTATCGTATGTGTCATACCGAACGTTCCGTACCACCTTGGGTAGAACTAGAACATTCTAGATCATTGCTATTTTTAGAATACAAGAGGATATAAATGGATGGGAGGAGAGTTTCACACACATCATTCAAAAGTCTTTCTTACAAAAACTTCAAACTTCTCCCTAGGTAGAGCCTTTGTGGAAAGGTCTCCAATGTTCTCTTGTGTGGGCACGTATGCCAAACTGATCTCTCCAGGAGAGAACCTCTCCCTGACATAATCAATGTGTTAAGTGTGAGCATGGAAAACAAGGTTCTTTGCAACTGCAAATGTGCTCTAATTGTCAGTGAAGATGGTGGTGACAGAAGACTGACCAACACCCAAATCAGCCATAAGGCCTCTAAGCCACACACACTCAATAGTCGTTGTGATAGTTGCCCTATACTTAGCCTCACAACTAGAAGTGGCCATAGTAGGCTGCTTCTTGCTCAACCAATATATGCATGAGCTACCAAGCATGAAGTAGAAACCAATGGCGGACACATGAGTGTCATAGCAATTAGCCCAATTAGAGTAAAAAAAAGCATGTAAATCTATCAGTAATGATCCCCCTTGGGATAAAACAATCCAAGTGGTCGAGTATCACTCAAGTAGTGAAAGATGCGCTTAATCACGTGCCAATGCTTGACACTTGGGAAATGCATAAACTTTCTCATTTGTGAGAGAGCAAAACTGAATATTAGGCCGAGTTATGCATAAGTAAATCAAGCATCAAATAGCCTGCTGATAGAGAACAACATCAAATGCATCTCCAACATCATGAAGACTCAATCATAAACTTGTTTCCATAGGAGTGTCAATAGGTTTGTAGTCTTCAAGGCTAGAACACTGCAATAATGTGTCAGTATATTGACACAAAGCTATACCACCATCAACTTGCATAAACTGAATGGCCAAATAATGATGCAAATGCGCCAAATCTGACATCTCAAATGAGGCATGCAAATTAGCCTTAAAATTAGGAATATGCTTCTCATGAGGACCAATGAGTAGCATGTCATCAACATAAACAACAATGATCATAATCACTTCATTTGCATGCTTCACATATAAGGTGCTCTCAGTTGGATTGTTCTCAAAACCATGTACAATCAGATAGGCATGTATCTTTTCATACCAAGCACGTGGTGCTTGCTTCAAACCATATAATGCCTTTTTTAACCTACACACTTTGTTTCCATGCCCTTTCTGCACAAAACCATGCTGCTAAAAAACATACAATTCTTCATGCAATTCACCATTCAAAAATTTAGTTTTGATGTCCAAGTGATGTATGTTCCAACCATGATGAGTTGCAAGTGCAGAGATGCTATGAACAATAGTCATTCGGCATGTAGGAGAAAAGGTCTCATCAAAATCAATGCCTCTTTCTTGAGCATAACCCTTTGCAACAAGCCTAGCCTTATACATATCAATTGCTCCATCAGGCTTATGCTTCAACTTGTATACCCACTTAGTGCCAATGGACTTCTTGCTAGGAGGCAATTCACATAAAGACCATATAAAATTTCTCATAATAGCATTATATTTTGATTGCACAACAACTATCCAAGTTTCAAAATTTTGTGCTTCATCAAATAAAACAAACTCCTTGTCATCGCAAAGACTAGATGCAAGCATAGAACAACAATTTGATGCAAAAGAAGCATTATGAGAGCTAGAACGAGTATGATATGACAAAGTTGCATCTAATTTGCTATCTCGCAAAGTCTGTACCAACCATTTTGGCATACTTTTTGCCTCCTCAAAATCATCTTTCTCATCAACAAGTGCATCTTGTAAATGTGCATAAAAAATGTAATGATCTCCATCATCACATGAAACCCGTAAAGGCTAAGAAATTGCCTCATTTGGACCAACACTAGATTGTACACCTATAAAAGGAGGCAGCAAAGTGTCATACATATCTTTCAAGCTAATTGATGTCTCCTTAGTTCATGAAAGGAATGGCTGAATAGCATCTTCCACAAAAAACATCACAATTAACCAAAATGTGTTTAGTCTGTGGATGATACAGATGATAGCCTTTGCTTTCAAAACTATGCCCAACAAAAATACATTTCACTACTTTATCATCCAATTTCCTATGTTGTTCATGCACTAATGCATATGCGAGACAACCAAAGATACACAGATGAGCAACAGATGGCTTGCGACCATGTCAAGCCTCATATGGAGTGATAGACTCCAATGCTTTAGTGGGACACATGTTAAGTATATATTCTACACACATAACAGCCTCAAGTGAGAAACTATGTGGTAAAGCCTGAATCTTGACCATACACCTCGCCATCTCCATGAGTGACTTGTTCTTCCTTTTAGGAACTCCATTATGTTGAGGTGTATATAGCATTGTACACTGATGTTTTATCCCACGTTTAGCTAGAAATGCATTAAATTCAGAAGACATATATTCCCCCCTTGATCAGAATGGAGGGTGCCCATTTTACATGCTGATGAATTTTTAGCCAAAACAAAAAACTGTTTGAAGTAGATAAACACTTCGAACTTTGCTTTCAATGGATGCACCCATGCATGCCTTGAAAAATCATCAATGAAAGTCATGAAGTAAAGGTAGTTCCCAAAAGAAGGTTTCTGCATAGGACCACAAACATCACTACGAACAAGCTGTAATTTTTGAGTAGCTCAAACTGAACCATCTTTTGGGAAGGAGAAACACTGAATTTTTCCCAAAATAGAGCCTTCATAGACATGTTTAGCAGGTGCCAGAAGTTAGTGCAGAGAGGACACCATTTTAGATTTCTACACGCATAACAAACTAGCAAAATTTAGACGACCAAAGCATGCATGCCAAAGCTTTGCATCTAAAATAGCTTGAGAATATTGAATTGCACATGCTGAATCATTCACAAATTTTGCAAAACCTATGAGTTTATACAACCCATGACATAAAATGCTAGACGAAATAATAAAGTTTTTGACAGATCATGACTGTACATCTGTCATCAACAAATTTCACAACCAAGCCAATCTTGGCTAATACTGAAACTGATAATAGATTTTTCTTGATCTTTGGCACAAATAAAGCATCCAAAAATGTAAAAGAACTACTATCAGAAGTAGTGACGATCTTACCAACTCCCATAATAGGGTAAGAGGAGTTTTTGGTGCACATGACACTATTCCATTTAGGGGTAGGCTTAAGTGAAGTGAAGAAACTATGCTAGGAGGTAATATGTTTGGTTTCCCCACTATCAAAGTACCAAACATCTGAGTCTATTGTAGACATATACTTTTCATGCGAATATGGGTCATAATTGCAAACAGTGGTGAATGCCCATTCTTCATTCTGCATAAGATTACCAGACTCCGTTTTGTGTGTAGATGCCTTTGACACAACCATTCTAGCCTCCTTCTTCTTTGCCTCTTTTGCAACCAATTTTGAGCAACTCTTCATGACATGATCATTTCCTTTACAATATTTGCAAAATAATTTTTGCTTTTCACTTTTCTTCTCATCTTTGTTGTCTTTCTTTGATTGTGAAAAATTAGCAGATTTTAGCTTACTAGTAGATAAGCTCCAATACCTTTGCCCTTCTAACTAGCCAAGAAAGCTTGATCTACAACACACATAATGGACATGTTCTGCCTAGAATGATCTTCCTACAATAGAACAGAGACTAACTGCTCGAATGTTAAGGCATTTGCGTTGCCTTTCATCATCAATCAAAGAGTAGAATCAAAACTCTAATATGAATCTAGAAGAACATTTAGAAGAGTCTGCACAAGTGAATTGTCAGACAAGATTTCATCAGTAGAAATCAACTGCTCCTTCAAATATTTGATCTTTTTCAAAAAACTATCCATGGAATCACCTTCATTAATGTGCTCACTCTCCAATTGTTTTTGGAGGTAAGCAACTGAGCCTCATTCCTTGCCTAGTATAATGTGGTAAGTGTATCCCAAGCATCACCTTATCCTATCACAACATCCTCACTATTCACGGACACCACTAACATGACACTTACCATCCTCATCCATATGGTAGAGAGAGCACACACAACACTCTCCAACCCCATGGATATATTACAACCCATGGCACCACCCCCTCCCCCTGCACTTCCACAATCCCCCATTCCCCTTCCAACAACCTCACTAGTGCCTATCACACCATCACACATTGCATTCACAACTCCCAAATTTCCCACTTCTCTTCCCCCTACATTTCCACCTATGAATATTCCATCCATGTCTGTACATTCAAACATAATGCCAAAAGTGGACTAAACCCTCATTTGTACTTCTTCTTGTTCATTCTCTATGTGTGAGCTCTTAGAAGCTTTTGTATCTAGTCCATAAGTGAGGCTTGCTTGCATGTGTGTGTATGCATGTGTGCATGTGTGAAACTCCTTATATGTCTAACTCTGAGCATAGTGGAGATCTTCACATCACCAAATCAATTCTTGTTATTGAAATTTTGTGGAAAAGGATTGATTGCTTAACATTGGTTGGTATGTATGTTGTGTGAGAAGATGTATATTGAACATCTACCTTGAAAGTGAAAAAATAGGTTTTCAACATAATGAATATCTTTCTTTTCACATGCATATGGGGTTCGGTACATTCATGAGGACATCAATCTAATGATCAAAGGTTTCAAACATGCAATATTTTGTATGAGGCATGCATTTTTCAAGGATCAATAATGAAGGTACAATTTAACAATTCAATTCAAGATCTGTGATTAGCTCTCCTCATTTGATATTGAAGATTTGTGCACCTTCTTGTGACTTGATAATAAATAGGGTTTTATTGTAAATGTTTTGGTGCTCTCTTGGAAACTTCACATATGTGTGGATTGATTTCTAAGAACCTATTGCTCCACTCTGGGTGCATTACTTCTTGATACTTCCATATATCTTCACAAAATTTGAATCTAGTTGTAGAGTGAATTCATCAAGTTGAAAGTATTTTTACATTCCTTCATAGTGTTGCATTTGCAATTTCCCTAGAGAGTTTGATAAGGTAGATGGGTCAAAGCATGGAAACGTAGAAAACAAAGCTATGTTCAAGACACAGATAACTATCCACTTCACAAGATCCTTGTCATTAAGTACTGTGAATGGGTATAGAATGGTCATGATACTTTAGAGATAGTTGATGACCATGAATAGGTGAGATTTTACGTACAACATGAATAAAATTCACTTATTATTATATCATCATTAGATCACATATAGGGTGGTAGTGGTAGATGAGGGCTCATCTAACACTCCACTCCAATGTTTCTTGAAGGACTTGGCTAGACCGACAGAGGCATAGAACGACAAAGGGAGTGGTGTATGAAGCACATTAACATAGATGATCAAGGTGGTGTTCTTGGTTGCTCTAGGTGGAGGAGTTTTGGTCCAATAGTTGACTTATCCATGCTTGAATTCTTCTCTTCCATGATTGCATCAAGATGAGCACATTAGAATGTGAAAAAGGAATGATCTTTCTCCAATGAACTGTTGGAGTTAGACGTCTGCGGAAGCATGTGAACAACACAAGGAAGAAGAAGAATCTTGGAGCACAACACACAATACTGAATGTATTACTAGAGAATGTACAAAGATAAGTAGCCCATTAGGGCAATAGGCGTATATACAAGCCAAGGGAAAAAAACCTCCTAAAGAGGGATAAAAGTACCCTGACGGTCTTAGTGTGTTCACACACATCACTTCCTAAATATATCAACAAATCCCCCTTGGTAGTGATGTGGTGAACAAGGAGCTGGCTCTCATGTATAAGGAAGTGCCAAGCTATGTGGAATCAATCCACAAAAGGAAGTAAGCCCAAAGCTTTGCAGAAAGCTTCAAACTTCTCCCTAGGCAGAGCCTTCGTGAAAAGGTTTGCAATGTTCTCTTGCGTGGGCACATATGCCAAGATGATCTCCCCAGCAAAGAACCTCTCCCTAACATAATGATAATGCACCTCAATGTGCTTAGTGTGAGCATGGAACACAGGGTTCCTCGCAACTGCCAATGCACTCTGACTGTCAGTGAAGATGGTGGTGGCAGAAGATTGACCAACACCGAAATCAACCATAAGGCGTCTGAGCCACACACACTCAACAGTTGCTGTGAAAGTTGCCCTATACTCAGCCTCACAACTGGAAGTGGCCACAGTAGGCTGCTTCTTGCTCAGCCAAGAGATGCATGAGCTACCAAGCATGAAGCAAAAACCACTAGTGGACACATGACTATCATATCAACCAGCCCAATCAAATTCATAAAAAGCATGCAAATCTGGCGGTAGTGATCCCCTCTTGGGATAAACAAACCAAGTAGTCGGGTACCACTCAAGTAGCGAAAGATGCGCTTAACCACCTGCCAATGCTTGACTCCTGGGCAATGCATAAACCTACTCATCTGTGAGACAACAAACTGAATATCTGGCTGAATAATGCATAAGTAAATCAAGCACCCTTGCCTGCTAATAGAGAACAACATCAAATGCATCTCCAACATCATGAAGACTCAGTCGTAAACCTATTTCGATAGAAGTGTCAATAGGTTTACAGTCTTCAAGGCCAAACCACTGCAATAATGTGTCAATATTTTTTTTTTGACACAAAGCCATTCCACTATCAACATGCATAAACTAAATGCCCAAATAGTGATCAAATGCCCCAAATTAGACATCTCAAATGAGGCATGCAAATCAGCCTTAAAATCAGCAATATGCCTCTCATGAGGACTAGTGCGCAGCATGTCATCAACATAAACCACAATTATCAGAAGTACATAATTAGCACGCTTAACATATAAGGTGCTTTCAGTTGGATTGTTCTCAAAACCATGTGCAATCAGATAGGCATGTATCTTTTCATACCAAGCATGTGGTGCTTGCTTTAAACCATATAATTCCTTCTTTAACCTGCACACCTGGTTCTCATGTCCTTTCTGCACAAAGCCACAAGACTGAAAAACATACACTTCTTCATGCAAGTCACCATTCAGAAATTTTGTTTTGATATCCAACTGATGTACATTCCAACCATGGTGAGCTGCAAGTGCATAGATGCTATGAACAATAGTCATTCGACAAGTAGGTGCAAAGGTCTCATCAAAATCAATGCCTCTTTCCTATGCATAACCCTTTGCAAAAATCCTAGCCTTATACCTGTAGACTGTTCCATTAGGTTTACGCTTCAGCTTGTATACCCACTTTGTGCCAATGGCCTTCTTGCTAGGAGGCAAGTCACATAAAGAGCAAGTACCATTCTTCATTATAGCATCATATTCAGATTGAATTGCAACCATCCAATGTTCATAATTTTGTGCTTCATCAAATGAAATAGGTTCAGTCTCATCAGAGAGACTAGAGGCAGCCATAGCATAGAAATCTGATGCAAAAGAGGCACTATGAGAGTCTGATCAAGTAAAATATGACAAAGATGCATCTAATTTGCTGTCAAGCAAAGTCTGCACTAGCCATTTTGGCATAGTTTTTGCTTGCTCAATATCAACTCTCTCATCAAGTGCATCATGTAAATCTACATAAAAAATGGAATGATTTGCATCATCACATGAAACCTGCAAAGGCTGAGAAGCTTCCTCATTAGGACCAGCACTAGACTGTCCACCTATAAAAAGAGGCAGCAAAGTATCATACATGTCTTTGGAGCTAACAGATGTCTCCTTAGTACATGAAAGCAATGGTTGAATAGCATCTTCCACAAAAAAGATATCACGGCTAACCAGAATGCGTTTAGTGTGTGGATGATACAGACGATAGCCTTTACTTTCACAACTCTACCCAACAAGAATACATTTTATTGCTTTACCATCCAATTTTTTGCGATGTTCTTCAGGCACTAATGCATATGCTAGACAACCAAAACATGTAGATGAGCAACAGATGTCTTGCGATCATGCCAAGCCTCATATGGAGTGATAGACTACAGTGCTTTAGTGGGACACCTGTTAAGTACATATGCTGCACAAAAAACAGCCTCAAGCCAGAAACTGTGCTAAGGCTTGACTCTTGACCATACACCTTGCCATCTCCATGAGTGACCTATTCTTCTGTTCAGAAAATCCATTCTATTGAGGTGTATACGGCACTGTACGCTGGTGTTTTATCCCATGTTCAACCAAAAATGCATTAAAATCAGAAGACATATATTCCCCCCCTCAATTAGAACGGAGGGTGCCTATTTTACATGCTGACATATTTTCAACCAAAACCAGAAACTGTTTCAACCAGAAACTTTGCTTTGAGTGGATATACCCATGCATGCCTGGAAAAATCATCAATGAAAGTCATGAAGTAAAGATAATTTTCAAAAGAGGGTGTCTACATAGGACCACAAACATCGCTATGAACAAGCTGCAATTTCGGAGTAGCCCAAAATGAACCATCTTTTGGAAATAAGGAATGCTGCATTTTGGCCAAAATATAGCCTTCACATACATGTTTACCGGGTGCCTCAAGTTTGGGCAAAGAGGATACCATTTTAGATTTGTGCAGGCGTAGCAAACTTCAAATGACCAAAGCATGCATGCCAAAGCTTTGCATCTAACATAACTTGAGAATCATGTACTACACATGCCAAATCATTCTCCAATTTTTCATAGTCTATGAGCTTATACAGCCCATGACATAAAATGCCAGAAGCAATAATAACATCGCCATTCGATAGATCATGAAATGTACATCTCTCATCAACAAATTTCACAACCAAGCGAATCTTGGCTAATGCAGAAACTGATAACAGATTCTTCTTGATCCTTGGCACAAATAGAGCATCTGACATAGTGAAAGAACTACCATCAGCAGTAGTCAGAATGATCTTACCAACTCCCATGATAGGGTTAGAGGAGTTGTTGGCACATGTAATAGTATTCCCCATAGGGGTAGGCTCGAGCGAAGAGAAGAAACTGTGTTGCGAGGTAATATGTTTGGTCACCCCACTATCAAAGTACTAAACATCTGAGTCTACTACAGACATGCAGTGCTCATGAGAAGATGGATCAAAACTGCAAACAATAGTAAGCACCCATTCTTCATCCTGCACAAGGTTAGCAGACTCTGTTTTTGGAGTAGAGGCCTGTGCAACAACCATTCCAACCTCTTTTTTCTTTGCCTCTTTTGTAGCCAGTTTAGAACAATTCTTTATGATATGATCATTTCCTTTACAATACTTGCAAAACAATTTTTGCTTTTCTGATTTCTTCTCATCTTTGTCTTCCTTCTTTGACTGTGTAGAATCAGTAGATTTATGTTTACTAGTTGAAGAGCTCAATTTTCCTTTGCCCTTCTAACTAGCCAAGAAAGCTTGATCTGCAACACACATAATGGACCTATTCTACCTCGACTTATCTTCCTACAATAGAACAGAGACTAAGTACTCAAATGACAAGGCATTTGGATTGCCTTTCATCATCAACCTAAGAGTAGAAGAAAAACTCTAATATGAATAAGGAAGGCCATTCCAAATGGTCTGTGCAAGTGAGCTATCTCGTATAACTTCATCAACAGAAATCAAATGTTCCTTCAAGTCTTTGATCTTTGTTAGAAAATTGTCCATAGAATCACCTTCATTCATGTGCTCACTCTCCAACTATTTTTGGAGGTAAGCAACACGAGCCTCATTCCTAGCTTGGTACAACGTGGTAAGTGTATCCCAAGCATCCTTAACTATTGTGCAAGAGTGAATGTGAGGAATAATGGCATGTTTGATAGACAAATCTATCAATGCATGTGCCTGAGCATCTTTGCCATCCCAACGAATCTACTCTACAGTAGGTGTAGCAAAAATTGCAGTACGGACAGCAATGTCATAATATAATCATCTTCCACACCATCTCCATCTGCTCCAGCACCTGTATTTGTAGTACCTGTATTCGTTGGTGTAACAGGATGTCTTTCAACACCCTGCACAATATTCCACAGTCCTTTTGCAACCAATACATGTCGCATTATATAATCCCATAACAGGTAGTTGGTACCATCCAACTTATCCTCAACAACCAACATACGAAATTCATCACTAGTTTTTGCCATGGTCAGTGACTAAAATACCTTGATGAAAATTGACTGTATCTCAAAAAGTTGAACAGAGCTACCCAGAGAAATTATGCTAAACCTGTAGTAGACTTTGAGATGCTTATACTGGCAAACCAAAAATGGTATATACCTTTGGCATAGAAAGTTGAAATAGCCTGCACAAGCACTACGATAGTGCATCTAGAGGTCAAAACGAGCTCAGATTGCACTTTCGACACCACAGAGCGAAGCGGTTTTGATCTTTGAAACACCCTGAGTGTGCTCAAGAAAATTTGTGCGATTTTGAGACTACAACTGGGGGAGTGTCAACGACGCCCTAGATGAAGCGACAACCTGCTCTAATACCAATTGTTGGAGTTAGACATCTGTGAAAGCACGTGAAAAACACAAGGAAGAAGAAGAAGAAGCTTGGAGCACAACACACAATACTGAATGTATTACTATAGAATGTAGAAAGATAAGAATCCCATTAGGGCAATAGGCATATATACAAGTCGAGGGAAAAAAACCTCCTAAAGAGGGAAAAAAGTGCCCCGACAGTTCTAGTGTGTTCACACACATCACTACCTAAATATATCAACATGAACTTGCACACTCTTACCCCAATCATGTAATTATACATGGCTCTAAAGAAAATAGTGACCGTGATGCATCCTACAGTTGGTATGATCAATCCTTCCTCAATAACTCTACATCAATAAGCAAAACTTAAAGAACCTTCTATATTGAAGGGACAAGTGTTGGATGTGCTACCTCTGCTTGATGGGATTGCCAGGGTTAAGTTAAGGGGCTACTAGGAGGTCCTTTAAATAGCTCTCATGCCATTTGAAATAGACTAACATGGGTTGAAAAGATGGTTTCCTTCATTGTTTCCACCTAAGGTGTACTGGTAGTGATAGTTGGCCTATCGATGCTTAAATTTCCTTCTCTCTCCATGTCTTAACAATGTATACAAATGAGTAACTAATAATGCGTATGGGAAGATGTTATTAAATTACACAAGTTGAATAGGTAGGAGGAAGGAAAGAAATATGAAAAGATTTTTCATAGTTATGGATTGCAACAAGGACAAACTCATCTAGAGAAGGAACATGAGCTATAAAAAATTTCATGCCGCTATAGGAATCTGCAGACTTGCATACTAAGAAATAGAGAAAGGGTATGCATAGAAACATATTATTGTACTAGTTTCTTGACTAATAAAGTTATTGAAGAGAAAAAAAATTTTGTGTTTTCTTCTTTTCTATTGTCATTAATATTTATGTGATCGAAAACTTAAGATTTGCCACACTATCTAGAAGTCTTCTACGAGTAGTTTTTATTGGATTAACTTTCAAACACACACCTAAATAGGTTGATGGAAAGAAACATAGGAATTTCGAATTTCATCTTGTGTGTAAGTATTCAATTTAATATTGTTTATTTCTATATACAAGTTCTCATATTTATTTGCAGTTGATGGTAATATTTGCTGATATATTTTTGGCATGCAAGTTATGCATGCTAAAGATACAGGACATGGGTGAATGCAACTTTGAAGAACCATCAATGGCCCTCATGCATGTTAGAAAAAGGGAGAGAGATGTGATCATTTTACAACCCATTGGAAGCTATTGGGTAGAAAAGAAGATAAAATAAAGAGAGACATTAAAAGCCAAGTGAGCTAGCAGAGCATCTGCCAATAATGGGATAAATGAATTGACATCCATAGACAACTTTGATCAAGAAAGCTAAGATGATGGAGTTGATGAGAGCATTGAGAGAAAGATATTTGGTTATTTTTATAAGATAACCATGCACATGAAGTTTGAAGAAGCCAATCTAATACTTGATGGAATATTTCTATTTCCATCCAAAATTTAGGATCTATCAATAAAAATGAAAATTAATATGAACTGGTAAGATCTATGATATTAAGCAAGTTTTGAAAATAACCACAAAGCATGTGCAATTCTTATGATGATATTGTTTTGAAGAGTGAAATGATGATATTAAATAGTGAAATGCTCTCATCAAATCATGAATTCAATATTATTATGCTTTCTAAGTTGATAGGTGTTAGAAGAAAAGCGGCTATGATATAATAATTGTCAAGGGAGAACTAGATGTGCCATTTTATTAGACTTGAACAAGATTTTGGAAATATAATTTTGATCGCAAGAGTGCCCATGTAGGGGAAATAACAAAAGAATGTAGAAGTACTACAAGAAGTCCCACAAGCCAAGATTGATAGGTGTGGATAACTAGATTAGACAGAATACAAGGGATCTCACACCTAGGATCAAATGTATGAAACAAGATATATAAATTACAAGAAATCCTTAAGGGAAACTAAATAGGTACAAGAAATAACTAGATAAGAACTTGTACTATAAGATTACAAGAGGACAAAATGGGATGTCCATAATAGTAGAATATGCAAGACTAGAACTAGAATTAGAACTTGGAATGTACTTACTTGGAGATCGCGACTCCTTGAACTCCCAAGACTAGAATTGGCAAGAGTGAGAACATGAATGGCTAAGCCCTTAGGTGTTCAAAGGAAGCTATGAATTGATGATGTAATCAACCCGAAATAAGACCTCTACATGTTAGAATCAAGAAAGTAGATAGTCAATCTTAAGGTTTGCTAGATTCTAGACAATGATAGCATTAGCTTCTCCAAATTATGAACCAATTATGAGATATTGGAAGTCATATGGAATCTAAGCTTTAGGACGATTTCCTTTGTCTCCATGACATCATCTTCCCCTCAAGTGGCAAGTTACACGAGGAGGGGCCATGCTTTCTGGCTTGGGCTTCATCAAAATCTTCTTGTAGAATTCTCGAGCCTTGGTTGGTGCTCTTTAGATCTTCTAAGACTTGAATATTCCTAGCTCATATTCTTTATGGAGTTCTTGATATGTGGTACAAGAACATGATGATGATGGATATCTATGATGAAACTATAAAGGATTTGTAGTATATCTAGGCACAAAATGAGCTGCATGATTCTCAGGGTGGGATATAGTTTGACTTTGTTGATGATTCTTTTGATTTAAGATGGTAATTGTGGAAGTCTTGAATCCAACTTGTTTCCTCTTCTTAGGATATTTGAATACTATATGTTCATGATCTCTACAATAAAAGCATAATCTAGTTTCTTTTCAATTTTTTCTTTTGATTGGTGTTAGTCTCCTAATCTTTATGTTATTCAATTGTGTGGGCTCTGGTTTAGATTCTTTGAACATATATCATTGAGGACTGAGGTAAACTAGTATTCCTGATCTTTAATAGAAGTTTTCTTTTCTTGCTTTCTCTCACATAACTATTAAGACACTCAATGGCTTGATTCATGAATTCATTCAAAGTATTTACTTTGGGCATGGTTAACATGAGGTCCTTGACATCATCATGTAAGCCCCATCAAAATTGGTTGATAAAGTAATCATCATTCCATTTAAGATCACAAATGATTTGTCTAAATTCTTATGCATAAATAGAAGTAATTCTAATTCCTTGATGCACCTTCCTTAGTTTTGTTTCAGCAACATGCAAACAATTGGTATCTCCAAAAGATGTGAACTCTTGAACAAAGGCCTTGAACTTGTATAAACTATTCATATCCTTCTCAAGAATAGGTGAAACTAGGGTAAAAAATAAGACCAACCCCCTCACTCAAGAGTATGTAAAGATGGGCGAATTTGTCTAGGTATCTCATATTATAAGTATAAATATTTTGGCGAATATTGGAAATTATTTCCATTTGAAATATAAAAAATTTGGCGAATTTGGTTGGTAACTTATAATTGAAATATATAATTTTTCATGAACTTTTGTAATAGCCTCCCTTAAAAACATAGAAATGTTTGAGTATTTGATACCATTTGCTATCATTTCTTTGTAATCCTCTTCACTATGGCTACCTTCTTCCATTGTTGGTCAAACTTTTCTTCACCTTCACTTTGCATATCTACATAGACACACACATGCACAACACACATACATACACACATAATACACAATACACAGAAAATTCATTCACACATTCACATACACTTTCATGCACATTCCACACCTCATTCTCACATGTGTGGAGAAGTGAGATCATGTGGGACATCTAGATCCTAACCTCATTCTACCAATTAATCATATTCTAGAGACTCAATGGACATGAAGTTTCAAATATATCATGTAGACAAACACCAAAGGCATCTTGGGAAAGTTCCACAAGCCATAATATTTCTCATGGGTACAAAGGAGACTACTTCATTAATAAAAAATATCAATAGCATATTCTTTCTACCATTTAAATCCAAGATAGTTAACTATCAATCTTCTAAAGAATTTACAATTACTACATCATGTTTCTAAAAAACAGATATAACCATCATCTATCAAAAAATTGTTGAAACAAATCATGTTATAGGATGTAAAACATTGAATGTTATTTAAGATTCTTGCACTTTAGAATGAAGCAAAGATAAATAATACAATGAATCCAAGAAGCTAAGTATTCAAATATACTTAGCTCTAACATTAGAAATAAACAAAAACTTAGCAAAACAAGTGTATTTGCATGATCCTTCAAAGGAGAATAGCTTATTTGTCTTGTATCTCCTTCTTTTGGTACCCTCAAGCTATTCCCTAAGTGGCTCTCCTCCATCACAACCATCTAGTGCCATACCACTAAAAAACCAGATGGAGGTGCAACTAGAAAACTATAACACATGCTATAGGGCCATAAATCTTTACAAATAATGTCCAAAACCAAATAGAACTAAAACAACCACTGAATATACTCTCTTTAGTCTTGCAAGTATTTTGCACTTTCTATAAATGAGCAGAATACAAATCATCACATGGAAAATACAACCATCTTTATATCTAAACAAAACTCTGGAAACACAACCATTCCTGAAGTCCACAGAAGAGCATTTCAGCTATTTTAGCAACCTAACATTAGAATATAATCAGACAAGAGATTGCAATAAAAATTGATCATAATACATGTCCTTCCATATCAACAAAGTCTGGCATGAAGTGAGTTGACTATCTCTTAGATCACCCTCTCCTAGCTATCAGTTGTCTATTTTTGACAGATGCAGCCGGTCCATTTCTCCTAGCTATTAATATATGTTCTTTCTTTAAGAGATGCATTTGTGTCTGTCATACAAACTCTCATGGGCATTAATAAAACCACCATAATAGCTTTGAAGGGTAGAATATATTGACATCAATCCTTGGTAGCATGGCCTTCTAGATTAAATACCAGCTATCATAATAGCCTTGAAGGGTAGAATATATTGACATCAATCCTTGGTAGCATGGCCTTCCGGATTAAATCATTCATCTGAATACACGAGAAAGTGAATTCTGATTACAAGAATTGAGTATCCCTACTATAGTTTCACCATAGTGCAAGCAATATGACTATAGTAAACTAGGAATGACAAAGTAGAACAGCTATACTTACTCAAATATCAAGTCAAAAGCTAGCTATACTTAACAAAAATTGGAAATAAAATAGGAATTGAGGTATAACCTCAAAAGTACAAACTTTCCAAGATATATTTAATTCAAATACCTTGATGGAAAATCACAATTTCAGAGTCATACACCCATCCTTGAGGTTGCAAAAAAAATCCACAATGAATATATGATATAAAAATCAATACCAGGTGCAAACATACTAGAGGTTTTGATTACATCTAAATAGTAAAAATGAACTTATTGAATAAATGGTTCCTCTAGCTTAGTTGAACAATATTCTAGGATGTTAGATCAATTATTGCAACATTTCGTCTCACTCCTCTCTCTACAAGCAAAGCCTCTAAATATTCTTCATTCTTTGATAGGTGGTTTCCATTCAGATGCCCTTTCTTTAGCTTCTTCCAAAATCCCATTGGTAACGCCAACGTAGCAGAGAAGACAAGACTTTTCCTTTGATGTGTCCGTGGTGCATCCATAACTGATTTGTCTAGACCCTAGTACTCATTCTCTTGGTTAGTGACGAGTCTTGACTACTGTGCAGCTGGAAGCATGTTCATGATTGATTGTAGCTCTTGAAAATGTTCCGTTTCTATCATGCAATCAACCTCATCCAACACTAGAAAGGAGAAGTGATTGACCTACAGAAATATAGAAATAACACTTGCCATTTTTTCCTGAATATAAATTTTAATTCCTAAGAAAAAGAAACAAGATGACAACCATATCTTGGCAAATAAACCAATGGTTAAATAAGAAGAGGCTGCCACATTGAATTCTTTGTGAGATGAATCAGCATAAAATAATACCTGAAAAGTTAAAGCATAATCTTTATGTATGGCTACCAACCAATATAACAGCGAATATAAATACACAACACCACAACAATCAGGTAAGTCTACCAATATCCATTTCATTACTTATGCTAACACCCTTCTCAGATTGGTCTTGGCTCATGATATTCTCAATGTGCAAATTGATGCTTCCAGCTCAAATGCTTTTCAGTTGTCCATCTAGAGAAGCCCACTTAGTAGTTGTTCTCATTGTTATCTTCAGCAGCAGATGGATGTATCCCCACCTGCAATTATGGAACAATTTATGAATAGTTTAAGACCGAAACAAAATTCATAAGGAACACTCAAAACACTATCAAACCAATGAGATATAGAAATCTTACAGTAGCATCTAGTTGAGCTCTTGTTGCGTTGCACTTCAAAGCAATTGCTATGCCTTGCCAGAAATTTCTCTCTTCAATACCTGCAAAAACCACATATGCATATGTACATGCACATATACACACATAGAAACACACACATAGATATACATAAGCACACACATCATACATGTGCAGATACATGCATACATATACAAACATGCACATTCCAAACATCTTTCACACAATAGTCGCACACATGCTCATGCATACATATGAACATGCAAAGTGCACATGCATGCGTGCTCACACATACACATGCATGCATATGCATACAAAAATGCATATATAGTTGCACACATATACACAATGTACACATGTTCGTGCAGCCATGAACACAACCACCACACATGTACATACACACACACATACATACATGCTCACACATACACACACATGTATAAATATGCACACACATACACATGCACATAGATAGACATGCACATTCCAATAGTCTTGCAAACAAAAGTGAAACGTGGTCATGCACACATATACACATGCTTAGTGCATGTACATGCATGCTTACATGTGCATACATAGATACATACATACATACCTGTATATGTATAAACAATGTACACACATTCCAACAACCATGAACACAATAGCCACACATGCACATGCACACACACTTATACAAAGAAAAATATATATAGTTCATCATAACTACAAGGGATGACATAAGATTTCAGTCCTAGCAACCATCACCCTCAAAGGCCTAGTGACCTTGGTCATTAGAGCCAAACCAACTCAAAATAACATAGCACCACAAGAGTGTAAAGCATAAGAACCAAACAAGGCCAACACCAACACCATCATAGGGCCTATGATGCACCTCATATAGGGCCTAGAATACCTCGATATATGCATACCTTCAAACCCAATGCATACCTGCTCTAGAGGCAACCAATGGCATAGCTTTAGACAGTAATGGGCAATTGTTAGGTGTTTCATTTACAAAGAGTGGTGGACGTGGTTCATCATGCTAGGCTAGTGGTATAGCTGATGTTGCTATAGAAGCAACTACTTTTGCACAACAATGTAACTCTTTAGGGCAGAAAAAAGAAAAATGGGAGCAGTTTGGAAAAAGTGAACAACAGACATTAGTTAGGCTATGTCTGGGATGAAGCTTCAGGATATTACTATGATGCAGCCTTAGGATTCTACTATGATCCTCAGAGCTATATTTTCTCTAATGGCAACCATGAGCTATGGTAGTTATACGATGACAATATTTTCTCTAATGGCAACCATGAGCTATGGTAGTTATACGATGACAAGTCCCAATAGCGTGTGCCATATGTTGCACCCACTACAGAAGCAACTTGTGACTCTTTAAATCCAATAGATGTTGAGAAGGGACAAACACCAGGAACACAGACAAACAATGAAAGCTCAATCATGGAAGAGGGCGAGGTCAATCCAAATCCAGTAATGAAAAGGAGCAACAACAGTTATCTTTAGCACAGGTTGTACAAGCAGATGCTTTTGCTGCACGAATAAGGAGAAAAAGAAGGAAAAAACAAGGAATTTCGTCTAGTTGTGAAACGTTCTGTTCTTGCCAGTAAAAAGAAGTTACTGAATCTTTGGAAGCAAAGGCAAAATGAAGGTGACATGGCTACTTTGGCCTCCAGCAACACTATGATCCCTGCTACGAATGAGCACAATCAATATTAGGATGCTTCTGCTCTATTGGGCACTTTTAGTCAGGCATATGCTCCAAGGTGTTGCTCCAAAAGGTTCTGTTCCCACAACTGGTGCCATACTTGGGGGACCTAAAATGGAGGCTTTTGAAGTTATAATAGTAGAGACAGTGATTGATGAGAAAAATGTTGGTAATAGGATATTGCACAGAATGGGGTGGCATGAGGGCTCTGGTGCGATACTTCAGGGACCCAATGCATACCTGCATATACATCGATATATGAGACAATACAACCAGAATCATGTCCATAATTATGTGTTGTTTCTCAAATTCCCTTAAAGCCCGCAGTTAGGATTATGAATAGCTTCATCTACATGAATCAATGCAAAATACCTGAATCTTGTAAGGAGTTTCATTTCTTCTACTGCTACTAGGAACTTTAGATTCCCATACACGTTGTTCAAAAGCAAAGCACAAATGTGATATTGTGACAAGTGCTACAGTGGAGATTTTGGTGCATGGTGTCTACATTTGAATTATTTTTCAATGAAGCAGCTACTGAAATAAATGTCATTCTAGCCTTTAGAAGACTCCTTTTCCTCTTTGTTAGTCTCTCATTATGCTTTGTTGATCTCACAACTATGGCCTCTCTGTCATCAATGCTCTTCTGTTCCTCAAAGTGCCCATGACTAGATGAATGATCAAGAGTGAGATGTGTACAATGCAACATACTTTGTACATGTTGAAATGCTCTTATTAATTATACAATGTGCAAAACATAGAGAAAACAATAAGTTATTTTTATTGTTGTTCAGATGATAATAATAAAAATATGTTATTTTATATCATCATTTGAACAATGAAAAAGACAAAAGCCATCATAATGGCATGTACTCATACATACTCTGCTCATTATGTACCTATCAGCAAAACCTCTAATAGTAGAGGTCATCATCATCATCATAATGGTAGCCATAGTAGTCATCATCATAGTCATTATCATCATTATAGTAAGTATGTGGTAGCCATGGTGGTAGAAGCAACCGTACCCTCTCACCAATTCACCAAATAGGGCATTCAAGCGTTAAGAATAAAGTGTAATCCTTGAGTGCCAAACCTAATAGTAGAGGTCATCATCATCATAATAGTGGTAGCCAAGTAGTCATCATCATACTAGTCATTATCATCATTGTAGTCAGTATGTGGTAGCCATGGTGGAAGAAGCAACCGTACACTCTCACCAATTTCCCAAATAGGCCATTCAAGCGTTAAGAATAAAGCCTAATCTTTGAGAGACAAACCCCTCAAGCTATAGTTCCAATGAAATAACAATTTCTAAGATATCCATTTTACTTTTGACCAAAGTAAGTTAAGGGAAGCTTAGGATATCATAATGGATTGAGGAGGTATGCCTTTGGCCACCACCCTCTTCAAACCTCTCAACCTCTCAAATAACCATTTCCAATGAAATAACAATGTTTTGGCCATACCTTTTGGTTTTGGACAAAGAAAACCAAGAGACGCGTGGGACTATCCTAATTGATAGAGGAGGGACGAGGGAGAAAAAGATGCCGTCTAGACATTATTTGATAAAGGAGGAAAATTAGGAGGTCACATGAACTTTTGTCAATTTTTCTCACTAGAAATAGCATTGTAGCATGTGTTAACTTTAGTTAAATCTTCTCCTCATCCCAAAAGAGTCAGATACAGACTAGACACACAAATCAAGTCACTTTGAGCAGCTATTATATCGGCCATGCTAAATACTTCTTGACCATCAACCTATTTTTGTTCCATAAAGAAAAACATACATATCTTGATATTAGTGCTATTTCCATACGGAGTAGCTCTATAGAGAGAGAACAATGAACTTGTGTGAACTAAAAAGTATCTCGTACCTTTCTTGACCTAGAAATATCCTCAAAGAATCGCAGACTTGTGCTCAAAGCAATAAGGACATCATGGCAAATATGTAAAAGATAAATTTCGAGCAACGGCAAATATATAAAAGATACATGTAGGATAACATAAAAATATAATCTATAATGTTATACGCACCATTCATTGCCATTATGCATTTCCATTTCTCTTGCTCAATGGTGTCACTCTCAAGATGCTTGCTCAAAAGCATCTCACTATGGTCCTATGCTACCATGGATGGACAAAGTAACATTGAGTCAGGACCTGCAATGTATAAATTGGAAATTATGACTTTAGGACCAAAACTTGCTACCCAAAAGTCAACTCAAGCATCCATAAACACAACACTTAACTATTTACTGCATCATATAGGATTCAGAAACCCTCTAAAGAGACTATGTCAATGACATTGATGAATAACTAAGCAAAAAGATTATTGAACCAACCCTTTAGGAAGGACTGTCGAGGCAATGCGAGGGATGAACGAACATGATAGCTAGATGAGCTCCTGAGTTTGAACATGTAGAATCACTTGAACTTACCCATGATAAAGAAATAGAAGGGCTCCTCAAGAATCTATGATATAAATGAGCCCAATGAATACTCACTGTTCTTTAGTCGAAAGCATTGTTTCTACCTTTGGAGCTTTCGTACATCGCCTATACAAAGGCATATTAGCATTTATAACATTCACAATTCTTCTGCTACACAAGGGAAACAATAAAATCATTTCGTGCCACCTCTTCCTTAGCATGCTGAAAATAAGAAAACCATTTTCGAGCCTTTCCAGCACTGCTAGATGCAAGCTATCAAGCATCAAATATTCATTAGAGCAATTTATAAAAACGTAGTTAAACACCGAGGAAAGCCTACATACCTTTCCGTGTTCAGTGGAATCTAGAAAACTGTAAACTTGTAGCACGTACAAGGCCTGCATACAAGACGAGATTAGTCTTCAAGCGCCACAATTCATATGTACTATGGTTGAAACTATAAAAGATGCTTACTCGTAACAGTGATAGCTGTAGCTAATTAAGCATGCATCAATTTTCGTGTTGTATGGCACACATATGGTGAGTTCTAGCATTGAAAATTACATCCACTCTCTACATTTGGGTCGTACTCAGAGGCCATTAGCTGCTCACGTAGAGACCTACGATAAAAATCAATAAATCAAGGAGATGAAGCATAGAATAAGACTAGATGATGCTCACATAAGAGAACTCCGAGGTCCCCTGGCATACACGAAGAAAGAAGGAAAAAGCTTGAACTCCGAGGTCCCCTGGCATACATGAAGAAAGAAGGAAAAAGCTTCTTTCATGTCTAGCTGCAGAGAGAGAAAATCCCACGACCAAATCTCTTTCAAACTTTCACTACGAGTCTAGGTTTTTAATTTTTTGGGCTATTTGTGTGCTCTCAAATTTATGAAAAAATATAATTTTAAATTTTATATTTGATTAAATTCGCCTTTGGGCTAATTTTTGCCCTTAACTTTTTCCCTGGGTGAAACCCATGAAAGAGTAGGGCCACATAATAGATTTCCTATGATTCTGACTTGAGATGCATCATCTAGGTACTTATTTGGTTGATTCTTATGAATAGCTTCAGCTGCTATAGAAATCCTCATAACTTTGATCTTCACCCATCAATTTTTTTAAGCATGCTAAGTTTTATACTTCTCTTCATATTAATTTCGATGAGGGTACTTGAAGAAGGTTGATTTACTACAATATGGAACTCCTATATTTCCCTTTGAAGTTATGTGATTACATCTTGAATATTTTGGTGTTGAATCCTTTCTTGGTTTTCTTATATCTCCTAAGCTTGTTGTTGCATAACTTTAAGTGCAAAAACAAATTATTCATGAATAATATCCAAGGTACCTAATCTTGATGAAGGTAGACTTGCCAAAATGTCAAGGGAGCACTAGATGTGCCCTTTGACTAAACTTGAACAAGATTTCCATAATATACTTCTGATTACAAGATCACACATGTAGGGGAAGTAATACAAGCTATGGATAATTCGACTAGGCATAATACAAGAGATACCACAACATGAGATCATAGATATGAAACAAGATATTTGAATTACAAGAAATCCTTGAGGGACATGAACTAAGTACAAGAAATAATTGGATAAGATCTCATACTATAAGATTACAAGTGGAAAAGGTGGGATGTCCATAATAGTAGACTAGGTAAGAACATAACAAGGAACAAGACTAGAACTTGGAAATCAGTTACTTGGAGATTGCGACTTTGTGAAATCCCAATGTTGGCATTGGGAAGATTGAGGATATGAATGACCAAGCCCTCCTTATATAGGTGTTGAAAGGCAATTATAATGTTGATGATGTCATCAACCTAAAACAAGCCCTCTACATGTCAAAATGAGACAAGTAGAAAATAGATCTTAGAGTTTTTCCACATTCTAGAGCCAGCCATAGCATAGCAATCTGATGCAAAAGAAGAATTATGTTAACGTGAATGAGTATGATATGAAAAACATGCATCTAATTTTCTATCTCGCAAACTCTACACTAGTCATTTAGGCATAGTTTTGGCCTCCTCTATATCAACAAGTGCATCACGTAAATCTGCATCCGAAATGGAGTGATCTGCATCATCATGTGAAACTTGTAAAGGTTGAGAAATTGCCTCATTTGGACAAGCACTTGACTTTCCATCTATAAAAAGAGAAAGCGAAGTGTCATACACATCTTTGGAGCTAGTTGATGTCTCTTAGTACATGAAAGTAATGGTTGAATTGCATCTTCCACAAAAACAACGTCATGGCTAACCAAAATGCATTTAGTTTGTGGATGATACAGACAAGAGCCTTCACTTTCAAAACATACCCAACAAAAATACATTTCATTGCTTTATCATCCAATTTTTTGCATTGTTGTTCAAACATTAATGCATATGCCAAACAACCAAATGCATGCAGATGAGAAACAAATGGCTTGCAACCATGCCAAGCCTCATATGGAGTGATAGACTCCAATGCTTTGGTGGGACACCTATTCAGTACATGTGTTGCACACATAATAGCCTCAAGCTAGAAACTATGTGGTAAAGCCTGACTTTTGACCATACACCTCTCCATCTCCATGAGAGACATGTTCTTTGTTCAGCAACCAAAAATTGTTTGAAGAAGATCATACTTCAAACTTTTCTTTCAATGGATACACCCATGCATACCTGGAAAAATAATCAATGAAATTCACAAAGTAAAGGTAGTTCCCAAAAGAAGGTGTCTACATAGGATCATAAACATCATTATGAACATCTTAGTAGCTCAAACTGAAACATCTTTTGGGAAGGAGGAATGCTACATTTCCCCCAAAATATACTTCACAGACACGTTTATCAAGTGCCTCAAGTTTGGGTAGAGAGGACACCATTTCAGATTTCTATAAGCGTAGCAAACTAGCAAAATTCAGATGACCAAAGCATTGATGCCAAAGCTTTGCATCTGAGATAGCGTGAGAATCTTGAACTACACATGTTGAACCATTGATAGATTTTGCATAGTCTATGAGCTTATACAGCCCATGACATAAAATGCCAAAAGCAATAATAACATCACCATTTGACAGATCATGAATCGTTCATCTATCATCAACAAATTTGACAACCAAGCCAATCTTGGCTAATGCTGAAAATAACAATAGAGTTTTCTTGATCTTTTGGAACAAACAAAGCATCTGAAAATGGAAAAGTAGTAGTTAGAATGATCTTACCAACTCCCATAACTAGATAAGAGGAGTTTTTGGCACATGTGATAGTATTCCCTGTAGGGGCAGGTGTGAACTGAAGAAACTACATTGTTAGGTAATATGTTTGGTTACCCCAGTGTCAAAGTACCAAACATCTCAGCCTACTACAGACATACACTGTTCATGAGAAGATGGTTCATAACTGCAAACATTAGTAAATGCCCGTTCTTTGCTTTGTACAAGATTAACAAACTTTTTTTTGGGTGTAGAGGCCTGTTCAACAACCATTCTAGCTTCCTTTTTCTTTTGCAGCTAGTTTTGCACAACTCTTTATAACATTGTCATTTCCCTTATAGTATTTGGGGAGCAATTTTTTCTCTTTTGATTTCTTATCGTCTTTGTCTTCTTTTTTTTATTGTGTAGAATTAGCATATTTCTATTTACTAGTAGATGAGATCCTTTTATCTTTGTCCTTCTGACTAGCTAAGAAATCTTGATCTAAAGCATGCATAATGGACCTATTCTTCCTGGACTATTCTTCTTGCAACAAAATAGAGACTAAATCCTCAAATGTTAAGGTGTTTGGATTGCCTTTCATCATCAACCCAAGAGTAGAAGCAAAATTCTGATATGAATTTGGAAGACCATTTAGAATCGTCTACATAAGTGAACTATCTAGAAAGACTTCATCTGCAAAAACCAAGTGCTCCTTGAAATATTCAATCTTTGTCAAAAAACTATCCATAGAATCACCTTCATTCATATGGTCACTCTCCAATTGTTTTTGGAGGTAAGCAACATGATCCTCATCTTTGGCTTGATACAAAGCAACAAGTCTATCCCAAGCATCCTTTGTTGCTTTGCAAGAGCCAATATGAGGGATAATGGCACATTTGACAATCAAAGCTATTAATGCATGTGCATGAGCATCTCTACCATCCCAATAAAGTTGCTCTATAGTAGGTGTAGTAGGAACTACAACACAAATAGGAGTTCAAAGATTTTCATCTTCAACCCCATATGCATCACCTTTGATAATTGTATTTGTAGGTGTAGTAGGTCATTTTTCAACACCCTCCATAATATTCCACATTCCTTTTGCGTCAAATACATGATACATCATATATGCCCGTAATGAATATTGGAACCATCCAACTTATTCTCAATAGCCAACATACGGAATACATCATTGCTTTCATCCATGTCCACTAACAAAAATACCATGATGAAAAAAAATGATCGTATCTCAAAAAGTTGAACAGAACTACCCAATCGACCTCTGCTAAACTTGTAGTAGACTTTGAGCTACTTGTATTAGCAAACTCAAACTTGTATATATGTTTGGCACAAAAAGAAAAAATTGCTTGCATAAGCACTATGATAGTCTGTTTGGAGGCTGAAACGATCCAGATTTCATGTGATTCTAAGACTAGGATCCAAGGGGTGTTGATGACGTCAAAGATGAAGCATTGACCTACTCTGATACCAATTATTGGAGTTTGAGATATGCAGAAGCACAAAACAACACAAGGAAGAAGAAGAAGAAGCTTGGAGCACAACGCACAATACTGAATATATTACCAAGTGAATGTACAAAGATAAGTGACATGTCAGGGTTATAGGTGTATATACAAGCTGGGGGAAATCCTCCTAAAGAGGGACAAAAAGTGCCCCAGTGGTCCTAAGTGTGTTCACACACATCACTATGGAAATATATCAATAGTATACGATTTAATTAGAGTATTTACAAACCTCTCTAGAGATGGTTTGAAATTATTTGGGAGTTCTATCTTACGACCACTTAGAGGTCCATTGATGTATTCAATCATATTTCTTAATCAAAAATATTTTTTTATCATGGTTCCAAATTCAAATGTTGTGTTAATTTTATGTAATTGTTAGTTTAAGTTGAAGTGTTATGATGATACATGTACTGATTATGTGGATTTTAATGTGGAGTGATTATGTGTATTTTAAAATTTAAGATGTGTAGTGATATGATATGGATTTAAATTGAAATATTATGATGTGGATGATGTTGATTAAATAAATTCAAATACTATCATATGGATTGATATTGTAGAGATGATATGGTAACATAGTTGTTAAGGTGTGCAATGACATTATGTGTGCTTTGATTTGAATGTTATGATGTGGATTATCTCCATTGAATTGTAATTCAAATATTATGATATGGAGTGATATAGTTATGATGATATGGATTGATCTGGATTGGACTATATGGATTAACGTTTTATTCAAATCTTATGATGTGGCATGTTGTAATGCTATCGTATGATTATTAATTAAAATTTTATTATATTATGTTAGATAAATTATTATTAATGTTAATTTTTTTAGCCTTAGAAGTAAACAATGGCAAAAATGGTGAATGTGAATGGTCGACTTGATCATGTTCCATCACAAATTATTTTAGATAGAAAAAATGCACAATATACTCAATCATGGTTGGCATTTCTATTTCATCAACAATTAAAACTAGAAGATTTAGAAAAGAACCATTATCTATGAAAGAAGTAAAAAGACTATGCCCTAATCAACTTGTTTGCGATGTCCTCTTTTGAGCGACTGAGCAAAAGAGAAAACACCATTAAAGTTATCAAACTTACAACAAAAAAGATTAGGAGAAGTATTACTTCACTACTTTGTACAAGTGGAATGAACTTTACCAAATGATAATCAAATCATATTACACTTAATTACAAAGTTATAGAACAAGATATCCTTCATTAGTGTGTTGATTGGAATGATCATCCTAAGAATGCAAATATAGGTCTAGGATGCCCTCAGAATATGCAAAATTTTGTAATTGAGGATATGAAGATCCTCTTCCTCAAAAGTGTCCATATATTCTTCTACCAAAATAACATTTTATTATTCATGATTATCATCACAAATTCACAATTATACAATCAAATATTATTAATTGTAGATTTATGCAAGAAAATTGATTAGCAAAAGTCAAAAAATACATATCAACAAAGGACATTTGATTAGTTATAAAATCACATGAATGTTTTACCATTATCTATGGATGCTTATGAGAACGAATGTGGAAGACTATTAGAGGCATTTTGTTCTAATGGATCACTACAAAGAAATTAATGCATCAATAAAATAATGACTAAAAAAACAACTTTTTTTGCATTAAAAATGGTTTTTTTTATAACAAAAATATTTTTCTATAATGGAAACATCTTTTTTTACAATTGAATAAATTCAAAGCTTTTATAATACATCATAGCTTGATTTTTTTAATATCATAATCTATTATAGATATGGTGTCATTGATTTCATCCATGTTTGGATCATCATTGTGGTCTACATTTAAGTGATGAGCAATCCATGGATCATTTGAGGAACCTTCACGAGTTTGAAATTGTTCAAAGGTTTGTTGTGCTATTGTAAAAGTTATTCTTTTTGTAGCATGTAGCAAATGCATGTTACAAAAAAACGTATACCAAATCATTGGTTTGTGATGCACTTAAGTGGTTTCTTCTCTTGAATGAAGAAAAACGTATGGACTCAAATTGAATTCACAATTTTGGCTAAAGCTACTACTAAAAGCACTCTCATAGATATATATTGTAACTCCAACATTTCACCTCCATACCCTTTCCACCATGTAGGTGTTGAGAGTTCTGTGCTCCACTCTCTTGTCCTAGTCTTGGTTCACTCTGGTGCAAGCTTGTTTTTATCCCACATGCAATGAGATTTGCCTTGAACTCCATATAAGGAGAGCCTCATTTCACTCTCATAAGCTCATTCACTCAAGCTCTTGGCAAGAGTGCCCACACTCTCGTCATGGAGTCTCTATGCTCATAGAGAATCTTATGTAAGTCATTTCTATTTTATTTAATTCATCATGTTTAGTTATACTTCATTTAATATTCCTCCATAGTTTGGTAGCATTATGTTTCTTAAGTAGATTAGGACTATTCTTTGTCATTTCAACATGGTATCAGAGCATACGTATTGACTTGGTAGCACTTCCTCTTAAGTTTTTCTTTCATTAGCTTCTACATTATCATGTATTCTATTCTTAACGTCTCTCTCTCTCCCTTTTTATATCCTTTGTCTCTTATCACTATTTTGTCTCTATAGTAAGCAAGCTGATAATGAATTTCTTTTTGTTCTTGTTATGGCTATGTTCACTTAGTTCCTCCCTCTCTCACTTGCATCAAATATTTCATTATTACTACAATTAGTGTTTGCAAGCTTCATGCTAGAGCACTTTGTCATTTTAAATAAAGTGCATTTAAGCACTACAACCTATTATAAAAGTGCTTGATTAGCACTTCAATTGATTCATAACTCATTATGTTTCATCACTATGGAGAAATGTGTTTTGAAGTTCGAGAGGATGCACCCCATTTGCATCACATTTGATAATTGTATTTGTAGGTGTAGCAGGTCATTTTTCAACACCCTTCATAATATTCCACATTCCTTTTGTGACCAATACATGATGCATCATATATGCCCATATCCAACTTGTTCTCAACTGCCAACATATGGAATACATCATTGCTTTCATCCATGTCCATTGACAAAAATACCATGATGTAAAAAAATGATCGTATCTCAAAAATTTGAACAGAACTACCCAGTCGAGATCTACTAAACTTGTAGGAAACTTTGAGCTACTTCTACTAGCAAACTAAAACTTATATATATATTTGGCACAAAAAGACAAAATTGCTTGCATAAGTACTACGATAGTGTGTTTGGAGGTAGAAATGATCCAAATTTCATGTGATTCTAAGACTATGACCCAACGGGTGTCGATGACGTCGAAGATGAAGCAATGACCTACTATGATATCAATTTTTGGAGTTTGAGATCTGCAAAAGCATGGAACAACACAAGGAAGAAGAAGAAGCTTGGAGCACAACACACAATACTGAATGTATTATCAAGTGAATGTACAAAGATAAGTGACATGTTAGGGTTATAGGTGTATACACAAGCTTGGTAAAAACCTCTCAAAGAGGGAAAAAAGTGCCCCACTGGTCCTAAGTTTGTTCACACACATCACAATGGAAATATATGAATAGTATATGAGTTAATTAGAGTATTTACAAACCTCTCTAGAGATGGTTTGAAATTATTTGGGAGTGATATCTTACGACCACTTAGAGGACCATTAAAGTGTTCAAACATATTTATTAATAAAAAATATTTTTTTATCATGGTTTCAAATTCAAATGTTGTGTTAATTTTATGTAATTGTTTTTTTTTTATGTAAAGGAAGTTCGGCAATAGCCTACTCTCCCGGACTTGAATTAAATTAAGAAACAAAGGTACAATAGAAGGGGACTAGTGCCCACGGGACCCCCCAAATCCCACAAAGCAGGGGAAGCTTGATTGAATCCTAGGTTGCATTACAGAGAAGGTTAATCACCCTCTCGTCGCCCTCGTGCGGGGCCCACTTGGGTTTAAGCTTGTTGTTGTTCAGCTGGAGAACTTGATGGTGTCTGAAGGGGGGGGACTTCTTGCTGTTGACAATCCTTTTGCCCAAGAGGAAGAGTGATTTCTCAATCGACCACTCCCTGGGGGAGTCGCCGAAGTTGAGAGCACACCTCTCCCGCCAAATTTTCCACAGGACATCCCCTCTGATGGCGTTCCAGAGTGTCGCAGAGCAGCCGATCGCTTCTCCCAAAAGGACTTGTTTCCAATTAAGCTGTTTTTGAAGTCTGATTTTCATTCCAACCGTCTGCCAGATTCTGTAGGAGTTGGGGCAAGTAAGGAAGATGTGTGGGACGTCTTCGATAGCACGGTGACAGCGTTTGCACCAAGGAGGGATCCCACAAAGTTTGTTAGCCTTGTGGTTGGTCCAAATTCCTCGATGAAGAATTTGCCATAAGAGGACAGACTTCTTAATCTCAATAAGGGGGTGCCAGATACTCATGAATTTCATGTCCCATCGAAGCCGCGTCCAAGACAGGCACCACTTCTTGTTGAGGCTGAACTGGAGGTCGGCCGTTTCTTTGATGTTCGGGATTTTGAGAAGGCTATTTCCGTTGTGCCATTTGAGACCAGTCGAGTTCGGTGAATCGTGTCCCATGAGAAGGCGCGTCTTGTGGCGATCCCAAGCGAGGCATCTACTTTGCAAGGTGTTCCATTCTGCGTAGGAGATGTTTATGCGAGGGTCAATATCCTCGAAGTTGATCCAGTTGTTGGTGTCGTGTTTCCAGAGGTGTTTCCATTTTTTGAATCCTTTGTTCCATAGCTTCTTGGCATTTTGAATGTTCCACGACTCCACACTCCGGATGCCGTGAATCGGAAACCAGATAGAGTCGTTTTGTCTGATTCCGGCCGCCCACTTCCAGTCCTCACTAACTCTTGTGAAGCTTTTGACTTTATTCCAGCCCTTCCAAAGGGAACACACGAGATTGGAGCCTTTCGGGAAGACGGGGATCGGGGAGAAAAGCAGGGTCATGATGTCAAGATTCTTCCAGTTCGGGAGCCCCGTGAGGGCCAACTCATTCTTGTTTCTGAAGATCAGCTTGGCCCACGAGGCCTCCCTATTGCACCAAGCCCTAATCATCCATTTGGCCGCCAGTTTGTTAGCCATACACCCAATGTCCAAGATACCAAGCCCCCCGCAGTCTCTGTCGCTGGTGCAGATGGCCCATTTGATTTTAGGCACCCCCCTTCTGTTATGGTCGCCCGTCCAAAGGAAATTTCTACAAATGCTGTTTAGTTTGGACAGGCCTTGCTCGTTCGGTCTCCAACAAGAAAGGAAATAGATTGTAGAAGAGAGGAGGAACGTGTTGATAACCATCGCACGCCCAGCGAGATTGATTTGCATACCTCTCCAATAGTTGAGCTTGTTTTCGAGTTTAGCCAATACCCAGTTCCATCGCTGCTCCATGGAGACGCCAAACCCCAGGGGGATTCCTAGAAGCCGAACGATTTGGCCCTGCGGAATGATTTGACAGCCATGATCAATGAGAAGGTCAGGATGCTGACCCACGATAGCCCTAAAGGCGGTCTTGGAGTGGTTGATTTTAGATCCAGAGGCATCACAAAAGGTAGCAAGACACCTCCAGAAAGTCTCCAGGCTGGTATTATCATTGTGGACGAACGCGTTCATATCATCAGCAAACAGTCTCATGATGATTTGATTGTGGTCGTGAGGCAGCCGGAGGCCTTTGATATTGCCAGCCTCCACATGATGAGCCACAAGTCTGCTCAACCCCTCAGTGGCGATGGCAAAAAGAAGGGGGGCCAGAGGGCACCCTTGTCTAATCGATCTTCTAAGATGGATTGCCTTCGAAAGTTTGCCGTTGACGTTGATTTGGGTCGTTGCGTTTCCGAGAAGGGTCGCGATCATCTTGGTGAATTTCTGACTGAGCCCGAGATCTTGGAGCGACTGCAGAATATAGTCCCATTCTAGCCTGTCATAGGCTTTGTCAAAGTCGATTTTGAGGAAAACCACATCTTGATTGGATTCATTTGCGAATTGAATACCTTCCCAAATATCCATAATGGTTTCCAGGATGGACCTGCCTTTGATGAAACCTTTTTGGTCCTCACTAAGCCAAGATCTCAGGTGGCACGAAAGTCTGTTGGCAATGACTTTGGCGATGATCTTGTATCCTGTTTGGAGCATCGTAATAGGCCGCCAGTTCTCGATTCTGTTCTTTTCCCCCTTCTTGTGTACCAACTTGATAATTCCATTATTTAGACAAGAAGGAAGAGCACCAAATTTTAGCGCTTCTTGCCAAACCATCCGGAGAGGGGTGGCAACCACCAGCTTGAAGGATTTAAAGAACTTGTTAGTGAGTCCGTCGGGTCCCGGGCTTTTACCTAGGGGGAGGGCATCAATGACCTCAATGATTTCTGATTCCGAGATAGGGGCATGAAGCAGGGAGTGGAGGTTAGTTGGTATCCTCCGGGGGGAGACCCTAGAAATGGCAGCCATACAGTCCCTTCTATGGAGGGAAAGGGGGTTCGAGGTTCCCAGGAGTCTCGTGAAGTGCCCCTCGATGATGCCGAAATTATCTTCTTCCGAATTACATACATTGCCATGAGGGTCAAGCAGTAGGGGGATCGACTCTCTGTTGTGTTTCCTTTTAAGGATACTACACATCTCTTTGGTGGGTTTGTCGGCTTTGCCAGCCCACCACTCTTTGAAGAAGATTTGCAAGTTTTTCCTTTGTATTTCTTCCTCGTATCTCAACACTGCTCTGATTTTTCTGAGGCCTTTTTGTGCTTGTTGTTTCCCTTTGTTCACTTCCTCCTCGAGCCGCCAGAGTCTGTGGTAAAGAGCCTCCCTACGAGCCCGCCTCGCAGTCTCGAGCATCTTCTTAGTTCTGATCATGATCTTACGCGACTTGTCGACCGCACTTCTCCAGCACTTGGCAGGGGCCAAGCCAGAGGCGAACGCCACTTTCCACACATCGGCAATTTCTTGGTGGACAGAAGGGGGAGAGAAGGTGGAAGCGTTGGCATGGAACCACGGAGCTTTGCGGATTTTGTTGGAAGGTTGAAAAGTGATAACGATCGGGTAGTGATCAGAGATAGTGAGGTCAGTGCGTTGCGTGATGGTAGGGTGGCCCCACTGTTGAGTAAACCTCTGAGAGATGTAGCATCTATCGAGTCTAGCTTTCCTCAGGTCCTCGCCCGCTTGGAGATTCGACCAAGAAAAGCCATTCGAGTCTTTGAACTCAACCAGATCCAAGTGGAGTTTGGTCAAGTCCCACGTTTCTTTCTCCCGATTGTCGATGACCCTGCCCTTGCCCATCCATCTGTCCATAGGATCCTCCACCATGTTGAAGTCTCCACATATAAACGCGTTATGGGGAAGCGAGTCTAATGAAGCCCAAGTGTTCAGTCTCTCCAAATCCCCGTTAGGGGCGTACAAAGAAACCATAGTAACACAAAGAGGAGCACCAAAAGAAACCGCAATCCAACGGTGACTTACATCTTCAATGGTGTTCTCAAGCTTTTCAAGCCAGAGCTGTTTAACCCCGATAGCCGTCCCTCCGGACCCCCGCTGGTGCTTCGTCGGGATCCACACGTGGGCCGAGGAGACCTGTCTGAGCCGTTTCTGGAGGTCTTCTCCGTCAATTTTAATCTCTTGAATACATATAATGTCTGGGTTTAAGCTAATGTCGCGGAGCCATTGACCAATGATGGTCGCTCTTGAGGGGTCGGTAAGCCCTCTAGCATTTAGCGAGATAACAATCATTTTTGTGTTGATCCCTCTTTGCGGGAGGGAGCCTTGTCCTTTCTTCTCTTGGCTTCATCTTTCTTTTTCGCTGGGATCAGATCCCGACTTAGAAAACGGTTCTTGTGGGGGCTTTTCCAGGGTAGCTCCATAGGCTGCTTTCCTTTGCGGGATGCACCATGCTGGGGAGAATTGGGCCCCGTAAGTTGATCATGTAGTGATTATGTGGATTTTAATGTGGAGTGCATTTTAAGATTTAAGACGTGTAGTGATATGATATGGATTTAAATTGAAATGTTATGATGTGGATGATGTTGATTAAATAAATTCAAATATTATCATATGGATTGATATAGTAGTGATGATATGGAAATGTAGTCGTTAAGGTGTGCAATGACATTATATGTGTTTTGATTTGAATGTCATGATGTACATTATGTCCATTGAATTGTAATTCAAATATTATGATATGGAGTGATATAGTTATGATGATATGGATTGAAGTTTTATTCAAATCTTATGTTGTGGAGTGTTGTAATGTTATCATATGATTATTAATTAAAATTTTATTATATCAAGTAAATTATTACCAATGTTGATTTTTTTTAGCCTTAGAAGTAAAAAATGGAAAAAATGGTGAATGTGAATGGTCAACTTGATCATGTTCCATCACGAAGTATTTTAGATAGGAAAAATGCACAATTTACTCAATCATCATTGACATTTCTATTTCATCAACAATTAAAACTAGAAGATTTAGAAAGAGAACCATTATCTATGAAAGAAGTAAAAAGACTATGCCCTAACCAACTTGTGCTTTCTACAAGTTGAATGAACTTTACCAAATTATAATCAAATCATATTACACTTTATTTAAAAAGTTATAGAACAAGATATCTTCAGTAGTGTGTTGATTGGAATGATCATCCAAAGAATGCAAACAAAGGCCTAGGTTCTTGGTATTGTAAGGTATGAATACCATATGTTGGAAGTGATAGTAGGCCCCAATAACAATAAATTCATTGGTTTATAGGATCTTCCAACAAATAAACCTTAACATACACACCTTACGACTCAAAAATAGATGAGTGAGACATAGAGAGAGAATAGACGAGATTTCAAGTGTAATAGTAAGCTATGAGGCTCACCTACACTACATACATATGAAAGTCAAATTAGAATGTGTGTATATGATACAAACTGACAATATCTATATCTACGCCAAAATAGGAACTAGATACAAGAGATTGTGTGCCTAAGAGGTATGAAGAGTGTGTATGTGTGTGAGAATATGGAGAATATGAACATTTTACAACTATTTTACAACAAACCCAAATTTTGATCAACCTAAATCAGAAACGAGTGACCTAGCAAGTAAGAATGGAAATAGACTTGCCACTCATAGTAAATCAACAATGGATGTTGATGGTAAGCTGACATAATCTCCTCTAGATAATCACCAAGATGTAGATCACAACTCCTCCAAGAGTGTGAGAACTCCTCCTCCAAGATGGCCTCCAAGATTGTCTCCTTTCTTGAGAAGATTGATCACCTCCAAGTTGCAAGCACTCTTGCTAGAGCTTGTGTGATGATGATACATAATGAGCTAAGAGCTTGTTTATATAGTTTTGCTTGCTCTCATGAAAAGCACACTCTAAAAGCTATCGCCTCTCAAAACACTATTGTCTTCGCTAAATACGGCATCGAAATTCTTTTCGAAAAATCATATCTTCACTGAATTAATCGATCGGCATTGCTTTTTGATAAAAAGCTTCTCTGCCAAATGCAACTACCATTAATTGGATTTGAACCCAGATCATTGGTTTGAAAGGTAGTCAATTTAGCCATGCTACCCAAGCTTCTTTCTTGTGAAATATTTTCAAAAAAACATTTAGTATGATGGTCCCCCTAAAGAGAGAGCTTCTAATCAAGCTATTGTTGGATGAAGCTATTATTGGACCATACTAACATTGACTCCAGCAATCCCCCCTTCAATGACACAATGGTACAAGGTTCAATAACCTTCAAAACTTTTGATGTCTACAAATATCTCTTAACTGATTTCCAATCTTGAGTTGAATGTGTATGAACCGGTATACTTGAGAAATTGCAAACTGAATGTCCTCGTGTGTATTACGTAGATATATCAAGCAACCGACTGCTTGACTATATAATGTAGCATTTCAAATGGTTCTGAATATGCTACCAACTATAATGACATGTTGATATCCATAGGTGTCTGCATAGTCTTAGAACATGTCATCTCTCTAATAATTTCTCAATGTATTTCTATTGCGTCATGTAGATACACTCATCTCTGTACTTGAACTCAATCCTGGGACTTGTGATAATCACATCACTTTGTAGTGCATCTTGAACACTAGTTGGTTCATTCTTAACTCAAATAAGAGCTAAAACATTATGAATCTCAAAATTTTTTGCATAATTTACTTGGTCTCCTTGTTGTCTCCTGGTTTGACTTCTGTTTCTTCCAATATATGTTTTTATACCACTGTCCTTCCAAGTTTGATATAACCACTTTGGTGTTTTCCTGAAAAGTGGTGGTATATCTTTTGGTTCTTTAGTATCTCTTTCTTCTACAACTCTGGAACTTTCTCCAACTTCATAAGTCAGAACTTCAAGAGGTACTGATGTAGGACTAGGTACTAGTGTAGGTAATGAAATTCTCTCTTCACATGTATCTCTTAGACTATGAGTAGGTTCAACACCCCCCTTCCAAATTCCTTCTAAAAAATGCATAGTCATCTGTCTTTATGAAATATGGAATCTCTTCCTTCTTATCATAAATTTGACTTTCTGCAATATATGCATTGCATGAGAGTAGGATATCACCTGTATCTGGAACATATAATCTATATCCTTTGCTTTCAATTGCATAACCAATAATGACCGCTTTAATGGCTTTTACATTAAGCTTACCACGATCCTTCTTCTCAATGTGAACATAAGTTGGGGAACCAAAAACTTTAAAGTAACTCACATTGGGCTTCTTCCCATAGTAAGCTTCATAAGGTGTAATGACCTTTAAAGCTTTTGTCGAAGACCTATTTAGAATGTGATTAGCTATATGTGCTACATCAAACCAAAACTTGGGAGAAAGCTTTTTGGATGACATCATACTATGCATCATCTCAACAAGTATCCTATTCTTTCTCTCTGTAACACCATTTTGTTCTAGCGTGTAAGGAATAGTGATTTGGTGAGAGATACCTTTGGCTTCAAGAAAAGACTTAAAGTCTTTAGACATGTAATCTCCTCCTCTATCACTTCTCAAAATCTAGATCTTTGACTGACTTTCATTTTCAACCATAGCTAAGAACTTCTTGAAATTAGAAAAAACCCCTGAATTCACTTTAAGATTGTAAATCCATGAATATCTTGAGAAATTATCAATGACCATAACGAAGTACCTATAACCTTGAATAGAATTTGTTCTCATCAAACCATTCACATTTGAATGTATGATCCGCAACTTCCTTGTGGCCGTGATAAATCCATGTTTCTTGAAAGGTAGTTTGTGAACCTTTCCTTCAGGACAACCTTCACATTACTGCATCATCTGGTAAAGCAAACGTAGGAAAACTCTCCACCATACCTTGATCTTTGATATGCTTGAGAGTTGTGTAACTGATATGACCAAATCTAGCATGCCATAACTTCATGTTCTCCTTAGGTGTAATAGACCTAGCAACATTAGCATGACTACTTTTGGATAACACAAACATGCCACTTCTGTTTCACCTTGAAATAGACAATGCTCCTGTTCAAGTGAGAGGATCTGACATGAATCTTTCTTAAAAAACTACTTTATAACCATCTAACAAGAAAGTCAAGATAGGGAGCATATTCTTCTTTATTTCTAGAACATAAAGAACATTGGAAATTGTGAAATTTCCACCTATGCTGGACTTAAGATTTATTCTCCAACACCAACAACATCCAAATCATGACCATCTACAATGGTCACCCTTCTACCTGAAGAGTTTGAAAGGGAAGAAAATACCTTTTTGCAACCTGTCATATGCTTAGTAGCTCCAGAATACAAAATCCAAGGATTATCTAAGATTGCATTTAGCACTACCTGATCAAAAGCTATCTCTTCAATAGTAGCACATGCATATGAATCTACCTTTGAAAAATTTAGGTTTTGGATCATCTTCAACACTATTACCTGATGCTTTCTTCTTCTCATTGAAAATCCTTGCTTTGCATTCTGCTATGAAATGACCTGGCTTCTTATAGTAATGGGATACTCCTTTGTTTGAATCAGATGTAGTCAAAGACTTTTCTTTAGGTGTAGAGGAAGCATTAGATTTCTTTAGCGCTTCAGCTCTGAACACCTCTACGCTTGTTCCTCATAGTCGCAAGTGAAAAACGAGGTGAATGTACACTCGAAAATGAGAAAAAATTAGAGAAGATGAAGGTGGGAGAAGATGGTGATGATGATGAATATGAACAAGCAGAAAAGCTCAGAAACTGAACTGAAAATGATGATTTTTTACCTTCCAACATCGCTACTCTACGTCTTACCGTCACATGCTCGTCCTCCAAGCTCTCTCCCCGGCAACGGTGCCAAATTTGGTGTCACTCTAGCACAATGGTAAGTACCAATGAGGAGCTTCACCTCATAAATGTCAGTCCGTGGAGACGTGAGGACTGGTATGAAGACCAAGAGCAAGTGAAGTGCACAAGTGCGTGGGTGAAAGCACACAAACATGCACACACATACACACACACGTGCACAAGGTAAGAGCAAAGAGTGGAACAATGGAAGGACTTCAATTACAAAAGAGCTCTCTTACAAAGCTGAAATCTACAATAAGCTACCCCTTCAAATGAGCTCTCTAGCCCTTTTTATAGTTTTTTGAGTGGTTTTGGCCCTGTCCACACCTAGTGTCCGGCCTAGTTAAAAATTAGGCTCCAAGGCTTATTTGGGGACTCAAACGGAATCTAAAAATTATGAAAATTTGTAGGATGATACTTCTAATACTCCTCAAGCTTCAGGACTCCTCGGCTTGAACAAAATGGAGTTGTAAAAATGGAAAATGGTATTTACAATGTTTTTAGTGATAAAAGTCACTATATTTATAGGGATTTGTTCTGAAAATTTGACATGTGCTTCTTGGAGCTCCCTACATGCTCCTTCTTCTTGTTGTCCACTTCATTGATGCGCTTCACTGTGTGTGTGTGACCTTGACTGTCAACACATGGGTACTCAAGAAGCTATGTGGATGAAGACACTATTCACAGATCTTGGATTGGAATTTGGCACTCCAACTGTTTTTGGTGACAATATGAGCTCTATTCACTTAGGTGCTAATCCAATTTTTCATGCAAGGACTAAACATATTGAAGTTCATTATCACTATGTAAGAGAGAAGATTGTGAGCAAGTAGATTCAAATATCATATGTGCCCACTTATCAACAATGTGCAGATATTCTAACCAAAGCATTGGATGGTACAAAGCTTTGTAAATTCAAGGTTATGATAGGTTTGCAGGTAATCTTGGAGGATTGAAGACCTCAAGCATACTTGGCTTGAGGGGGACCTGTTGGAGCAAGTCTATGACAAGCCTAAGTATTGGCGTGAGTCCCACAAAGTCATAGAAGAAGCTTTAAAATGAAGACAATGTAAAGTTCACTTGTGAACTACCTCTTGTAACTTTTTGAAGTTTTACTTGATGTAAAAGTGAAAGAATCTTAAGTGGTTGAGTCCACTTGATCAAAAGAGGAAAGAGAAGCTAGGAATTTGTGATTGATGGTAGTTGGAGAATCAAATCAATCACTAATAGATTGAAGAGTGATTGAGGGAAATTAAGCTCCCAAGATCAACTATAAATACATGGCAGTTTTAGTCCTGGTTAAGAGAAGACCTCTAAGAGCTGAGCTTTATGCCATATCAAGGTGTGATTTCAAGGCACAAATATGTATCAGTAAGTCCATTGTATTGTACAATCAATATACTTTCATTTTCATGATCATTTGAGTTCATATCTTCATGTTCTTGTGAAGTGTACTGTTCACTGCCATATCTCTTAGTTTTCTCAGTCAGAATGTAGAGATGATTTCTCTGAGCTTGAAGAATAATTTTCAATGATTTAACTTGGTAAAGTTAAAAAGTTAACTCTCTAAGTCTACTGTATGCTCATCAATTTTCATTACAATTGGATGTTTCAATCTTCATCTATGATCATTTGAAGTCAACTGTGTCACTTGGTTTTCTTCTTCTCTAGCAGCACTCTCTCAAAACAGTCATTTTGTCAGAGTTGTTTCTCAGTGTATACTTCACCATTTTCTTGTATTTTAATCTTTTTGGATTTAACATACTGTCTAGTATATGCCTACAAAATTTCATAATCAATGGATTCTTAAAGCATGAGATATTTTTCCATTTTATTGCTCACGGGTCTGAGTAGTATGGCAGCCCGGTAAAATCGGGGTCATCCTATGACTTGCTAAGTTTGTTTCTCTTTGTGTAGTCCATCTTTTTTTATCAAATCACTCATGAATGTTAGCTTACTAAGTGTCTAAGAGTTCCCCAAAAGGAATTAAGTTAATTGCTACTATGGCCAGAGAATTGTTCAAAACTTCGAACAGGTGTATGAACATAAATAGCAAGATTTTGGCTCTTGAATCTACTCCAACTTATCTGTTTTGATTCAACTTTTTGAGAGTGATCTTCAAAGGTACATAGGGTGTCTAATACATCCTTTGACAAGCTAAATGGGCCCACCACATATCTCTTGAGTCCATTTGGCTGGTCTAGTGCAAAGTTTTTGCAGCATCACTTCATCTTCATCAACTACAAATCCATCTCTTCACATAGATATCCTCTGACCACCTGATCTAATAGTCTCGGACATGAAGGAAGGATGAATGCTACTGAAAGGTCTTGATAAAAAAAAATGGAAGCCACCTGATGATTCCCTTGACTAGTCATTGGCCGGTTGCCTCTGATGCTAGCCCTCCGTAGGATCACCACCTCGCTAGTCTCTGACCTTCTGCAGTTCCCTTGATGACACACTCGTACCTGTCGTGCACACCACTTAAAACCTCAACCATGGTAGCTTCCACAATCGAGAGTCCAGATCCGGCATCTACCTTCTTCCTCCCAACATTGAGCCTAATCTTCAATCGTCATTCCCCCTCCTAAGCATTCTCCACTTCTCAGAGCACAAATCTTCCATCTTTCGTCCCTCCTAGTCAACACTCATTAATCACCATCAGTGCATCTTCTCTTCCACTTTCACATCGTAGGTAGCCTCTCTAATCCATTCCAAAATCAACAACTATCCTATCGACTGGTTCTTCACCATCTCCATTGCACTACTGAGAGCCTATGTTTTGAACATGCCCCACTCTATTACCTTTTGCATCTTCTCTTATTGGTTGCAATTTTGTGCTTCCAGTGCATCTTCCACCTCCTTTGTGCTGCTATTTCTCAACATATATTGGCTAACACTATGGATGCATGTTGCTGCTCTACATATATATCCACATGTTTAGGGCCCAATGTTGCCCTACCAATGGCGTAATGATCTATCTCTTAACGATGTATGGTGCTCTCCTCTGATAGTCTATGGCTCTTGTCTATCTCCACATATCTTTTTGTCTTTGTATATATGTCTATATTTGTGTTTTCATCTATCACTCCTTATGCCTCTCCCCTCCCTCTCTATGCTAATCCCCTTTTTGGCTATAGAAGGCTCCTTATATTCTATGGATTTGCAAGCTTTTCCTAGCGCTTCTTATTCTCCTTTGATTCGCCTTGTTGTACCATGATAGCTGCAATAGTTTGAGCTTTCCATTCACATGGGGGAATAATATGGAAATCTTGGATTCAAACTCCAAGAAGGGCATTGTAGATGGGGACTTTCGATTGGTGGCACAAAGGGCGGTTGGAGTTAATGTGATAGACAATGCTAGCATGGAAATACTTGTAATTAAACTACGTAATCATGGGCATGTAACAACATTTGGTACGATACTAGTCTAGACCTACTGATACTTTGCTTCTAGAGTCCATTAGTCCGATTCACCATAGTTGATGTTACTGCATGATTCGGTCAATCTAGCCATCGAATAGCCAAAAACAACAAAAACATCGGACAACATACTAAAAGTTTTGAGAATCAAAGACCCTTGCACTAGATCAAAATTTCATACATTTCGCGGGATGTAGAGTGCCCACTTCCAAAGTTCGATTTGCCCTAAAGCAGACAAAACTACTCATGGATCCTGAAAAGAATTGGTGAAAAGAAGTTCTAACTAGAACTGAGGACTAGAAGAGAGAGTTTCATGGGTATTTCTAATCCAAAAAATTGAACTATGTACAAACATTGTTTCTTTCTCTTATGTGTGGTATAGCTTGCGCCTAGATACACTTACTAAGGGTAAAGGTGCATCTTTTAATGTAGCTATGCAAGATGGTATCTTCTCATACCCCCATCTGAGTAAAGTTCTAAAATTTCTTTCCATGCTTATGAGTGCTCGTAGGTTGGTATGTCCTCTCCGTATCCCATCTTTGACTTGATTCAGCCTTGTCAATCCTCCCTTGTGTTGTGTAGGATCAGCTGCCTCAGATTGAGGACTCTTATCATATAAGGTTCTCCTCTGCTTTGTTAATTGCTTGATTGAATTTTCTTGCCCCGATTAATTGTCCGTTCTTTCCATCATGTTGCTTGCTCTTCCTATCCTGGCCTTGTTGTTGCTTTGAAGGGACCTTCACTATCCAATGTGTTTGTGTCCGTCTTTTGTTTTGGGTATCAATCTTGTGCTATGCTTGTAGCAGGCTCCTACTTCATGCTTGCCAATGTTGTAAGGTTATGCTACACTTTACTGAGCCCAAATGATCTCTCTTTGGATAACCTTACTGCATGTGATAATATAACAAGGTGGGATTTCCACTTATACTCTTCCTTCCTAGTCAAATCCTTCGAATAGGCTCATGATCCAGGCCAACTTTCATTTGCAATTGCTTCATCTTATTCTGATCGTGTATCCACATGTGATTCCGCCCCCAATCATGGATAACTTCTGCATGTTTGAGCACAATCATCCCAATAGTAAGGGGAAACCTCCAATCCTAAGTGAAATTCATAGTACAACAAAATCTAGGATGAATTTAGACCCTTGCACCATTAGTTTTACCCTTTCAACTATTTCAACCGGCTTCACCTTGATTTGGTCTACCATGGTGGCAATGAATTGTGTTTCCTTAGATGATTGTTTGGTCTTCCATGGTGACAATGAATTGTGTTTCCTTAGATGGTTGAAGTCCTAACCTCTTCATCATGGATTCCGAGATTAGGTTGATTTGGAACCCTCCATCTATGATTACTCTTAGTCGATCAATGGGAGGTGTGTTATGAAACAATCATCTAGGCCACCCTTCATGGAAAATAGTGCTCCTAGTGAAACAACAATGCTTATCATTTCACTCCACAACCATGCATCCATACGTAGCACATCGTATCTGCTTACTTACTTGTATGTATTCCTTAGGATATGGATTACTGATAGAGGGGTTGTTGGAGCTCTTACAGTGAGTTCTGGTGCTTTATCTTTGAGCTCTCGTTAGGTCGTCTGATCTGCATGTTCTATCATTGTTTCCTTCCTTTGTTCCGTCTCATGGTCCTTTCATGATTTTGCAGCCTAACTAGACACTAGGATGTCTAGTCTTTGCACTACCCTTTTCATGCTCCTCATTGGTTCTTCTTCTACCTTAGATGGGTTTTTTTCCCTCCGATAGTTTTATTCTCCGACTTGGAAAGCTTGTGATTTTTCTAGGGTTCTTTAGTCTCATCCTTTGCCATTGGATCGCTCTCTTGGTACTAGATACTCTATTCGTATCACTTCCCTATTGCAATCTAGTACCCTTGTTTTCCACCACTTTAGCCCTTTCTTCTTCCTTTTGGGCTCTGGTCTGTATTTAGAGTGGGGACATTTCTTTTAATTGTACTACATTAGTATTTGATGATTGTCATAATACATCCTTGGTTGGAAGCGACTATATTGAAATATCAAAAGTATTATTTACTAGAATTTGGCTTGAGATAGCCTACTTCGGGCAATCTCTAATGATGTGATCCCTTGACTTTGAAAGCATGGAGGTGCATTTTCCAATAAGAGGTAGCAGGCTTACATGTGGACATATTATCTACATCTAAACATACTACGGGCCATCAAGGCCTATTCCTGAATGTTGAGGCTTGATCATTCATATCGTTTTGCATACTTATGTTAGCAGGGACATAATAAAAAATAGAAACTCTGAGGATATTACCCAGAGTAGGTCCTAGTTCTACCATAGGCAACATCATGAGAATGATGGGTGGTGCTTGTCTAGTCAGTTGTCCCTAGAATGTAGGTGTTTGGGGTTCCACCATCCCATTCAAATAATAAAAATTGGGGACTTCATGCCCCCACTTGTCGTAAAATTGACAAATTACCTTGTTAAAACATTTTGTTTGCGGTGCCCTTGCTAGTAGCAAATGCTACACTAGAGACTTGCTTTTGTCTCTCACTCCCTCAACTCCTCAACTTCGTTTCTTAACTTTGCTTATGTATCCTCTTCTGTGCTTTTGAATCATTGATCTCCCTGGATATTAGTTCATCACTCCAAATGAGATGTAGAATCGTTAAAATGAACTTGAGTATGCTTGATCCTTGTGGTCGTAGCTACAAAATCTTCTATTGAAGCACTCAATGCTAGCAAGTCACTGATCTTGTGTGTGGTGCTCATTAGAAGTGCCTCTTCTAGTCATTTATTGATCTAGAAATTGTTGATATATTTAGGTAGTGATGTCTGTGAACACACTAGGACCGCCGGGGCACTTTTTTCCCTCTTTAGGAGGTTTTTTTCCCCTGGCTTGTATATACGCCTATTGCCCTAATGGGCTACTTATCTTTGTACATTCTCTAGTAATACATTCGGTTTGTGCTCCAAGCTTCTTCTTCTTCCTTGTGCTGTTCGCGTGCTTCCACAGACGTCTAACTCCAGCAATTGGTATCAGAGCAGGTCGTCGCTTCATCTAGGGCACCGTCGACACTCCTCCGTTTGCAGTCTCAGATTCGCACGAAATTTGGTGAGCATACTCTGAGCTCGTTTTGGCCTCCGAACACACTATCGCAGTGCTTGTGTAGGCTACTTTGTCTTTTTGTGCCAAAGGTATATACCAGTTTTTGTTCTCCAGTTTAAGCATCTCGAAGTATGCTACAGGTCTAGCATAACTCGTCTAGGCAGTTTTGTTCAACTTTTTGAGATACAGTCAATTTTTTGCATCAAGGTGTTTTAGTCACCGGCCATGGCTGAAAGTAGTGATGTATTCGGTATGTTGGTTGTTGAGGATAAGTTGGATGGTACCAACTACCCATTTTTGGCTTATATGATGCGACATGTATTGGTTGCAAAAAGATTGTGGAACATTGTGCAGGGTATTGAAAGACGTCATGTCACACCTCTGACTACAGGTACTGCAAATACAGGTGTTGGAGCTGATGAAGATGGTGTCGAAGATGATATTCCTTAGATTCCTATTCGTGCTGCTATTTCTGTTGCACCTACTGCAGAGCAGATTCGCTCGGATGGCAGAGATGCCCAGGCACATGCATTGATAGCTCTGTCTCTCAAACGTGCCATTATTCCTCATATCGCTTTTGCAAAATAGCTAAGGATGCTTGGGATACACTTACCACATTGTACCAAGCTAGGAATGAGGCTCGTGTTGCTTACCTCTGAAAACAGTTGGAGAGTGAGCACATGAATGAAGGTGATTCTATGGACAGTTTCCTAACCAAGATCAAAGATTTGAAGGAACAGTTGATTTCTGCTGATGAGGTTATACCAGATAGCTCACTTGTGCAGACCGTTCTGAATGGTCTTCCTGATTCATATCAGAGTTTTGCTTCTACTCTTCGGTTGATGATGAAAGGCAATCCAAATGCCTTATCATTTGAGCAGTTAGTCTCTGTTCTCTTGCAGGAAGAGCAGTCCAGGCAAAATAGGTCCATTATGCGAGTTGCAGATCAAGCTTTCCTGGCTAGTCAGAAGGGCAAAGGAAACTGGAGCTCTTCAACTAGTAAGCAAAAATCTGCTAATTCTGCATATTCGAAGAAGGAAGATAAAGATGAGAAGAAATCAGAAAAGCAGAAATTGTTTTGTAAGTACTGTAAAGGGAATGATCATATCATAAAGAACTGTCCAAAACTGGCTGCTAAAGAGGCAAAGAAGAAAGAGGCTGGAATGGTTGTTGCAGAGGCCTCTACACCAAAAACATAGTCAGCAAATCTTGTGCAGGAAAAGAATGGGCATTTACTACTGTCTGCAGTTTTGACCCATCTTCTCATGATCAGTGCATGTCTGTAGTAGACTCAGATGTTTGGTACTTTGACAGTGGGGCGACCAAACATATTACCTCACAGCACAATTTCTTCTCTTCACTCGAGCCTGCCCCTACAGGGAATACTGTTACATGCACCAACAATTCCTCTTATCCTGTTATGGGAGTTGGTAAGATCATTTTGACTACTCTTGATGGTAGTTCTTTCACTTTGTTAGATGCTTTATTTGTGCCAGGGATAAAAAAGAACATGTTATCAGTTTTTGCATTAGCCAAGATTGGCTTGGTTATGAAATTTGTTGATGACAGGTGTACAGTTCATGATCTGTCAAATGGCGATGTGATAATTGCTTCTAGCATTTTATGTCGTGGGCTGTATAAGCTCATAGACTATGAAAGATCTGAAAATGATTTGGCATGTGCAGTAAATGATTCTCAGGCTATGTCAGATGCAAAGCTTTGGCATGCACGCTTTGATCATCTGAATTTTGCTAGTTTGCTACGCCTGCAGAAATTGCAGCTTGTACATAGTGATGTATGTGGTCTTATGCAGACACCCTCTTTTGGAAATTACCTTTACTTCATGACTTTCATTGATGATTTTTCCAGGCATGCATGGGTATATCCACTCAAAGCAAAGTCCGAAGTGTTCATGTGCTTCAAACAGTTTTTGGTTTTGGTTGAAAATCTGTTAGCATGTAAAATGGGCACCCTCCGTGATCGAGGGGGGGAATATATGTCTTCTGATTTTAATACATTTATGGCTGAGCATGGGATAAAACACCAGTGTACAGTGCCGTATACACCTCAACAGAATGGAGTTGCTGAACAGAAGAACACGTCTTTCATGGAGATGACGAGGTGTATGGTCGAGAGTCAGGCTTTACCTCATAGTTTCTGGCTTGAGGCTGTCATGTGTGCAGCATATGTACTAAACGGGTTTCCCACTAAAGAGCTACAGTCTATCACTCCATATGAGGCTTGGCATGACCGCAAGCCATCTGTTTCTCATCTGCGTGTTTTTGGTTGTTTGGCATATGCACTAGTGCCTGAACAACATCGCAGAAAATTGGATGATAAGGCAGTAAAATGTATTTTTGTTGGGTACAGTTCTGAAAGTAAAGGCTATCGTTTGTATCATCCACAGACTAAACGCATTCTGGTTAGCCGTGATGTTGTCTTTGTGGAAGATGCTATTCAGCCATTGCTTTCATGTGCTAAGGAGACATCTGTTAGCTCCAAAGACATGTATGATACTTTGATGCCTCTTTTTACAGGTGGACAGTCTAGTGCTGGTCCTAATGAGGCAACTTCTCAGCCTTTGCAGGTTTCATATGATGATGCAGATCATTCCATTTCTGATGCATATTTACATGATGCACTTTTGATGAGAGAGCTGATATTGAGCAGGAAAAAACTATGCCAAAATGGCTGGTTCAAACTTTGCGTGACAGCAAATTAGATGCACCTTTGTCATATCATACTCGTTCACGATCTCATAGTGCCTCCTTTGCCTCAGATTGCTATGCTATGGCTGCGTCTAGTCTTTGTGATGAGAATGAGCCTGTTTCTTTTGATGAAGCACATAATTCAAAAAATTGGATGGCTGCTATGCAATATGAATATGATGCTATAATGAGGAATGGTACATGGTCTTTATGTGACTTGCCTCCTGGCAAGAAGGCCATTGGCACTAAGTGGGTATACAAGTTGAAGCGTAAACCTGATGGTACAGTTGACAGGTATAAGGCTAGGCTTGTTGCAAAGGGTTATGCACAGGAAAGAGGCATTGATTTTGATGAGACCTTTGCACTTGCATGCCGTATGACTACTGTTCGGAGTATTTGTGCACTTGCAGCACATCATGGTTGGAATGTACATCAGTTGGACATTAAAACAACATTTCTGAATGGTGACTTGCATGAAGAAGTGTATGTTTTTCAGCCCCGTGGCTTTGTGCAGAAAGGGCATGAAAACCAGGTGTGCAGGTTAAAAAAGGCATTATATGGTTTAAAGTAAGCACCACCATGTGCTTGGTATGAGAAGATACATGCCTATCTCGTTGCACATGGTTTTGAGAATAGTCCAACTGAAAGCACCTTATATGTTAAGCGTGCTAATGATGTGCTTCTGATCATTGTTGTCTATGTTGACGACATGCTGCTCGCTGGTCCTATTGAGAAGCATATTGCTGATTTCAAGGCTGATTTGCATGCCTCATTTGAGATGTCTGATTTGGGACATTTGCATCACTATTTGGGCATTCAGTTTATGCAAGTTGATGGTGGAATGGCTTTGTGTCAAACGAAATATATTGACACATTTTTGCAGCGTTTTGGCCTTGAAGACTGTAAGCCTATTGCCACTCCTATGGAGATAGGTTTACGATTGAGTCTTCATGATGTTGGAGATGCATTTGATGTTTTTCTCTATCAGCAGGCTGTTGAATGCTTGATTTACTTATGCATTACTCGGCCAGATATTCAGTTTGTTATCTCACAGATGGGCAGATTTATGCATTGCCCAGGAGTGAAGCATTGGCAATCGGTTAAGCGCATCTTTCGCTACTTGAGTGGTGCTCGGCTACTTGGGTTGTTTTATCCCAAGGGGGGATCACTGCCGCCAGATTTGCATGCTTTTTTTTATTGTGATTGGGCTGGTTGCTATGACACTCGTGTGTCCACTAGTGGCTTCTGCTTCATGCTTGGTAGCTCATGTATATCTTGGTTGAGCAAGAAGCAGCCTACTGTGGCCACTTCCAGTTGTGAGGCTGAGTATAGGGCAGCTTCACAGCTATTGTTGAGTGTGTGTGGCTCAGACGCCTTATGGCTGATTTGGGTGTTGGTCAGTCTTCTGCCACCACCATCTTCACTGACAGTCAAAGTGCATTGGCAGTTGCGAGGAACCCTATGTTCCATGCTCGCACTAAGAACATTGAGGTGCATTATCACTATGTCAGGGAGAGGTTCTTTGCTGGGGAGATTAGCTTGGCATATGTGCCCATGCAGGAGAACATTGCAGACCTTTTCACGAAGGCTTTGCCTAGGGAGAAGTTTGAAGCTTTCCGCAAAGCTTTGGGCTTACTTCCTTTTGTGGAGTGATTTCCACATAGCTTGGCACTTCCTTATACATGAGTGCCAGCTCCTTGTTCACCGCATCACTCGCAGGGGGATTTGTTGATATATTTAGGTAGTGATGTGTGTGAACACACTAGGACCACCGGGGCACTTTTTTCCCTGTTTAGGAGGTTTTTTTCCCCCGGCTTGTATATATGCCTATTGCCCTAATGGGCTACTTATCTTTTTACATTCTCTAGTAATACATTCGGTATTGTGTGTTTGTGCTCCAGCTTCTTCTTTTTCCTTGTGTTGTTCACGTGCTTCCGCAGACGTCTAACTCCAACAGAAATCCCTTGGAGCCACTAGTAGCTTTACAGCTAGTGCATTTGTTCTTGTCAATAGCTTTGAAAAAGAAGTATCTTCTTAGATTAAAACTCTTGAGTTTGTCTAATACCTTCTTGGTAGAATCTCTTGGTTTGAATGCCTAAGAAAGTGTGGTCTTCATCTTATGCCATGTTGTGAAATGATTGTCCTCAAACTAGCTAAACCATTTATTAGCTAACCCATCTAATGTTATCAAGAACAGAGCCATGAAGGCATCGGTTGCCCTTCAAGCCTCTACTCTTACATAGTGCAAGAAATCATCTCACATGATCTTCAGGGTCTTCCATGGAGGCTCCCTTGAAAATAGGAACATTAATGTTGATTTGTGAGAGAAGCAATGCTAGATCACCTTGGGCCATCCCTGGGTCACCTATGTTTTGTTGTTTGCCTTTGGGCCTTTCATGAATTGTAATGCTTCACTCCAGACTAAGTGATGTAGGCCATGAATGAGTTCAGGTAATAGACAATCTGGGCCAACAGGTGAGCGAGCTACCAAGCCTTGGTCCCACCTGGCATGCCAGAAATTGTATAATAGAGCCAATACTATTGTGTTAGACTAAGAAGGCAATGTGTCTACTATGGAATCAAACTATCAAGAATCGACTCATCGACGATCGTTGTTTATACAGACTTCTTCTATAAAACTTTATACAACCAACTTGGTTGACCTTCCAAGCATGGATTGTATCCCTTCTGAAGGAGAAAATGTCACTTCAAGATGCACTCCAAGGTGGCTTTACAGTGTCACAATAGAATATAGATGAAGCTATGAAGGACACCCTAACAAGTCGCAAATGGACCTTGCAAGCTCTTCTTGTGGAACCCTATCTCCTCCTTGAACATATGCTAAGACTACAAAAGTTCTTCTTGTGGCTAACGTTCCCTCTTCCATTCAATTTCTTCAAGGTAACTATTTGGTCCCCATCTCTTTTTTTGACAAAGGAAAAAACAAAATCGATGATAATCCTCACCACCTCAAAGTAGTTGAATCAATAGGTTTTGATGATGAAGAATATTCGTTAGTTATTGATAGAAAAAACTTTGACTCATGGAAAAATTAATTGATAGAAAGAGTGGTTATTGGTTTATGCCATGGGCCAAGACCCACCCAAGAAGTGCTCAAGCACAAGGTCAAGAACAATTGGCAATCAAGAGGCCTATTTGTCAAACATATCCCGTTTTTGCCAATTAATTTTTTATCTTTCTTTTCGATGATGCTAATAGTGCTTTTTCAGGTTACCTCCAAGGGCCATGGTTTAATTAAAAACATACCTATATCATTCTTTAAATGGTATATTGGCTTCAACCCAAAAGGTACAAAACCCACAAAAGTCACCATCTAGGTAGATTTCCCTGATCTCCCAATTGAGTTCTACCCTTGGGTAGAAAGACTTGGGGTATTATTGGGAAGGTTCTTGGCCAGAAGTCCAAGGGGAGCTATATAAACAACAAATGGGATCCATCAATTCTTGTGGAAATAGATCTCTCCAAGCCTATCAGAACCACTATGTCAATCAAAACATAATTTATAGAAATTTTCCTAATTATTGTTACAAGTGTTATAAATGAAGTTCATGAAAGTGATACAGGTCCTTATGTGAATGTGACTAGAAGAAAGAGCATTTAGGAGACCTCTCAATTTGCTCTACATCACTCAAAGAAAAACACTCCAAAAGGTAAGAAAAAAATCAAGTACACTCTACAACACCTTTGATGTCTTACTGGAATATGTTTATAATCCCTTTGATGAATATCAAGATGATTCTAAAAAAGAAGAGCTTTACAAAAAAGAGAGCACAGGTCCCAATCAAGAGGACACATATCTGCAATATACTACTGAGGATAACAACAATACTAGTCAGGTAAACTAAAACCTAGAACAATAAGGATGGAAACTTGTAACCAATAGGAAAACCCATAAACCTAGAGACCTCAGGATAAGCAACATGCCAACAATTTCTCTAAGAATGAATCTCAGTTTGATGTAGAGGTTAGTTCTTTTGAAAAATAGAGAATAAGTAAGATGGAGCAAGATGATAATGATCATGAGGACTATAATCTTAAAAATACAAATAATAAGGAAGATAGAAGAGCACTTCAACTTAAACCTAAGAGGAAAGATGCCCTAAGAACTTTAGGTACGCAGCTTAAACCCCAAAAAGCTAACAGGAAATAATTTTTTCTTTTTTTTCTTATGATGCACCAATTAAAAGTTATCTTCTTCAATACCAAGGGCATCAGTCATTGAGTTAGAGCCAAAGGTATAAACAATTGGTAAAAATCTAATGCTATCTCTGCTGATGTCATCTATCTTCAAGAATTGAAAGTTAATGGTCTACATATTCTCATACACCTCATGATAAAGGGGAGACTACTACAGGTATTATCTCTTCCCTAAAAATAATTGTCAAGAATATTTAGAGTAGTGAAACAAATCAATGGATTGCTTCATATCTTGATAATTCCTATAATTTTACGCTTGTCAATACCTATGCTTCTAACTTTAGTGCCATGAGAAAATATTGCTGGGAAGAAATTAGCTCCTTTAATGTTCCAATCATCCATGGGGAGTTGTATCCCCATGGTAAAGGTGGAGCTACTATAGGTATGATCTCTTCCCCAATATCTAGTGTAGTGAAGCAAATCAATGGATTTCTTTATATCTTGATAATTCCTATAATTTTACCCTTGTCAATACCTATGCTTCTAATTTTAGTGGCATGAGAAAAGAATGCTGGGAAGAAATCAACTCCCTTGATGGTCGGATCATCCTGACTGGTGATTTTAATATGGTCACTATTTACATTGACAGGCTAGGCAATAAAGAAAGTATTATCAATAGTAATGGAAAAACCTTGTTGGTTCCAACTGTGTAAAAATAAAGATCTTACTGATGTTTCTCTCAAGTCTGAATTTACTTGGAGCAATAACCAACAAGATAACCTTCTGTCTGCCAAATTAGATAGATGCTACATTATTTGCCCCCTGCTTCATAGCTGCTAGACTGTTAATGCTGAGATTGAACAAGCCATCTTTTTATCTGACCACAAGCCGATCATTATTTCCCTCAAGAAGGGCATCCATAATTTCATAGCCAAGTGGCTACATTTGGATGTCAATCTTTTGAAGCTGCCTAGCTTTGTCCAAAAGATCAAAGATTCTAGTATTTACTACTTCTCCTTACATTATTCCCCTTCTACAAGCTAGGAGGAAGCCGTTAGTACTATTCAAAAGCTTTTTTATCATGTCAAGAAGCTTTCCAATCATAAGAGCTCAAAGAAGAGATATTATTATGAACAAGATTGGTAACATAGACAATTTTGTCTTCTAAAGAGCTTTATGAACTTCAATATAAGTTAAGATATGAGAAGTACCTTGAGGTTAGTATGTCTCTCACTTCTTCAAGGGAATTTTGGGGTGAGAAATTGGGTAGACCAATAAGTGGATGTTCTCCTTGTTGAAAAAAAAAAAAAAGGGATTATATCCCTTTGTTGAACAAAAGACATGGTGGGACTTCTATCAACATTGAGGAGAGTCTATAGGAGGCTAAAAGCTTCTTTATGGATGTTTTCTCTAGTACTTCTAAGTGGGGGGAGAATATTCAAAGAGCCAGAGCTAGTATTGCCTTAAAGAGAAAAAAAATGATCTCTAAAAGCCTCGCTACTATCTTGGACATGCCCCTCACTTCTAGTTATATTAAAGAAATCATTGATAATTGAAACCTCCTGGTCTTGATGTTATTCTAATGTGTTCTTTTTGGTTCTGTGATGAGATTGATTCATAAAAAAGGGAACAAAGAGGACATTAAAATTGGAGACCTATTACTTATCTCAACACCATTGATAAGATTTTCTCTTCTTCCTTAGCTAGTCCTATCATGAACCAAATCATCCTACCTAAGAAGAAAGAATTTATCAAAGGGAGATACATACTTGATTCCATCATCTCCCTTTGGAAGGTTTTGAATGTGCTCAGGAGTTGAATTAGGATTATTATTTCTTCAACGTGGACTTTGACAAAGCCTATGATAGAATTGAATGGGAATTTATTCTTCAATCTCTCCATGACATAGGCTTGGGTAGAAAATTCATCAAGTATGCTAGTACTCTATTTGGTAATGCTTACTCTAGAGTTTTTTCTTAGGTCCTTTGAAACTACAAGAATATCCTAGGGGAAAAATGGAGTTGTTGCTCAAATCAGAATCTTCATATCAAATATGTGGCATCCAGTTGAGAAAAAACAAAGGTTCTAATATTGCAAGCATTGCTCCTAAGCTCAATAAGAGTTGGAATGTCCAGTGGAACCCTGCATAGTGGAGATATAGATTCAACTGCATAAGGGCCTTTCCTACACATATCAAGCATTCCTTTTTCGAGTGGCTCATCCTACATAATGGCTTGTGGACAGGTTCCAGAGCCAAAGCAAGTAACATTAATAAAGGGAAACATCCTTTTTGTGGTAGAGAGGAATATTTACATCACCCATTTATTGAACGTAAACATGCCAAGAAGTTTTGGCAATACATGGCGCAATATATGAAGCTAAGAAAGATCCAATACTTGGGAGCTTAGGAAATCTTGATGGGGTCTGCTAAGCACATGGACACTGTTCTGTGGAAAACTTTGAGAAGCTCACTATGTGGTTCATCTATAGTGATTCATCTATATGATCATATGGACATTGCTTTGTGGCAAACTTGGGAAAATCCTCACTCTTGTCCTCTGTATATTAGAATTCTCTTCATTAATTTACTTTATTTGTTTTCTCAAAAAAAAAAAAAAAAAAAAAAAAACAGATTCTACTTTTGTTGCGCCATCTGTTCACTCACATATTTTATGTTCAAATGACTTAAGATGGGTAAAACCGAATGGGGTGCTGAGATCATTTCTTACGTAAGAACTCGAATAAATGCACATCTTCCTCTTTCCCTCTTCATTACGACTGCATAGAATATCATTTGAATAATTCATGACTAGCTCATAAATTCAAAGAGACTTCATGTGAGTAGCACGACAACATGGGAAATGAAATTTTCATCACGCATGACCCTTTTTTTTTAGAGTACAATGAATTTGGAAAGACACACAGCTGACCTCTTAAGGTAGAGGCACCCATCTTGGGGAACTCTGAGGCATCCAGCCCCGGGCAAGACTTGAACCTTGGCCATCTGTCTAAGAGTACAAGGCACATAGGCTAAATCACGTTCGCTGGATACACATGACTCTTTTGTTTTGCCATTTGAATTCTAAAGTGATGTCACAAATAGAATCCATTGAGTGGGACGCAAATAGAGTCCATTTGGACTCTCCATGTTCCCACGTGGGACTTGAATAGTGACATCTTGCTTATACAACAATCAAGTGTCATCACACATTTAAAAAATAACTAGATTAGCGCTAATCCATTTTTATCCATCTCGGCTCTCTCTCTCTATCTCTATCTATCTATCTAGTTTATTGAAACACAATAGTCTCAAAAGCTCCAAGTTCAGAGAGAGAGAGAGAGAGCTAAGGGGAAACAAAAGATTGATGATAGTCCTTATAAAATAAATCTTGACCTTGAGCTTTTGGAAGATGAAAATGTAACTTTGGTTATTGACCGTACTTCTTTTGATGTGTGGCAAAATGAACTCAGTGAAAAGAGCTGATTGAGAATCCACATGACTCTATACCAAGCACATACAATACCTCCCTAATAATTACTTTCTTTTTTTCCTTTAATGATTCCAATAGTGCTTTATAGGTAATATATGAAGGTCAATGGCTCCTTAAAAGTACTCCTATTTCTTTTTTTAAGTGCTATGTAGGTTTTAATCCCCATGGCCCTAAACCTACCAAAATCCCCATTTGGATGGACTTTCCAGATCTACTTGTTGAGTTTTATCCTTGGTTGGAGAAACTTGGCAACACATTGGTGAGCGTCCTAGGCCAAAAGTCTAGAAGTGGCAGCGTTAACCCTAACGGTGTGGAGGTGATCGCAATCCGGGTGGATCGGGTCCGGTCGTGGCACACACAGGGTGTATGAAGCTAATGAATGTTGAAAGCTTTAAGGACATGAAAGTGAAATTAATGTTGAGTATGGAGAAGAGAGAGATGTTGAAATGATTATGGGAATAGGAATGTAGGAGTGCAAGTTAGATTTATGAACATGAATGATAAGAATGAAAGAGAACCATACATACGAATGAAATTTGGAAGGAAGAATGGTCCATTGAAGGAGCTTCTTAAACACTTCCTAATTCCAATCCATATGCATAGTCTTCTTTGGATGATATGTATGCATGACGAGAATAGATGGAACCCTTACACATAAACCAGTTTCGAAAGGAAGAATGGTCCAATATTGGAGCTTCTTATACACTTTCAGAAACTAATCAATATGTATGGGTATGTATGGATTATATGCATGCAAGTGAATTATGATGATAGAGTTTACTCACAAGCTCAAAGAAACATCCTCACTGGTTCAACGCAATACTGCGGAGCCTTCTCACACATAGAAGAAATAGAAGACATGTAAAAATACTTAAGAGACTGAGAGAGGAGACAAGAGACAAGTGACAAGTGACATGAATTAAAAGGATTTGAATTAAGTTACATGTAAAATATCGTCGTGGTACGTCATGCTAAGCAGTCTACTGATCAAAGGTGGTTCCGACCCTCAAACCATGATAGTTCAACCGAATGTCACACGTAAGAAGGTGAGTTCCACTCCAGTGACCCTATGTCTGTCTAGGCTCGTAACGTCTAACTAAAGAAGTCTAAGACTCATTAAAATCAGCTCTAACTCACTCACACGCTCCACCGAGGGTGAGTCAAGATAGAGATGCTGGTTTCAAGAGCCTATCCTAAATTGGAGTTCTAACTTAAATTTGAAACTAGGTTCTATACTCATACTAGCTCACCTTGGATCCTCACTCGCTCAACCGAGGGTGATCGTCTCAAGGAAACCGTAAGCTAGCATGAGCCCTATGGATGCCTAACAATGATGCTTTAGGAGTTTGGAGGGGGGTTTATATAGTTTTTTGAATGAATTTGGGCCCTTGGATCTAGAGAAATCAACTCTCAACTCTAGGATCACTACTTTCGATTACAACCATTTGATTAATCAAATCAATGGCTTGGAATTGTTCTTTCTATCAAATCTAGTGTAAAGGAGTGAAATTTAGGCGCCCTCATTCTCCACCATTGGATCTGGGGATGATCTGGACCGTCGGATCAGTGCTGACATCAATTCGGATAAGATAAGCCACTATTTTTGGAGAAATGCTGCATTATTGATCTTTGATTGTAAAAAAGGTCTTCTTTTATGGAAAAAATTCGTGGATCCTCCTTCCTTTATGCTTTAGTGCATCTCCACCCTTGAATATGAGCTCATCTTGACCGTACAACATGGTTCAATCATATTCTGCCATGTGGCAGCCCTTCAAGCCTTTAATTTTCTTATACTAGAAAACTGCGGTGACCTTGAAAACTGGACTTTGTGCTCTTTGACCCTCCAAAAAGTCTTTGATGAAGATGAAACATTGTAGGACTATGTTTCCAAAGATCTCCTTCAGGAATATGCAGAAAAAACTCCCATCTGAATCTAACTTGTACAAGTTTGACTACATTTGGAAGCTTGCAAGGTGGCATTAAGGTATCTAGGAAGCTCGGATAGCCTTGAAACTTTATACAAATATGTAGCCACATATGGTCTTTATACATGCCAAACCATATGGCTAACATAAATTTCTATACAAGAATTTGTAGGGTCAAACTAGAAAAATTACATTTTTACAAAATGAACATAGCATATCAATGTGCTACCAAATCCATTTTCTGCTGAAATTTGGGCTATAGACTGCCTTTGACAATCTTTACAAGTATATGGATTTTCATCTAATTTGGTGACAATGAATTTTTTGCCCTAATTTCCCAACTTTGACCAGCTTTGACTAGCTTTGACCGCTACGATGGACTTTCTTGATTTCTTTGAAACTTTGTATGTGACCTTCCTTTGACATCCTTGATGCATCCTGGACTTCTCGGGGAATTCCGGCTACCTTCACCAAATATGTTTTTTGTAGGCCTTCACAAGTGAGAGAGGAGAGCAAATCTCGACGACATTCGCCCCCACTAAACCTGCGATTCCTCCGGAAGCGCCACTCTAGCATCTGTGAAAAACAAAATGTTCCAGGCATCAAATTCTTTTATAGGCAACATAAGAAAGATGGAAGGAAAATTGATTATATGCATGAATCAATAGGTAACGTGACATGAAGCAAAATTTGCATGAAAGAAAGAATTGAAACAGGCAACATGAATATGCATGAACAAATAGGCAACATATATGCAAGTGAACAAGCAACATTGGCAACAAGAAAGAAAAAAAACAAGCATCAATATGAAGTGGAAGTGGATGTATGAGTCGTTTTAAGCATCAGTTCCTCTCATCTTGAAGAAAATTTTGTACCTTTTTCATAAAGCAATCTACCTTAAATATGATTATAAACAAAGATTTAGGATTTTCAAGAGACATCTTTCATCTTTAGCTTATTTTAGATCAACTCCTTTCCTACATAAATATGAATATGCTCTTTCTCTAATAACATGCAAGGAAATCTAACTAAACTCCACTAATGCATAAATCTGCTTATATAGCCCGTGATTTATTCTACTATGCCTCTTTATCCTCCTTTGGCTTTCTTTTTTTTTTTTCTTTTTTTTTTTTCTTTTTTTTTTTTTGATGATGATGATGATGATTCGGCAACTTTATGGTTACGATCACTTTTTTGGGGTGGAAGAAAGTGTAAACTTCTTGGTAACATGTAGTTTTTTTTTTTTTTTTTTTGACGAGGAAAAATTAAACCCCGATACAAGGTACAACCATTTTTGATGACGGAGAACAGTCGTTTAAACTCCGATACAAGTGCTGTGAGGTGGACTAAAGATGTAGAAACATGCAATAGAAGGAGCTAGGATTTCAACAATTATGCTTTCGATATAGGATACATATGCATGTTTATATATGAAAGTCATGTCACCAAAATAAACCTCCAAATATACATGCCCTATCTTTCCACAATCCTAGATTATAATCAATTCCTTAGTAGATAAGTTACTACTTAAGATACAATTTTACACAAGTAGAGAAATCATCATTTGCCTTTTTTTTGACTCAAGTGATGTGGATATGCAATGCAATGCAATGCAAAGACTGAAAAAAAACATGCATGAAACAAGCATGGAAAAAAAATAGAATGAACTTGAAAAAAAACAAAGCAACATGAACTTGAAAATTAATGTTTTTTTTTATATTTTATTTTATTTTATTTTATAACATGGATACTCCTGTTTATGAATCGGCCTCATTGTTGTCATCTTCTTCAATGTCCTCATCCAAAATGTACTCGTCATTATCACGCTTCTTGAATAACTTTATCCTTTTACCTGCAATCAAAGTTTTTAGTGCAACACCATTTAATTCACAAAGAGCATACGTACCATTGTTGTTGACTTTTGATACTATGTATGGCCCAAACCACCGTTGAGTGAGCTTTTTGCGTGCATCATATTGAGAGTCAAATGTACTATCATAAATGAGCACCCAATCTCCTACTTCAATTGGCTTAGGACGCAATCGATGAGTTTTATCAAAATAATGCTTGTTCTTCATTCTAGATTCTCTTAATTTTTCAACAGCATCATCAAGTCTTAATTTACCTTGTTCTAACTGTTTAATACGCAAACTCAAAAAATCATCAGTAGACATGTTTTCAGACCAAGGCAAATTTGACCATGCAAAAATATGAGACTGAATTGGAAACAATGGTTTTTGACAGTACATGAGTTCAGCAGGCATATATCCAGTAGTACGTGTGCATGTCATTCTATCTGCCCAAAGTGCAAAAGGTAAGAATTTAGGCCATTGTTTGATGTCACCATTACATGCTTTAGATATGGCTTTCACAATAGGTGGATGCCCTCTCTCTATTTTACCATTGGCCTCTGGGTTATATGCAGTAGTGAGAGACAAACGAATACCGTGACGCTCAAAGAACTCTTTAGCTTGTCTCGCATTTAACTCTCCACGATCGGCAACTACTTTCTCTATGTACCCAAAGCGACTTATGACATCTTCAAGCAAGAATTTGCAAACATTGTAAGTGGTCTTAGATCGTAGTGCACGTCCCTCTACATGATTAGTTAAGTCTTCTCTTGCAAGTACAATGTAACGCATTTTGTCGATACCTTTAGGCATAGTTACAAGATCTACTACCCACTTGTAGTGAATACAAGGTGGATAAGTAGGATGCAACGGATCTCTATGTTTGACTGATGAATGAAGTTGACAAGTAGAACATGTAGAAACATAGCTACTAATGTCAACATACATCCTAGGCCAATAATAGGTACTTCTAATCTTTTCATATGTTCCAAAAAATCCTTTATGACCGGCCCATAATGTCTCATGCATTTCCTTCATTACTTGCAATTGAAGACCTCGTTTTCCTAGGACTCGTTGTGGATTCTTAACCTTACCCTTAGCATGTCTCCAAAGATAACCATTACTTAGGAAAAAGTTATAAGCTCGTTTCCTAATGTTACGGAATCTATTCGTAGTCCAGTTAGGTAATGGTTGTAGTGTACTCAGATACTTTCCTATGTCTCTCCATTCATTTTCGTACTCAGACTCATGAAATTGCTCATACTCATATATATGTGGAACATAGTCAATTAAGTTCACATTCTTTATTAGATCACTTTCAAGATCATCATCAAATCTAGCTCTCGATAACATATCAGCAACTGAGTTTGACTTACCTGAAATATGAACTAACTCAGGATTTATGAACTTAATATATGAGATCCATCTAAGCATGGCTATATCAGGAGATGAACAATTGGCTATCATTCCAATGAGAGGCAAACAATCAGTCTCAACTTTGACATTTGCACCAATGAAATATTCTTTGTCTGTTTTCAAAGCTGTTACCATACCCCATAGTTCTCGTTTGATTTGTGGATATTTTCGTTGTGTTTCATGTAGAATTTTGGCACCAAACCTAATTGCATATCTATTCCCTTCACTATCATCTTGACTTATGACCCAACCTATACCAATAGGACTAGTATCAACAGTCAATATAATAGGTTTGTTAGCAGAATAGTCTACACGCTTAAGGATGGGAGCTTTAAGCAATAATTTCTTTAATTTACGCATAGCTTGAGTGTGTTTGTCAGTCCAAATAAATTTTCGTTTCTTCCTCAACAAGTCATAAAGACAATCAGCAACATGAGCAAAGTGAGGGATCCAAATAACATAAAAGATGCAAGCACCAAGAAATCTACGTACCTCACTCATGTTGTTACATGTTTCAGAAATCTTGCTAATGGCATCAACTTTTTGTGGGTATGGCTTTCGACCATAATGGCCACATAAATGTCCAACAATAAGTACCTCGTTGACACCAAAAACAGATTTCTCTATGGAAAATGTGAGACCTACCTCTTCAAATCGTTGAAATATTCTTTCACAATCAGAGATATGGTCAAGAACAAATTTACGACATCCTGATGAATCTAAAGTAATGTCCTTTACACGTTCCTCACTCCCTTTAATTGGAATATCATCAATGAATGGCATAGTTATATGAGGGATAAAGTCACGTAAGACCATATTCATAGCACTCATCATATGAGCCACAGAATTAGTCGCTCCTTGAGGTAAAGTACACATTCGCACTAAGCCTAAAGGAGTTTTCATTGTGGTTATGTCACGACTGTCAATTGCTAACTGGAATTGGTCATATCCAGAATATAAATCACCCATTGAATAGATAGAATGTCCTGAAAATGATTCAGCAAACTCATCTACAATGGGTCATGTTCCTACATTCCTTATGGTGACTTTATTGACGGGTTGGAGATCTTGAATAAAACGTAGTTTCCCATTCTTTTTAGGCACAGTGAACCATCTGTTTGAGTAAGGTGCAAAAGATGGCTCTAAAATTCTCATGTTTATCTTCTCCTTAAGTAGTTTCATTAGCTCAGGTAAGTGAGCCTTTGGAACAGGTATAGGACGAAGATTCCATGGAATATGTGGAATAGTAAAGATTATCATGGGTGCAACTAGCTTAGGATCTACACAACCAATCTCATGAGGATACATAGTAAAGGCTTTTCCATGGCTACGTATGACTCTCTCAAATTTATCTCTCTCTGCTGGCAAAAGAAAGTCATCATCTCTACCAATTTTCACTTGTTTGATTGTCTCATCCGTGAATGTATGTCCTATGTTTTTCTTATCCCGAAGAATTGGATCATTTTTCACATCAATAATTTTTTCATTACTTCCTTGAGGTAACGGTTGAGCTATGGGTTTGATTTTTTTGTCTACAGTTTTGTATTTTGTTTCAACTAAGGCATCATGTGTTTGGTTAAATTTTGAGCACTTGTCAACATTGAGAGCATACTCTTGGATTAGAGCATACTCATCAAGGGAAGAAAGAAGAATAATATGGGAATTAGAATTTTGTTGAAGACATAACTCTAACTCCTCAAGAGTAGAGAAACAATGAGATGTTTCAATCACATGCTCAATGTTCTCATCATGTTCCATGATTTTGTTATTTTTATAATTTTTTTGGGTTTTTTGGATAAAAGACTTGGACAATTGACTCTTATGAAGAAAATCTAATCTAGAATGTGGAAAACAAAGTGACAAACTATTGAACAGGTTGGTTGGCTGCGAGATGTCAAACCAATATCCACTGTTGTCCCGCTCAACAATGGATTCTATCCGAAATTTTGATCATATGTAGCTCCAAACATGAATCGAGGTGCACAATCACTACAAGCATGCTCATGACCCTGAGTAACAATAGGTTTCTTTCTAATTGACAATCGATTCCTAGGATGATTCACTCCTACTGTCATGACTTGAAGTGATTGCATTCCATCCTTAGACTTAAATCTAGCATAGGTAGACCCATCATCCATGGCTTTAGTTTCCATACGACTCTCACAAATAAAGGGTTGACCTAAGAGAACTTCATAGGAGCAATTATCTTGAATAAAAAAGTGAAACTCTTCTGTGATTCCTCCTATGGATATGGGCACACTAGCACAAGCTCCATACAGGGTACCTACACCATTATCTGCAGTTCTCATACGCCATCCACAATCTTTATCTATGGGCCATCGAAACTTATCATAGACTTCTCTTGAAATCACATTGATTTCAGAGCCGGAATCTACTAATGCATTTACAGTGATAGTGTTCTTATCATTTCCTATTTTAACATGCATCTCTGATGTACCTCTAGACCAAAATGTTCTTTTAAAGTGACTTTCAGGATTGTTTTCATGAGTTTCATGGTCAGGTTGAATAGGTCCTATGAAATTTTTATTAACATTTACTTCATCATCATCAAAGTCCTCTTCATCAGATTCATCAAAGTTTAAGGCTTCATTCATAGCTTGATCTTGATCTAGAGAATCTTGCATCTCAGTATCTAGATTAAGCGGAAACCTCTTCCTTTTAATTAGGCCGATAAAGTTATCTTTAAAAACAGGCTTTGCAATAGAGAAAACTTGTTCTAAAGACATAGTCACTTGACTCTTAAGCAAAATGTCATCTAAAATCTCCATAGGATCTATTTTTCTCTCAATTTCTGAAATCAAGATGGCTTTAGGTTTTCTCTTTGGTTTCTTTTGTTTTTGCTCAGGGTCTTGTTTTTGTTCATGTTCTCGTGTTTGGTCTTCAGCTTGTTTTGATTGTTCTTGTTTATCTAAAGGCTTTGGTTCTGTTTTTCTTTGCTTTGTCTTCTTCCCTTTTTGTTTCTCCTCTTGTTTTTCTTCATTGGGTTCTGATTCTTGTTTTTTATCTTTGGATTGTGATGTTTCTCCTTGCTCTATGATTGTTTCTATTCCCTCTGAGGTTTGTTTTCGAGTCACTCTTCTTTCACTAGGCTCAGCTTCATCTCTTTTTCGTTTTTCTTCTACATTGGATATGTGAGAAATAAGAGATTGATCTTCTATCGGTGACTCCCAAGCCGTTATTCTCCTAATCTCATCTCGTGCTCTTACTAAAGCCTCTATGGAAAAGTCAACTTCCTTTGTGGGTTTACTTGATTCCACTTGTTCATCAAGAGCTTCTAGTTTCACTCCTCTAGTTCCTACATCCGTTATGGTTATATTCTCATAGTGTTTTTTCATTCCACCCTTACCATAATTTCCTTGCAAAGGTAGCCTAGATCGATAGTCACAGATTTTCTTATCTATGTCTATTACTAGTCGTTGCTCCTTAGCAGCCTTCAATAGTTCACAATCTCTCAAAAAGTGCTCTAACGAATCACACCAAGGACACCTACGAGGGCCACGCACAAAACCATTTTGATTTTGAGGATTTTGATTAACTTGTGGTGGGAAATTTTGAAATTGAGGATTTTGTTGATAAGGTATTGCTTGAACAGGATAATTAGGATTTTGAAAATGCAATTGATGTATTTGAGGAGCTTGGGGAGCAACATGTGGTACTTGAGGTGCAAGAGGAGCTTCCATATTATACGGTTGATGATTTTGAAAATTTTGATTTTGAGGATTTTGAAAAGCTATTTGAGAAGCTTGAGGATACAGGTTTTGATACATTTGAGGATTTTGCACATGAGGATGAGGATTTTGCATTGAAGGATTATGCATTGGAGGATTATGCATTGGAGGATTATGCATTGGAGGAACTTGATATGCTTGAGTAGGAGCTACTTGTGGATTTTGATTGGTAGCTATAACATGTTGATTAGGCTCTTGAAAAGTCATTGGGTTCATTTGATTTTGGAAAGTTTTGGTGTAATTAGATTGTAAAGCATCTATAGTCTTGGCCAAATTGGATTGTGTAGCAATAAGACTTTCCATTTGCTTAGTGAGAATATCCACTTGAGATAGTTCAACTACACTTTTATTTGGCTCTACTTTAAAACCTTGAGTAGGCTCCATCATTTGAGGAATAGGAGTAGAGTCAAAAAGCATAGCATGGGATTGTTCTCTAACTTGCTCCTTAGTTTGTGGAAGGCTAGCTTGAGGAAGACTAGTTTGCTCATAAAGCATGGATTGTCTTTGATGTCTATGGGCTACAGCCTCTACTACTTTACGCACTTTTTGCCAATTGTCAGTAAGACCATAGCGCTTATCTGGTTCTTCTAATCGCCGTTCAACTTCCCTACGAGTTTCAGGATGAAGAAGCTTAAGAAAATTGATCACAAGATCAGGTTCCAAAGTTATCTTATCCTCATTAGGAAGTTGTTCATAGCGTCTAATATACTCATTTTGTAAGTGAGTAATAGAGCTACTAGGCTTTGGAGAATTGACCCATCGTAAGAATCCATCTCGATTATGTTGGCTATAATCTTCAAGATAGAATTCTTTGAGCATCTCCTTTCTAAAATCACTCCAAGGAAGACTATCATATTGAGTGACACGGTTTATGATAGAGCTATCAACAATTCGTTCAAAGAATGATATCAAAAGATCTTCGGGAAGACCAAAAATCATAGATTGCTCTTCAAACAAATCTAAGTAGCTTGTGATGTTGATGCCATTGAATTTTCCCTTCTCTCTCAACATAGAAGAGACTATTCTTTGGCCTTGTTTCTCAACAATAAGGGATTTGAATCCTTCCTCCATCTTATGTGAATAAGCAAGTGATGCACGATGCTCTAGATCTCTCACAAATGCGTTTACTTCACGACGAAGATGTGCACGATACTGTGAGAAATCCAGTGCAACACTCAAGACTGATGATGATGATATGATGAGGATGAAAAATATGAAACAAAGGATATGGATCACAACCTCCCAACAAGATCAGAAGCAAATGCCACGAAGCGTTTCACGTCGGGTTCAAATGTGGAGGTGATCGCAATCCGGGTGGATCGGGTCCAGTCGTGGCACACACAGGGTGTATGAAGCTAATGAATGTTGGAAGCTTTAAGGACATGAAAGTGAAATTAATGTTGAGTATGGAGAAGAGAGAGATGTTGAAATGATTATGGGAATAGGAATGTAGGAGTGCAAGTTAGATTTATGAACATGAATGATAAGAATGAAAGAGAACCATACATACGAATGAAATTTGGAAGGAAGAATGGTCCATTGAAGGAGCTTCTTAAACACTTCCTAATTCCAATCCATATGCATAGTCTTCTTTGGATGATATGTATGCATGACGAGAATAGATGGAACCCTTACACATAAACCAGTTTCGAAAGGAAGAATGGTCCAATATTGGAGCTTCTTATACACTTTCAGAAACTAATCAATATGTATGGGTATGTATGGATTATATGCATGCAAGTGAATTATGATGATAGAGTTTACTCACAAGCTCAAAGAAACATCCTCACTGGTTCAACGCAATACTGCGGAGCCTTCTCACACATAGAAGAAATAGAAGACATGTAAAAATACTTAAGAGACTGAGAGAGGAGACAAGAGACAAGTGACAAGTGACATGAATTAAAAGGATTTGAATTAAGTTACATGTAAAATATCGTCGTGGTACGTCATGCTAAGCAGTCTACTGATCAAAGGTGGTTCCGACCCTCAAACCATGATAGTTCAACCGAATGTCACACGTAAGAAGGTGAGTTCCACTCCAGTGACCCTATGTCTGTCTAGGCTCGTAACGTCTAACTAAAGAAGTCTAAGACTCATTAAAATCAGCTCTAACTCACTCACACGCTCCACCGAGGGTGAGTCAAGATAGAGATGCTGGTTTCAAGAGCCTATCCTAAATTGGAGTTCTAACTTAAATTTGAAACTAGGTTCTATACTCATACTAGCTCACCTTGGATCCTCACTCGCTCAACCGAGGGTGATCGTCTCAAGGAAACCGTAAGCTAGCATGAGCCCTATGGATGCCTAACAATGATGCTTTAGGAGTTTGGAGGGGGGTTTATATAGTTTTTTGAATGAATTTGGGCCCTTGGATCTAGAGAAATCAACTCTCAACTCTAGGATCACTACTTTCGATTACAACCATTTGATTGATCAAATCAATGGCTTGGAATTGTTCTTTCTATCAAATCTAGTGTAAAGGAGTGAAATTTAGGCGCCCTCATTCTCCACCATTGGATCTGGGGATGATCTGGACCGTCGGATCAGTGCTGACATCAATTCGGATAAGATAAGCCACTATTTTTGGAGAAATGCTGCATTATTGATCTTTGATTGTAAAAAAGGTCTTCTTTTATGGAAAAAATTCGTGGATCCTCCTTCCTTTATGCTTTAGTGCATCTCCACCCTTGAATATGAGCTCATCTTGACCGTACAACATGGTTCAATCATATTCTGCCATGTGGCAGCCCTTCAAGCCTTTAATTTTCTTATACTAGAAAACTGCGGTGACCTTGAAAACTGGACTTTGTGCTCTTTGACCCTCCAAAAAGTCTTTGATGAAGATGAAACATTGTAGGACTATGTTTCCAAAGATCTCCTTCAGGAATATGCAGAAAAAACTCCCATCTGAATCTAACTTGTACAAGTTTGACTACATTTGGAAGCTTGCAAGGTGGCATTAAGGTATCTAGGAAGCTCGGATAGCCTTGAAACTTTATACAAATATGTAGCCACATATGGTCTTTATACATGCCAAACCATATGGCTAACATAAATTTCTATACAAGAATTTGTAGGGTCAAACTAGAAAAATTACATTTTTACAAAATGAACATAGCATATCAATGTGCTACCAAATCCATTTTCTGCTGAAATTTGGGCTATAGACTGCCTTTGACAATCTTTACAAGTATATGGATTTTCATCTAATTTGGTGACAATGAATTTTTTGCCCTAATTTCCCAACTTTGACCAGCTTTGACTAGCTTTGACCGCTACGATGGACTTTCTTGATTTCTTTGAAACTTTGTATGTGACCTTCCTTTGACATCCTTGATGCATCCTGGACTTCTCGGGGAATTCCGGCTACCTTCACCAAATATGTTTTTTGTAGGCCTTCACAAGTGAGAGAGGAGAGCAAATCTCGACGACAACGGGGACCCTAAGATTATGGCTGAGATTGATATCTCTAAGCCTAAGTCTTGAATCATTATTAAGGATTCAAATGGTAAAAAGCTTCATGATAAAAAGTTCTCTATAGGAATCTTCATAATGTATGTTTCAAGTATTCCAAGCAAGGCCATTTAATTAAGGAATGTCCTCTAATTAAAAAAATATGTTAATGCTAGTGTTCTAGGCACCCATGAGGAGCTCGTGAAAAAATCAAGTAATGTTTCAACAAACCATCCCTCTTCCAATTAGGGTAAGAAGTTCATCCAAAAACCAGCAAAGAAGAAGGGTGGTAAGTTATACAAATCTTTTGATGTTCTTATGGAGGAGTTCCATAGCCCTTTTGAAATCAATGACGATTGTGAAGATTTTGATTATGATAACCAAAAGGAAAACTCTTAACCAAATGTTTAGGAGAAAGTCTCAGACGTTAATGTCTCAATTTCAAACTCACCAAGTTGCAACTCTTAGACTTGAAAAAATGTCTCAGAGTGATGCTAAACTAATGTTCCTATGACTCAAGCAGATGCAGGCAAGATTCTCCAATAGATCCAAATTAACCCCAAAAGGAAAGATGTGTTAAGAGCTTCAGAGCTTCTACTAAAGCCTTTAAAATCCATCAAGAAATAAATGGTATCTGGTTTTTTATTTTTCTTGTTTGTTTTTGTGAACTCCATTAACATTATCTCGTTGACTATCAAAGGGTTAATTGACCAAAATAGAGCTAAAGGCTTCAATTGTTGACTCAAAAGTAAGTCCAATTTTCCAGATTTCATTTGTCTTCAAGAGGTGAAGGTATCGGGTTATAAACTTTTGCTCAACCTCAACATTGTCTCCACTTGTCATAATTGGTTCTCTACTAATCATTCTAAAGGAAATGGTGGGGTTGTCATAGGAATCAACTCCTCCCTATCCGACTGCATCAAAAACGTTTTTCCAATCAGTCCAATCAATGGCTTGCTATTCAACTATCTGATCCTTTTGACTTCACTATTGTGTGTGTTTCTGCTTCTAATCATAGCCCCCTTAGAAAGGATTGTTGGAAAGAAATAAATGAACTTGATGGCCCCATTATCTTGGTAGGATATTTCAATATGGTTACCTCCATGACTGATAGATTTAATAGCAAGGGTTCTACATTGAGTGGTACTGAGAAGAATAGTTGGTTTGACATGGTCAATAAACATGACCTCATGGATGTCTTGTTAACACGGGCTTTTCTTGGAACAACAAAAAACAAGGAGATAAGTACAATGTGGCTAGATTAGACAAAGCCTATATCAATTTTCCCCTCCCTCATGATCTTTGGGAGACTAAAAGTGGTCTTGAGAATTCCTTCTTACTCTCTGACCACAAACTTCTCTCCATCACTCTTAAAACAGTTCTCGCTATGTTTAGGTCTAGTTGGCCTCACTTTGATGCTAACCCTCCAATTGTCTTCTTGAACTTTAGAACAAGCTAAGACATGAACAGTAATTGGAAGTTAGTATGGTTTTTTCCTCTTCAACAGAGTTTTTGGGGTGAGAAGTTAGATAGATATAATAAGTGGATGTATTCTTTGCTTAAAAAAGAAAGAAAGTGTATGATTATATCCCCTTATTATCCAAGAGGGATGGTGGGTATGCTATTGACACTAAGGAGAATTTACAAGAGGCCTTAGGCATCTTTACCGATGTTTTCTTTGGTTTTCCCAAGTGGGGGGAGGGTATCTAGAGAGCTAGGGCTACTATCACCATAAAGAGAAAAAATATGATCTCCCAAAGCCTGGCTACTTGTTTGGACCTATCCCTCACTACCGGTTAGATTAAAGAAACCATCTGTAAATCAAAACCCTATAAATACCCCAATATTGATGGGATCCCTAATGAATTCTTCTTGACTCTAATAGACTTCTTGACTACCCATATTCTCTTGATCTGGAAAGAGGTATCTTGTAAAGGTACCCTTCCTTTCCACATGAACATTGGAGTGATTAGGCTAATCCACAAAAAAGGTGCCAAAGATAACTTGAATAATTGGAGGCCTATCTCTTGTCTAACCACAACCTAAAAAATCTTTGCTTCCACCCTTTCCAAGAGACTTAGCCCAATTATGAACCAAATCATCCTCCCTAAGAAAAAAGGTCTTATAAAGGGTAGATTCATTTTGGATGCTATCATTTCCCTTTGGGAAGGATTTGAGTGTGTTATTGAGTTAAACCAAGATTTTTATTTCTTCAAAGTTGATTTTGATAAGGCCTATGATAGAATTGAATAGGACTTTATTTTTCAATCTCTCCATGATATTGGGTTGGGGAAAAGATTCATTAGATATGTTAGTACCTTGTTTGGAAATGCTTACTCTAGGTTTCCATAAATGGTCAACTTACCAAACCCTTCAAACTTTGTTGATCCATTAGACAAGGCCATCCTTTAGCTCCGCTTTTATTTGCCATCTCAAGTGATGATTTGGGCTAGTTAGTCAAGGATGTTATGGATAAAGGGGACATCAAAGGCATTTTTATTCCCAATTCTCCTTCTCGGCTTGGGCTTCAAATGTTTGCTAATGATACCAACATGTGCACTAATGTTGACCCCAAATCTGCTAAATGTTGTTTGGATTGTCTTAATCTCTTTTGTTTAGCAAGTGGATAAAAAATCAACCATAAGAAGACTGGATTGAAAGCCTCTAATCTTGGTTGTGTTTCTAATCTTGGTTGTGGAGTTTTGTAGGAAGGAGTTGTCTTTAGACTTCTAGGCATACCAATGGGTTCCAAATTTTCCTTCCAACAAAGATGGGACTTGTTTGTATGTAAATCCAAAGAAAAGGTTTTAAATAGTACAATGCGTACTCTTCCCTTACTCACATGGTTTTTGTTTTGAATCACTTTATATTACCTTGTGTCGTGTACTTTCTTTCCTGTTGGTTACAATCTAAAAAGCAACTTTCTCATATAATAATTCTTGCAAGAAGATTTCTCTCGGGAGGGAATGAATAGGTAAGTAAAGCTAACAAAGTTTCTTTGTTGATATGTTGCTTAGCCAAGCAGGAGGGTGGGTTGGGATGTCAATGCACAATCAAAATGGCTGAAAACTTGGCAGTTAAATGGATTGCCAGAAGTCTTAATTTTGAAGATTTTTGGTCTGTCCTTATGAAAGACACACTTGTTTTATGTGCAAAACTATAGGTCCTGGACTAACAATCACATCTAGGACATTATAGTTTCTCCTTAGAAATTTTGTCTTGTTGGCAATGATCTTGCTTACAAGGATTGGAAGTCTTGGGTGAAGGTAAAAGATAGGTATGTTCCTAATAAAGACTTTATTTTCAACCCTAATTTCTTTCTCTATGAATCTCCCTAGCATGATGGATCATATTATGGAATAGCTGTCAACAAAGCATTAGGGATCATAAATGCTTCAAACACGGCTTCAAAGGCTCGTAGGAATTTTTCCAAGGAGGTGAGATGGTAATTGATTATTATTTTCTTTCAATGACTAACCTTTCTCAATCTTGTTTGCATGTGCTAATTCAAATAAAAAAACAATAGCTACAAGGATTGGCTTGCATTAGCAGAAAACCCTGATTCTACATCAAGTTGCTATCGACATGCATGGTTTCTTCAAAAAACAAAAGAGTAGCATTGCTAAGATCACTCTCAAGTTGAATGAAAGATGGCAGTTCAACAGGTCTAACCACGAGTGAAGATATAGGTTTCTCTACGTATGGGCTTTTCCTGTCAACATCAAACATTCGGTTCTGCAATGGCTCATGATACATCATGGTATCTGGATTGGTAGTAGAGCCAAGAGAATTAAATTAGATAATAGCAAGTGATGGTTCTGTGGTAGGCAGGACAGGGAGGAAGACATTTCCCAGTTATTTTGGCATTGTTGGCATGCCAAGATTTTTTGGAAGATGTTATATCCTTTCCTTCTTATGAAAGCTACTTCTCATTTGGAGCCAAAAGAATGTCTTCTTGGATGTTGCAAGAACAAGGACCTCCTTATGTGGCAATAGTGGAGATGTCATATTCTATGGCACATTTGGTCCAACACGACCAATAAAAATTTTGACAATGGCAAAAGGAATTTCTTATTTTCTCTCAAGAAGTCTCTTCTCAAGTTTGGACATAAGTATGCCTACTCTATGTCCAATGCCCTTTGTAATTATGTCAAAATCTCAGAGGGCCTCCATTCTCATCATCCCAGCAAATGGAGAGATTTAATAGCCTCTTTGTATTCATCTAATAGGATTCTGATGTTTCTCTCCTTACTAGAGCAAATGTAATTTTCTGACAGCCTTTTTTCCTTTTGTCCTTGAACTGTTTTGTAGCTTTGTGCCTCAAGTGGGTGCTTGCCCCTGCACTCATGTAATCTTCCATTATTTAATTTAATTCTCTTCTGTTGCTTTTAAAAAAAAAGTCCAAGTTCAGCATTGCGCTTCTTCTTACTATTTTGGTCAAGCATGTCGCCTTGATCATGTAATCTATTCGTGTGAAGGGCTATGCGCAATGCGCATTAGTTCAACCCTTTTGTTCCTTGTATTTTCTTCTCTGCAGCACGCCATCGACGTAGACTTGAATCCGTAACCGCGTTGTGACTTGTGAGGTGTGTCCAGGGGACACGTAGCCATAACAGTAAGGACACACAACGTGGTGATGTAGGTGGTGCTGTCCTGTGCAGAAACACCTTGGACATCCCCCCCCCTCTCTCTCTCTCTCTCTCTCTCTCTCTCTCTCTCTGGATTGGCGCATAAGTAAGTGTGCACATTCGTTTTCATAAGAATGATGCAATTGCGCAAGTGTGATGCTTTTCAGGTCGTTCATGCTTCCATACCCAAAGCATAGAGAATGCACCTGCATGCTGTAGATGTAGATGCACGAGTTCTGCTTCCAGCCACTCTCTACTTCAGTGTCAAAGGTCTGAAGCAATCCGAAGATGTTGAACCTTTGAGGTGTACTCCAACACTCACTTTCACGCAAAGTGATGGCGCAACTGTTGTATTTTTGTAGAGAGATCTATGTCTCTGTTACTGTTGATCAGAGATGGAGAGTAGAAAATCGATGCGCAGAGAGTTTAACCGTTGGTGTTTGTGCCTTCGTCAAATTCTAGTAGGAATTTCCAACAGTAAAACACATATGCCTTTGCCACTCTTTCCATTGCTCATTACCTCTGAAATTGCACTTACCTGGTTGTCTCCATTTTACAGTCTCTTTACCCTCTCCAACATGTCCTTCTTTGTGTTAGGTGAGAGCCACCAGATTTTCTCTTTGAAGCTTTGATGAAGCACTCTTCTCCTTTCTGGTTGTTTTGTCGATAGACGTGGGCTTGTTGCAGATAACGAGCACTTTTATTATACATTGTATTGCTTAAAAGCACTTTATATGAAAGGGCAAAGTGCTCTAACATGAAACTGGCAAACATTAATGGTATTAATGATGAAATATTTGATGCAAGGGAGGGACGGACTAAGTGAACATAGCCATAAAACGAACAAAAAAGAAAAGAGCAACGATCAGTTTGTTTACTAGAGAGACAAAATAGTGCTGAGAAACACTTTTGTTAATAAGGATAGGAAAAGGGAGGGAGAGAGGAATTAAGAATAGAATACATGATAATGTAGAAGCTAATGAAAGAAAAACTTACGAGGAACTGCTACGGAGTCAATACCTATGCTCTGATACCATGTTGAAATGACAAAGAATAGTCCTACTCTACTTAAGAGTACATAATGCTACCAAACTATGGAGAAACAAATGAAATATAACTAAAATGGAAATGACTTACATAAGATTCTCTATGAGCATAGAGACTCCATGAGGAGAGTATGGGCACTCTTGCCAAAAGCTTGAGTGAATGAGCTTATGAGAGTGAAGTGAGGCTCTCCTTATATGGATTAATTGAAGGCAAATCTCATTGCATGTCGGATAAACAAGCTTGCATGAGAGTGAACCAAGACTTGGACAAGAGGGTGGAGCATGGAACTCTCGACACCTATATGGTGGAAAGAGTATGGAGGTGAAATGTTGGAGTTACAATATAAAGCTATGAGAGTGCTTTTAGTAGTAGCCTCAAGCAACAAATGTGAATTCAATTGGAGTCCATATGATTTTCTTCATTCAAGAGAATAAACCACTTAAGTGCATCATATGCCAATGATTTGGTATATGTTTTTTTTGTAACATGCATTTGTTACATGCTACAAAAAGAATAACTTTTACAATAGCACAACAAACCTTTGGACAATTTCAAACACATGAAGGTTGCTCAAATGATCCATGGATTGCTCATGAATTAGATATAGACCACAATGATGATCCAAACATGGATGAAATCAATGACATCGTATCTATAATAGATGATGATATAAAAGAATGAAGAAATAATGTATTATAAAACCTTTGATTTTATTCAACTGAAAAAAAGGATATTTTCCATTATAGAAAAATATCTTTGTTATAAAAAAACATTTTTACTACAGAAAAGTGGTTTTTTTAGTTATTATATTATTGATGCATTAATTTCTTTGTAGTGATCCATTAGAACAAAATGCCTCTAATAGTCTTCCATATTTGTTCTCACAAGCATCCATAGATAATTGTAAAATTTTCATGTAATTTTATAAATAATCAATTATCCTTTGTTGATATGTATTTTTTGACTTTTGCTAATCAATTTTCTTGCATAAGTCTATAGTTAATAATACTTGATTGTATAATTGTGAACTTGTGATGATAAATCATGAATAATATAATGTTATTTTGGTAGAAGAATATATGGTCACTTTTGAGGAAGAGGATCTTCATATCCTCAATTACAAAGTTTTGCATAATGTTGAGGGCATCCTAGACCTATATTTGCATTCTTTGGATGGTCATTCCAATCAGCACACTAATGAAGGATATCTTGTTCTATAACTTTTTAAATAAAGTGTAATATGATGTGATTATCATTTGGTAAAGTTCATTCGACTTGTATAAAGCAGTGAAGTAATACTTCTCCTAATCTTTTTCATTGTAATTTTGATAACTTTAATGGTGTTTTCTCTTTTGCTCATTTGCTCAAAAGAGGGCTTCACAAACAAATTGGCTAGGGCTCAATCTTTTACTTCTTTCATAGATAATGGTTCTCTTTCTAAATCTTCTAGTTTTAATTGTTGATGAAATAGGAATGCCAATCATGATTCAGTAAATTGTGCATTTTTTCTATCTAAAATACTTTATTATGGAACATGATCAAGTCGACTACTCACATTTTCCATTTTTTCCATTTTTTACTTCTAAGGCTTAAAAAAATTAACATTAATAATAATTTATTTAAAATAATATAATAAAATTTTAATTAATAGTCATATGATAGCATTACAACACTCCACATCATAAGATTTGAATAAAAATTCAGTCCATATAATCCAATCTAGATCAATCCATATCATCATAACTATATAACTCCATATCATAATATTTGAATTACAATTCAGTGGACCTAACACATCATGACATTCAAATCAAAATACATATAATGTCATTGCACACCTTAATGACTACATTTCCATATCATCACTACTATATCAATCCATATGATAATATTTCAATTTATTGAATCAACATCATCCACATCATACCATTTCAATTTAAATCCATATCATATCACTACACATCTTAAATTTTAAAATACACATAATATATCCACATTAAAATCCAGATAATCACTACATGTATCATCATAACACTTCAACTTAAACTAACAATTACATAAAATTAACACAACATTTGAATTAGAAACCATGATAAAAAAATATTTTTGATTAAAAACTATGTTTGAACACATCAATGGACTTCAAACCATCTCTAGAGAGGTTTGTAAATACTCTAATTAGCTAATATACTATGGATATATTTCCATAGTGATATGTGTGAACACACGTAGGACCACTACGACACTTTTTTTTCCTTTTTAGGAGGTTTCTCCCCCAGCTTGTATATACACCTATAACCCTGACATGTCACTTATCTTTGTACATTCACTTGGTAATAGATTCAATATTATGTGTTGTGCTCCAAGCTTCTTCTTCTTCCTTGTGTTGTTTCCTATTTCTGTAGATCAAAAAATCCAATAATTGGTATCAAAGTAGGTCATTGCTTCATCGTCAACATCTTTGACATTGTCGACACCCCTTGGGTCACAGTCTTAGAATCACATGAAATTTGGATCATTTCAGCCTCCAAACACACTATCACAGTTCTTATGCAAGAAATTTTATCTTTTTGTGCCAAACATATATACAAATTTTAGTTTGCTAGTAGAAGTAGCTCAAAGTCTGCTAGAAGTTTAGTAGAGCTCAATAGGGTAGTTATGTTCAACTTTTTGAGATACGATCATTTTTTTACATCATGGTATTTTTGTCAATGAAGATGGGTGAAAGCAATGATGTATTCCATATGTTGGCTGTTGAGAACAAGTTGGATGGTTCCAATTATCCATTATGGTCATATATGATGCATCATGTATTGGTCGCAAAAGGAATGTGGAATATTATGAAGGGTGTTGAAAAATGACCTACTACACCCACAAATACAATTATCAAAGGTGATGCAGATGGGGTGCATCCTCCTTGAGCTTCAAAACACATTTCTCCATAGCGATGAAACTGAATGAATTATGAATCAATTGAAGTGCTAATCAAGCACTTTTATAATAGGTTCTAGTGCTTAAAAGCACTTTACTTAAAATGACAAAGTACTCAAACATGAAACTTGAAAACACTAATTGTATTAATAATGAAATATTTGATGCAAGGGAGAGAGAGAGAGAGGGAGGAACTAAGTGAACATAGCTATAACAAGAATAAAAGAAAAAGCCACTATGGGCTTGATTATTACAGAGACAAAATAGTGATAAGAGACAAAGGATATGAAAAGGGAGGGAGAGAGTCATTAAGAATAGAATACATGATAATGTAGAAGCTAATGAAAGAAAAACGTAAGAGGAAGTGCTACCAAGTCAATACCTATGCTCTGATACCATGTTGAAATGCCAAAGAATAGTCCTACTCTACTTAAGAAACATAATGCTACCAAACTATGGAGGAAGAAATGAAATATAACAAAACATGATGAATTAAATAAAATGGAAATGACTTACATAAGATTCTCTATGAGCATAGAGACTCCATGACGAGAGTGTGGGCACTCTTGCCAAGAGCTTGAGTGAATGAGCTTATGAGAGTGAAGTGAGGTTCTCCTTATATGGAGTTGAAGGCAAATCTCATTGCATGTGGGATAAACAAGCTTGCAAGAGAGTGAACCAAGACTTGGACAAGAGGGTGGAGCATGGATTTCTCAAGACCTACTCGGTGGAAAGAGTATGGAGGTGAAATGTTGGAGTAACAATATATAGATATGAGAGTGCTTTTAGTAGTAGTTTCAGGGAACAATTGTGAATTCAATTGGAGTCCATACGATTTTCTTCAATCAAGAGAAGAAACCACTTAAGTGCATCACATACCAATGATTTGGTAAACATTTTTTTTTGTAACATGCATTTGTTACATGCGACAAAAAGAATAAATTTTACAATAGCACAAAAAACCTTTGGACAATTTCAAACTCATGAGGGTTCCTCAAATGATCCATGGATTGCTCATGAATTAGATGTAGACTACAATGATGATCCAAACATGGATGAAATCAATGACATCATATCTATAATAGATGATATAAAAAAATGAAAAAATGATGTATTATAAAAGCTTTGATTTTATTCAATGGTAAAAAAAAAGATGTTTCCATTATAGAAAAATATTTTTGTTATAAAAAAACATTTTGACTACAAAAAAGTGGTTTCTTTAGTCATTATTTTATTGATGCGTTAATTTCTTTGTGGTGATGCATTAGAAGAGAATGCCTCTAATAGTCTTCCATATTTGTTCTCATAAGCATCCATAGATAATTGTAAAATTCTCATGTGATTTTATAAATAATAAATTATCCTTTGTTCATATGTATTTTTTGACTTTTTCTAATCAATTTTCTTGGATAAATCCACAAGTAATAATACTTGATTCTATAATTGTGTACTCGTGATGATAAATCATGAATTTGATAATGTTATTTTGGTAGAGGAATATATGGTCACTTTTGAGGAAGAGGATCTTCATATCCTCAATTACAAAATTTTTCATAATGCGGAGAGCATCCTATGTTGGAGTCAATGTCAGTATGGTCCAAGAATAGCTTCATCCAACAATAGCTTCATTAGAAGCTCTCTCTTCAGGGGACAAGGATACGTAATGTTTTTCAGAAAATATTTCACAAGAAAGAAGCTTGGGCAATGTGGCTTAATCGACTACCTTGCAAAGCAACGATCCGGGTTCAAATTCTAGTTAATGGTAGCTGCATTTGGTGGAGAATCATTTTATCAAAAAACAATGCGGATCAATTAATTCAGTGAAGATATGATTTTTCGTGAAGAATTTCGATGCCGTATTTAGCAAAGGCAATAGCATTTTGAGAGATGATAGCTTTTAGAGTATGCTTTTCATGAGAGCAAGAAAAACTATATAAACAAGCTCTTGGCTCATTATGTATCATCATCACACAAGCTCTAGCAAGAGTGCTTGCAACTTGGAGGCGATCAATCTTCTCAAGGAAGGAGAAGATCTTGGAGGCCATCTTGGAGGAGGAGTTCTCACACTCTTGGAGGAGTTGTGGTCTACATCTTGGTGATTATCTGGAGGAGATTCTTCCTACTTACCATCAACATCCATTGTTGATTTACTATGAGTAGCAAGTCTATTTCCATTCTTACTTGCTAGGTCACTCATTTTTTATTTAGGTTGATCAAAATTTGGGTTTGCTGTAAAACAGTTATAAACTGTTTGTATTCTCCATATTCTCTCTCTCTCTCTCTCTCTCACACACACACACACACACACTCTTCATACCTCTTAGGCACACAATATCTTGCATCTAGTTCCTATTTCTGCATAGATATAGATATTGTCAGTTTGTATCATATACACACATTGTAATTTGACATTCATATGTAAGTAGTGTAGGCGAGCCTCATAGCTTACTGTTACACTTGAAATCGTGTCTATCCTCCCTCTATCTCTCACTCATCTATTTTTGAGTATTAAGGTGCGCATGTTAAGGTTCATCTATTGGACGATCCTGTAAACTTGTGAATTTATTGTTATTTGGGCCCACTATCACTTCCAACATATGGTATTTAGACCTTAGAATACCAACATTTGGTATCAAAGCACAGTTGACATACTGCAAGAGAACAAGGATTACGACCACCACATGCTTGAGAGATGACTCTCCTCCCAACCAAATGCCTCTATATATAGCTCTCTCCAGGGGACTGCCTTCTTGGGCAGGTGGATGCTAATCATCCAAGTGTCAGCCATGTAACTACATGTGCGCCAAGTGTCCAGTGGATGCTTCTAGAAGGTTCTAGAGCTCTTTGGGCAAAATACTCTTCCCATGTACCTCATGGGGATTGAACCCAAGACCTCGTCCTTCACACCCTTGAGTCTTAACCATTAGGCTAAGTGGATTACTTGGTTACAAGAGTAAATGACCTACCAATAAGTCTAGACTCGAGATCTTTGGCCACACAAACGAATGACCAAACAGAATCCGATTTCAGATATGTCTGAACCAATCGGATCCCTAGATCACCAACTTACTTTATTACATTCTTCCCCCCTTGGAAAATATTTTCGTCCTCGAAAATTAGAGCTATATATACTGTAGGCAACCCCCGAGCCTCATGTTCTAAAACTGGAAGAACATGGTCATGTTCTAGAACTGGAAGAACATGTCTCATCTCTATGGTGGCATCCCTGCCCAAATGATTCAAAACACTATCTGGGTTTGCACTTTGATGAACGGGACAAAGTACAAACTAGTGAAGAATAATAAGGGTGGATCTAATGACATCCCTGGCTAATTCACAGTTTCTGGATGTGCGATCTAGGCACAAAAATGTGAACTAGGTGGATTCAAATTACTAGTCCATTTCTAGGCATAACTGGTGCATGGGCTTAGTAATGAAGGTGGGATTCTTATCCCTCGCAAGACTTTGAGAATTCTTGATTCACTTGAATTTGTTTTGGAGAACTTGAAGTTTGGTTGTCCCATACATCTAACTTTAGATGTCTGTACAATGGTTTACTTTTATCTAACAGTTACTTGATTTTTTTCACCCGACTAGAGGACTACTTTGTCCTTATGAGTTTAAAAATCCTTTGTAAACTATAGGAGAAAGTTTACCATTTCTTTGAGTCAACCATACTATAACTTGACCAATACAACTTCAAAATGAAAATTGTCCAACTTAGGGCACTTTTCTCAAAGGCTTTAACTGAAAGTTCTTGGGAATTGTCAATCTAAATGAGCAATTCCTAACTTCTTTATTCTAGAGTATACTGGACTCTTGGAAATCATTTATGCTATAACTTGAAGCAAACTCAAATGAATAAGTCCACTTAGACTTATCATCTTTTGAAGATTGAAAAGGTTCTTGTACATAACATCTATCTAGGATGTTCAAGTTAGTTATTTTATTCTAACCGGCTAACCCTGGTCTTTTGCAAAAGGAATCAGATACTATATCTGAGTCAATTTCAAAAGATTTGGAAAGCGGAAAGAAATAACTAAGACTTTGTACAACCAATTCAAACTTCGAATATACATAAACTTGCTATGAGTCAAAGTCTAGTTGACTCAGGACTTTAACTTTTCAAAGATCTATTTCAACAAGATATTGAAGCATTGTTTTTATCTTTAAGAGAAATAAGCTAGTTTCTCAAAAAGATTCAAAGCAAATCAAAAACATCGTCCAACCACAAGATACTAGTGTGGTAACCAACATCAGTGTGTCGACCCACTGAGGTTCTGTCGATGAGTTTCGTATTCAAATAATGCTTCACTTGAGACTAAGTTCAGGTCACATTCAGTCTTTTTGACTCCTAATCGTGAATGCAATTCTTGTGCATTTCTTTGAGTCAAAAGAGTGAATTTTTCAAGTTACACTAGGAACTTGATGCTTGACTTAGTCAATTAAATCTTTAGTTGAAAAGATCAACTCAAAATCAAAGTCCAACTTCTTTCAGAAATTTACCAAATATTTCTGATCAATAACACTTAGGCTTGAAGTGTTCTAAGAAGACCTTGGAAGTTACTTACTTCATATCTTCAATTTCCTTGATCTTGAAGTCATCTTGAAGTATCGTAAGATACTACTTTCATCCTTTACGAATTAAACTTTTCTTGAAGTCTTAATTCCCTTGAGGATGAAACCTAACTTCAAAATCCAAACTAGGACTAAAAGATAATTATCATCCCACGGTCCGATGTCCCATACCATCTTTCCTATATCAATCTGAGTATAAAATCTGGTGTCCCATACCACCCTATTTTATATTCACATTAATGTGTGGGTGATTCTTATCCTAAAGTCTAAACATCTCTTGATAGAGTACCTTATCTCTTCAATTCTTTTACGAGAATTTAGAAGTTCCAGGTATTACCTCTAACTAGATTTTCTAGGTTTTGATTCCTTCACATGATCGTCTCACAATCATGTGCTTTACCTTGGGAACTTGAAAACCTCTTAACAGAATATCAATTCTTCTTTGCTAGGGTTTTCAAATGAAAACCAATCAAAATTCCAAGTTCTTGAATTTCTCAAATTCAAGTTCAATTGGTTATTCTTGACCAATTTTGTAGCGACAAGAGCTTTTGACTTCTTGTCTTTAGATTCCTTTGTTTACTGTTGCTTTAGGTACCTACCCCGGGGACTTTACAGGAATCTCTCTACTGCTTAAGTCTAAGCATCCGCTCATGCTTTCTGGATTTGTACCAAAATCCCTTTGAGGATAGGCAAACACTTATGTTTTACCTTCCACAGACTTAAGTATCGTCTTCACGGTTGCAGACTACATACTTGGAATTACTTCACTCTGTTCAGACTTGGAACAACTTACTTTTTTCACAATTTTCCATTCGATAAATGGAACTTGAGTGAATCATTCCCAAAAGAAATTTTATTGCCAATACTTGGGCAATCTACAAAGTAGTTCCAATCGCATGTTCTTGGATAATCATGGCCAAGCTTGATCAAGTCTAGTTGATCTTGCGACTAAAATAAAGAATAAATCTTTATAATTAAGATCTCCTAACTATCTAAAGCTTCTTTGCTTACCTGCAGGATTTTTAGAGATCTTTTCCTTACTCAAGTCCAAGCATACACTTATGCCTCTCAGATTCCAAAGCTAAGAATCTTTGATATACCTTCAGGTTATATCACAAATAGGACTTGAAATACCACTTCTAGTGGTTTGGGATGTCCGGGAACTACTTACTTATTGTTTAAAGAGTATGAAGAATTTCATTCTCAATACTTGAAAGAATGCCATTTCTTCAAAGACTTGAGATTCCTTCTAGGGAATCAAATAACTTGAGCAAATGATTCATCTTGGAATCTTTTGCAAAAAGAACATTTGAAAGAAATTCTTTCAAATAATATCCAAAAAATTTACTGATTCAATTGTATTTATTTCCTAAGTATAAAACTAGAGACAAAATATCACATTTTGGAGATGGTTTCCCATGCCACTATGAAAGTTTCAGTTGAACTTTCATTTATGTGATATCGACTTCTATTCTTGAGTTTGATACAAAACTCATTATTATTGGTCAATCTTCAGATGTTACTAAAGTCCTTTAAACATATTTCACCAATCAAAATTATGTTTAAAGTCCAAACATCTATTGATGATTGATCCAATAGTAATGTTACTGTGAACACAACTTTGAACTTTATAACTTGTTTAGGAGAAGTTCATGGATTTAAGATCCATTTCTTGGAACTTTCTACTCCTAAATGAAAAGTTCACACTTGCTTCAAGTCTTTAGGAACTTATATTATTTCCTAAAGACTGCTTAGCTAGTTGCATCATTTACCAGAGATGCAACTATAGAACCTAACATCCTTTTATTGACGTCAAGGATCAATTGATGTTGAGGTTTAACCTTTGATTTCCATCACCCCTTAGGATGAAATCAAATGAAAATTTATAAAAGCTTGGTACCTTTATATCTTGGCAAAACATTTATATCCTAAAGAGATTTTGCTTTCATCATTCCTTGGACCTATCATATAATATGAATTTATGTGTATTTTGGGAAGAGTTCATGAATCAATTAAGATCCTCTACTTGGAACATCTACCTTCCCAAAAATAAATTCATCTTAAACATGGTAGGAGAATTTCTATATGAAATAGAAGGCTTGACTATTTCATATCTCAATTCCAAAAAGTTACTTACCGAGGTTTCATCATGAGATACAAATCTTGAAACCACAAAGAAACTTCTTTAAACTTTCAAAATCTTCTAAATAGAAGAGTACTCAAGGAACTTGGAAATATAGTTGACGTTCTCATCCAACCTTGGGATGCTTGAGAAGTTACATAAAGTATATAACTAATCAAGTAAAGCTTATCCGCATGACTTTCTAAGTACATCCAGGACTTAGAGTCATCATACATCATAAAAGAGTTTGCAAGGAATTAAATTTTCTTGGTTATCAAGAAAATTTATTACTTAACTTTCTCCTAGTGCTTACTTATACCTAGCAAGACATCTATCATACTTAATTATCATTAAGTATTTGTCTTAGATAGCGGAGTATCGACTTGGGAAGAAATCGACTAATTACTTGAGTTGCAAACTAGAACTAGTATGTCTTTGCAACTAACTAGTCCTTGGTCTTCCCTAATGTCAAACTGCGAGCTTTATAAAGTAAGCTAAATACTAAGAGAGTACATTCTCATATCTACTTGCAAACAACATTCCATTCTACCATGCAAATGCATGTATCTACATGCAAAAGCTTATGCTCACATGTGTATGCATGCATGTTCTTTGCATGCCCAAAAAATAATACAACAATCATGCATGAGCTTGATGCACGATTTTTTCTTGTACTAAGAATGTATATCATGCAATCCTGATGCATGTATATCCTTTCCTTTGTCCTAATGCACTATGATATAAAAACATACCCTTGAGGTGCAATAGAAAACTTACTCAATGGAAAGGAAATATGTATTTAAACTACCAAAATACATGCACTATGATATAAAAACATACCCTTGAGGTGCAATAGAAAACTTACTCAATGGAAAGGAAATATGTATTTAAACTACCAAAATACATTCTTTGATGCACAAGGATCTTTTTGAAATCAAGTCTTTCCTTAATGCAAACTAATGCTTGGAATGAGAAATGGATTAATTCATTATTCTAATCTAGACTTAATCAATTGAAATCTTGGCTATTTCAATGTGCATCTAGGATTAAGTGTAGAATAATGAAAACAAGATAAATCAAGCATTAAGGCCAAGCAAAAACTGGAAAATACTTAGCTTTGATCATAGCTTCGTCCTTCCCTTGATCCTTTGGAAGAGCTTCTCTCTAAAGACTTTGGTCCGAATTCAAAGTTGGTTTGACTTTGATTACCAAACGCCTCCGGATCTTCACTCCACAACTCCACTTCCATCAAACTTTGCTTAAAACTTTGGTAGTCTTCGGATTTGCTCACCAAAGATACGCAATCGGATTCGGTTGGGGTAATCAGCAAACTCCAAAGATTAATCAGAATGAGATGATCTCGGCTCGGGATTATCAGAGCAGAGATATGATCGAAACTGATGGAACTTGAACTTTTGGACAACGTCTGCTTCAGCGCGAACTGACCATAATCAGATACGTTCTCAATGATGGTTGCGAGAACGTTTGTGGCCTTCTGGATAGGCGAAATAGCTTCTAACCAGAGGTCGTGTGTTCAATAACCCGCGGACCAACAGCAGAGAGAATTAACCTTTTGATCTCCTGATTGGGATCTTCTTCAGCGCGGACTTTGGTCAATAATATCTGCTGCAGATAACCTTCACGCGGGCGATGTGCTCCTGTGGATAGAGCAGTGCGCTCCTAACAGGGGGGCGGGAGTTCGAATCTGATACCAATGCAAGAGAACAAGGATTACGACCACCACATGCTTGAGAGATGACTCTCCTCCCAACCAAATGCCTCTATATATAGCTCTCTCCAGGGGACTAGTCGCCTTCTTGGGCAGGTGGATGCTAATCATCCAAGTGTCAGCCATGTAACTACATGTGCGCCAAGTGTCCAGTGGATGCTTCTAGAAGGTTCTAGAGCTCTTTGGGCAAAATACTCTTCCCATGTACCTCATGGGGATTGAACCCAAGACCTCGTCCTTCACACCCTTGAGTCTTAACCATTAGGCTAAGTGGATTACTTGGTTACAAGAGTAAATGACCTACCAGTAAGTCTAGACTCGAGATCTTTGGCCACACAAACGAATGACCAAACGGAATCCGATTTCAGATCTGTCTGAACCAATCGGATCCCTAGATCACCAACTTACTTTATTACACATACACCCTTAACAAGATGAGTGACTATGGACTTGAGAATGAAGACAAGCTTGAGGGCATTTCTAATTATCCAATGTGGAGTTTTATAATGAGGAATCTGTTAGTAACAAAGGACTTATAGAATATTTTCAATGGCACTTATCCAAGGCTAAGAAAAGTCAGAGAAGATGTTGTTTCATCTTCTAGAAGACCTGTTGCTCCTATTTCTGCTCAACTGGAGGTTAGTGAAGAAGAAGAAACTCTTTCATCATCAGGAGTCCATACTACTACCAAATTACTTCCTATAGAAGAGCAATCTAGATGGGATTCAAGGGATGCTTTAACACTTTCATATATTGCTATGGTAGTTAAGAGGCATGTTATACCCTTAATCAGGTCTTGCAGAACCTCTCATCAGGCTTGGTTGGAGCTAGAGAATCTCTATGAGAGCAAAAACCCTGCTAGGAAAGCTCATCTAAGGAGACAACTAGCCAACACAAGGATGAAAGTTGGTGAATCGGTTCAGGCACATATTTTGAAGCTCAAAGATTTAGGAGATCAGTTACTCAATGTTGGATTCAACATTTCAGATGAGGAGATGGTGAACACACTTCTAAACTCACGGCCATCTACATGTTACTTCTTTATCTCTCTCTACAAGAGATAGAGAAGTTTCATTTGAAGAGCTACAGTTCTTGTTACTTCAAGATGAACATCAACAAAAGGGTATGGAAGAGAATGATGAAGCCATGTTATCATCATCGAAGGGTAAGAAGAAGATGGAGACAAAGAAGGAGAAGAAGATTCAGCAATCCAAGAAGGAAAGTAAGTCTTTTAATCCTAAGTTTTCCAGTTCTACCCCTAATGCTTCCTCTACACTTAAAGAAAAGTCTTTGACTACATCTGATTCAAACAAAGGAGTATCCCATTACTATAAGAAGCCAGGTCATTTCATAGCAGAATGCAGAGCAAGGATTTTCAATGAGAAGAAGAAAGCATCAGGTAATAGTGTTGAAGATGATCCAAAACCTAAATTTTCAAAGGTAGATTCATATGCATGTGCTACTATTGAAGAGATAGCTTTTGATCAGGTAGTGCTAAATGCAATCTTAGATAATCCTTGGATTTTGTATTCTGGAGCTACTAAGCATATGACAGGTTGCAAAAAGGTATTTTCTTCCCTTTCAAACTCTTTAGGTAGAAGGGTGACCATTGTAGATGGTCATGATTTGGATGTTGTTGGTGTTGGAGAATAAACCTTAAGTCCAGCGTAGGTGGAAATTTCACAATTTCCAATGTTCTTTATGTTCTAGAAATAAAGAAGAATTTGCTCCCTATCTTGACTTTCTTGTTAGATGGTTATAAAGTAGTTTTTTAAGAAAGATTCATGTCAGATCCTCTCACTTGAACAGGAGCATTGTCTATTTCAAGGTGAAACAGAAGTGGCATGTTTGTGTTATCCAAAAGTAGTCATGCTAATGTTGCTAGGTCTATTACACCTAAGGAGAACATGAAGTTATGGCATGCTAGATTTGGTCATATCAGTTACACAACTCTCAAGCATATCAAAGATCAAGGTATGGTGGAGAGTTTTCCTACGTTTGCTTTACCAGATGATGCAGTAATGTGAAGGATGTCCTGAAGGAAAGGTTCACAAACTACCTTTCAAGAAACATGGATTTATCACGGCCACAAGGAAGTTGCGGATCATACATTCAAATGTGAATGGTTTGATGAGAACAAATTCTATTCAGTTATAGGTACTTCGTTATGGTCGTTGATAATTTCTCAAGATATTCATGGATTTACAATCTTAAAGTGAATTCAGGGGTTTTTTCTAATTTCAAGAAGTTCTTAGCTATGGTTGAAAATGAAAGTCAGTCAAAGATCTAGATTTTGAGAAGTGATAGAGGAGGAGATTACATGTCTAAAGACTTTAAGTCTTTTCTTGAAGCCAAAGGTATCTCTCACCAAATCACTATTCCTTACACGCTAGAACAGAATGGTGTTACAGAGAGAAAGAATAGGATACTTGTTGAGATGATGCATAGTATGATGTCATCCAAAAAGCTTTCTCCCAAGTTTTGATGTAGCACATATAGCTAATCACATTCTAAATAGGTCTTCGACAAAAGCTTTAAAGGTCATTACACCTTATGAAGCTTACTATGGGAAGAAGCCCAATGTGAGTTACTTTAAAGTTTTTGGTTCCCCAACTTATGTTCACATTGAGAAGAAGGATCGTGGTAAGCTTAATGTAAAAGCCATTAAAGCGGTCATTATTGGTTATGCAATTGAAAGCAAAGGATATAGATTATATGTTCCAGATACAGGTGATATCCTACTCTCATGCAATGCATATATTGCAGAAAGTCAAATTTATGATAAGAAGGAAGAGATTCCATATTCCATAAAGACAGATGACTATGCATTTTTTAGAAGGAATTTGGAAGGGGGGTGCTGAACCTACTCATAGTCTAAGAGATACATGTGAAGAGAGAATTTCATTACCTACACTAGTACCTAGTCCTACATCAGTACCTCTTGAAGTTCTGACTTATGAAGTTGGAGAAAGTTCCAGAGTTGTAGAAGAAAGAGATACTAAAGAACCAAAAGATATACCACCACTTTTCAGGAAAACACCAAAGTGGTTATATCAAACTTGGAAGGACAGTGGTATAAAAACATATATTGGAAGAACCAGAAGTCAAACCAGGAGACAACAAGGAGACCAAGTAAATTATGCAAAAAATTTTGAGATTCATAATGTTTTAGCTCTTATTTGAGTTAAGAATGAACCAACTAGTGTTCAAGATGCACTACAAAGTGATGTGATTATCACAAGTCCCAGGATTGAGTTCAAGTACAGAGATGAGTGTATCTACATGACGCAATAGAAATACATTGAGAAATTATTAGAAAGGTTTGAGATGACATATTCTAAGACTATACAGACACCTATGGATATCAACATGTCATTATAGTTGGTAGCATATTCAGAACCATTTGAAATGCTACATTATATAGTCAAGCAGTCGGTTGCTTGATATATCTACGTAATACACATGAGGACATTCAGTTTGCAATTTCTCAAGTATACCGGTTCATACACATTCAACTCAAGATTGGAAATCAGTTAAGAGATATTTGTAGACATCAAAAGTTTTGAAGGTTATTGAACCTTGTACCATTGTGTCATTGAAGGGGGGATTGCTGGAGTCAATGTTAGTATGGTCCAATAATAGCTTCATCCAACAATAGCTTGATTAGAAGCTCTCTCTTTAGGGGGACCATCATACTAAATGTTTTTTTGAAAATATTTCACAAGAAAGAAGCTTGGGTAGCATGGCTAAATTGACTACCTTTCAAACCAATGATCTGGGTTCAAATCCAATTAATGGTAGTTGCATTTGGCAGAGAAGCTTTTTATCAAAAAGCAATGCCGATCGATTAATTCAGTGAAGATATGATTTTTTGAAAAGAATTTCGATGCCGTATTTAGCGAAGACAATAGTGTTTTGAGAGGCGATAGCTTTTAGAGTATGCTTTTCATGAGAGCAAGCAAAACTATATAAACAAGCTCTTAGCTCATTATGTATCATCATCACACAAGCTCTAGCAAGAGTGCTTGCAACTTGGAGGTGATCAATCTTCTCAAGCAAGGAGACAATCTTGGAGGCCATCTTGGAGGAGGAGTTCTCACACTCTTGGAGGAGTTGTGATCTACATCTTGGTGATTATCTAGAGGAGATTATGTCAGATTACCATCAACATCCATTGTTGATTTACTATGAGTGGCAAGTCTATTTCCATTCTTACTTGCTAGGTCACTCGTTTCTGATTTAGGTTGATCAAAATTTGGGTTTGTTGTAAAATAGTTGTAAAATGTTCATATTCTCCATATTCTCACACACATACACACTCTTCATACCTCTTAGGCACACAATCTCTTGTATCTAGTTCCTATTTTGGCGTAGATATAGATATTGTCAGTTTGTATCATATACACACATTCTAATTTGACTTTCATATGTATGTAGTGTAGGTGAGCCTCATAGCTTACTATTACACTTGAAATCTCGTCTATTCTCTCTCTATGTCTCACTCATCTATTTTTGAGTCGTAAGGTGTGTATGTTAAGGTTTATTTGTTGGAAGATCCTATAAACCAATGAATTTATTGTTATTGGGGCCTACTATCACTTCCAACATATGGTATTCATACCTTACAATACCAAGAACCTAGGCCTTTGTTTGCATTCTTTGGATGATCATTCCAATCAACACACTACTGAAGATATCTTGTTCTATAACTTTTTAAATAAAGTGTAATATGATTTGATTATAATTTGGTAAAGTTCATTCAACTTGTAGAAAGCACAAGTTGGTTAGGGCATAGTCTTTTTACTTCTTTCATAGATAATGGTTCTCTTTCTAAATCTTCTAGTTTTAATTGTTGATGAAATAGAAATGTCAACGATGATTGAGTAAATTGTGCATTTTTTCTATCTAAAATACTTCGTGATGGAACATGATCAAGTTGACCATTCACATTCACCATTTTTTCCATTTTTTACTTCTAAGGCTAAAAAAAATTAACATTGGTAATAATTTACTTGATATAATAAAATTTTAATTAATAATCATATGATAACATTACAACACTCCACAACATGAATAAAACTTCAATCCATATCATCATAACTATATCACTCCATATCATAATATTTGAATTACAATTCAATGGACATAATGTACATCATGATATTCAAATCAAAACACATATAATGTCATTGCACACCTTAACGACTACATTTCCATATCATCACTACTATATCAATCCATATGATAATATTTGAATTTATTTAATCAACATCATCCACATCATAACATTTCAATTTAAATCCATATCATATCACTACACGTCTTAAATCTTAAAATGCACTCCACATTAAAATCCACATAATCACTACATGATCAACTTAAACTAACAATTACATAAAATTAACACAACATTTGAATTTGAAACCATGATAAAAAAATATTTTTTATTAATAAATATGTTTGAACACTTTAATGGTCCTCTAAGTGGTCGTAAGATATCACTCCCAAATAATTTCAAACCATCTCTAGAGAGGTTTGTAAATACTCTAATTAACTCATATACTATTCATATATTTCCATTGTGATGTGTGTGAACAAACTTAGGACCAGTGGGGCACTTTTTTCCCTCTTTGAGAGGTTTTTACCAAGCTTGTGTATACACCTATAACCCTAACATGTCACTTATCTTTGTACATTCACTTGATAATACATTCAGTATTGTGTGTTGTGCTCCAAGCTTCTTCTTCTTCCTTATTGTTCCATGCTTTTGCAGATCTCAAACTCCAAAAATTGATATCATAGTAGGTCATTGCTTCATCTTTGACGTCATCGACACCCGTTGGGTCATAGTCTTAGAATCACATGAAATTTGGATCATTTCTACCTCCAAACACACTATCGTAGTACTTATGCAAGCAATTTTGTCTTTTTGTGCCAAATATATATACAAGTTTTAGTTTGCTAGTAGAAGTAGCTCAAAGTTTCCTACAAGTTTAGTAGATCTCGACTGGGTAGTTCTGTTCAAATTTTTGAGATACGATCATTTTTTTACATCATGGTATTTTTGTCGATGGACATGGATGAAAGCAATGATGTATTCCATATGTTGGCAGTTGAGAACAAGTTGGATATGGGCATATATGATGCATCATGTATTGTTCACAAAAGGAATGTGGAATATTATGAAGGGTGTTGAAAAATGACCTGCTACACCTACAAATACAATTATCAAATGTGATGCAAATGGGGTGCATCCTCTCGAACTTCAAAACACATTTCTCCATAGTGATGAAACATAATGACTTATGAATCAATTGAAGTGCTAATCAAGCACTTTTATAATAGGTTGCAGTGCTTAAATGCACTTTATTTAAAATGACAAAGTGCTCTAGCATGAAGCTTGCAAACACTAATTGTAGTAATAATGAAATATTTGATGCAAGTGAGAGAGGGAGGAACTAAGTGAACATAGCCATAACAAGAACAAAAAGAAATTCATTATCAGCTTGCTTACTATAGAGACAAAATAGTGATAAGAGACAAAGGATATAAAAAGGGAGAGAGAGAGACGTTAAGAATAGAATACATGATAACGTAGAAGCTAATGAAAGAAAAACTTAAGAGGAAGTGCTACCAAGTCAATACGTATGCTATGATACCATGTTGAAATGACAAAGAATAGTCCTAATCTACTTAAGAAACATAATGCTACCAAACTATGGAGGAATAAATGAAGTATAAATAAACATGATGAATTAAATAAAATAGAAATGACTTACATAAGATTCTCTATGAGCATAGAGACTCCATGACAAGAGTGTGGGCACTCTTGCCAAGAGCTTGAGTGAATGAGCTTATGAGAGTGAAATGAGGCTCTCCTTATATGGAGTTCAAGGAAAATCTCATTGCATGTGGGATAAACAAGCTTGCACGAGAGTGAACCAAGACTGGGACAAGAGAGTGGAGCATAGAACTCTCAACACCTACATGGTGGAAAGGGTATGGAGGTGAAATGTTGGAGTTACAATATATATCTATGAGAGTGCTTTTAGTAGTAGCTTTAGGCAAAAATTGTGAATTCAATTCGAGTCCATACGTTTTTCTTCATTCAAGAGAAGAAACCACTTAAGTGCATCACAAACCAATGATTTGGTATACGTTTTTTTGTAACATGCATTTGCTACATGCTACAAAAAGAATAACTTTGTAATTAAGTGTAATATGATTTGATTATCATTTGGTAAAGTTCATTCCACTTGTCCAAAGTAGTGAAGTAATACTTCTCCTAATCTTTTTTGTTGTAAGTTTGATAACTTTAATGGTGTTTTCTCTTTTGCTCAGTCGCTCAAAAGAGGACATCGCAAACAAGTTGATTAGGGCATAGTCTTTTTACTTCTTTCATAGATAATGGTTCTTTTCTAAATCTTCTAGTTTTAATTGTTGAGGAAATAGAAATGCCAACCATGATTGAGTATATTGTGCATTTTTTCTATCTAAAATAATTTGTGATGGAACATGATCAAGTCGACCATTCACATTCACCATTTTTGCCATTGTTTACTTCTAAGGCTAAAAAAATTAACATTAATAATAATTTATTTAACATAATATAATAAAATTTTAATTAATAATCATACGATAGCATTACAACATGCCACATTATAAGATTTGAATAAAACGTTAATCCATATAGTCCAATCCAGATCAATCCATATCATCATAACTATATCACTCCATATCATAATATTTGAATTACAATTCAATGGAGATAATCCACATCATAACATTCAAATCAAAGCACATATAATGTCATTGCACACCTTAACAACTATGTTACCATATCATCTCTACAATATCAATCCATATGATAGTATTTGAATTTATTTAATCAACATCATCCACATCATAACATTTCAATTTAAATCCATATCATATCACTACACATCTTAAATTTTAAAATACACATAATCACTCCACATTAAAATCCACATAATCAGTACATGTATCATCATAACACTTCAACTTAAACTAACAATTACATAAAATTAACACAACATTTGAATTTGGAACCATGATAAAAAAATATTTTTGATTAATAAATATGATTGAACACATCAATGGACCTCTAAGTGTTCGTAAGATAGAACTCCCTAATAATTTCAAACCATCTCTAGAGAGGTTTGTAAATACTCTAATTAAATCGTATACTATTGATATATTTCCATAGTGATGTATGTGAACACACTTAGGACCACTGGGGCACTTTTTGTCCCTCTTTAGGAGGATTTCCCCCAGCTTGTATATACACCTATAACCCTAACATGTCACTTATCTTTGTACACACTTGGTAATATATTCAGTATTGTGCGTTGTGCTCCAAGCTTCTTCTTCTTCTTCTTCTTCCTTGTGTTGTTTCGTGCTTCTGCATATCTCAAACTCCAATAATTGGTATCAGAGTAGGTCAATGCTTCATCTTTGACGTCATCAACACCCCTTGCTGGCAATATCAAAGGCCTCCGGCTGCCTCACGACCACAATCAAATCATCATGAGACTGTTTGCTGATGATATGAACGCGTTCGTCCACAATGATAATACCAGCCTGGAGACTTTCTGGAGGTGTCTTGCTACCTTTTGTGATGCCTCTGGATCTAAAATCAACCACTCCAAGACCGCCTTTAGGGCTATCGTGGGTCAGCATCCTGACCTTCTCATTGATCATGGCTGTCAAATCATTCCGCAGGGCCAAATCGTTCGGCTTCTAGGAATCCCCCTGGGGTTTGGCGTCTCCATGGAGCAGCGATGGAACTGGGTATTGGCTAAACTCGAAAACAAGCTCAACTATTGGAGAGGTATGCAAATCAATCTCGCTGGGCGTGCGATGGTTATCAACACGTTCCTCCTCTCTTCTACAATCTATTTCCTTTCTTGTTGGAGACCGAACGAGCAAGGCCTGTCCAAACTAAACAGCATTTGTAGAAATTTCCTTTGGACGGGCGACCATAACAGAAGGGGGGTGCCTAAAATCAAATGGGCCATCTGCACCAGCGACAGAGACTGCGGGGGGCTTGGTATCTTGGACATTGGGTGTATGGCTAACAAACTGGCGGCCAAATGGATGATTAGGGCTTGGTGCAATAGGGAGGCCTCGTGGGCCAAGCTGATCTTCAGAAACAAGAATGAGTTGGCCCTCACGGGGCTCCCGAACTGGAAGAATCTTGACATCATGACCCTGCTTTTCTCCCCGATCCCCGTCTTCCCGAAAGGCTCCAATCTCGTGTGTTCCCTTTGGAAGGGCTGGAATAAAGTCAAAAGCTTCACAAGAGTTAGTGAGGACTGGAAGTGGGCGGCCGGAATCAGACAAAACGACTCTATCTGGTTTCCGATTCACGGCATCCGGAGTGTGGAGTCGTGGAACATTCAAAATGCCAAGAAGCTATGGAACAAAGGATTCAAAAAATGGAAACACCTCTGGAAACACGACACCAACAACTGGATCAACTTCGAGGATATTGACCCTCGCATAAACATCTCCTACGCAGAATGGAACACCTTGCAAAGTAGATGCCTCGCTTGGGATCGCCACAAGACGCGCCTTCTCATGGGACACGATTCACCGAACTCGACTGGTCTCAAATGGCACAACGGAAATAGCCTTCTCAAAATCCCGAACATCAAAGAAACGGCCGACCTCCAGTTCAGCCTCAACAAGAAGTGGTGCCTGTCTTGGACGCGGCTTCGATGGGACATGAAATTCATGAGTATCTGGCACCCCCTTATTGAGATTAAGAAGTCTGTCCTCTTATGGCAAATTCTTCATCGAGGAATTTGGACCAACCACAAGGCTAACAAACTTTGTGGGATCCCTCCTTGGTGCAAACGCTGTCACCGTGCTATCGAAGACGTCCCACACATCTTCCTTACTTGCCCCAACTCCTACAGAATCTGGCAGACGGTTGGAATGAAAATCAGACTTCAAAAACAGCTTAATTGGAAACAAGTCCTTTTGGGAGAAGCGATCGGCTGCTCTGCGACACTCTGGAACGCCATCAGAGGGGATGTCCTGTGGAAAATTTGGCGGGAGAGGTGTGCTCTCAACTTCGGCGACTCCCCCAGGGAGTGGTCGATTGAGAAATCACTCTTCCTCTTGGGCAAAAGGATTGTCAACAGCAAGAAGTCCCCCCCCTTCAGACACCATCAAGTTCTCCAGCTGAACAACAACAAGCTTAAACCCAAGTGGGCCCCGCACGAGGGCGACGAGAGGGTGATTAACCTTCTCTGTAATGCAACCTAGGATTCAATCAAGCTTCCCCTGCTTTGTGGGATTTGGGGGGTCCCGTGGGCACTAGTCCCCTTCTATTGTACCTTTGTTTCTTAATTTAATTCAAGTCCGGGAGAGTAGGCTATTGCCGAACTTCCTTTACATAAAAAAAAAACAATTACATAAAATTAACACAACATTTGAATTTGAAACCATGATAAAAAAATATTTTTTATTAATAAATATGTTTGAACACTTTAATGGTCCTCTAAGTGGTCGTAAGATATCACTCCCAAATAATTTCAAACCATCTCTAGAGAGGTTTGTAAATACTCTAATTAACTCATATACTATTCATATATTTCCATTGTGATGTGTGTGAACAAACTTAGGACCAGTGGGGCACTTTTTTCCCTCTTTGAGAGGTTTTTACCAAGCTTGTGTATACACCTATAACCCTAACATGTCACTTATCTTTGTACATTCACTTGATAATACATTCAGTATTGTGTGTTGTGCTCCAAGCTTCTTCTTCTTCCTTGTGTTGTTCCATGCTTTTGCAGATCTCAAACTCCAAAAATTGATATCATAGTAGGTCATTGCTTCATCTTCGACGTCATCGACACCCGTTGGGTCATAGTCTTAGAATCACATGAAATTTGGATCATTTCTACCTCCAAACACACTATCGTAGTACTTATGCAAGCAATTTTGTCTTTTTGTGCCAAATATATATATAAGTTTTAGTTTGCTAGTAGAAGTAGCTCAAAGTTTCCTACAAGTTTAGTAGATCTCGACTGGGTAGTTCTGTTCAAATTTTTGAGATACGATCATTTTTTTACATCATGGTATTTTTGTCAATGGACATGGATGAAAGCAATGATGTATTCCATATGTTGGCAGTTGAGAACAAGTTGGATATGGGCATATATGATGCATCATGTATTGGTCACAAAAGGAATGTGGAATATTATGAAGGGTGTTGAAAAATGACCTGCTACACCTACAAATACAATTATCAAATGTGATGCAAATGGGGTGCATCCTCTCGAACTTCAAAACACATTTCTCCATAGTGATGAAACATAATGAGTTATGAATCAATTGAAGTGCTAATCAAGCACTTTTATAATAGGTTGTAGTGCTTAAATGCACTTTATTTAAAATGACAAAGTGCTCTAGCATGAAGCTTGCAAACACTAATTGTAGTAATAATGAAATATTTGATGCAAGTGAGAGAGGGAGGAACTAAGTGAACATAGCCATAACAAGAACAAAAAGAAATTCATTATCAGCTTGCTTACTATAGAGACAAAATAGTGATAAGAGACAAAGGATATAAAAAGGGAGAGAGAGAGACGTTAAGAATAGAATACATGATAATGTAGAAGCTAATGAAAGAAAAACTTAAGAGGAAGTGCTACCAAGTCAATACGTATGCTCTGATACCATGTTGAAATGACAAAGAATAGTCCTAATCTACTTAAGAAACATAATGCTACCAAACTATGGAGGAATATTAAATGAAGTATAACTAAACATGATGAATTAAATAAAATAGAAATGACTTACATAAGATTCTCTATGAGCATAGAGACTCCATGACGAGAGTGTGGGCACTCTTGCCAAGAGCTTGAGTGAATGAGCTTATGAGAGTGAAATGAGGCTCTCCTTATATGGAGTTCAAGGCAAATCTCATTGCATGTGGGATAAAAACAAGCTTGCACCAGAGTGAACCAAGACTAGGACAAGAGAGTGGAGCACAGAACTCTCAACACCTACATGGTGGAAAGGGTATGGAGGTGAAATGTTGGAGTTACAATATATATCTATGAGAGTGCTTTTAGTAGTAGCTTTAGCCAAAATTGTGAATTCAATTTGAGTCCATACGTTTTTCTTCATTCAAGAGAAGAAACCACTTAAGTGCATCACAAACCAATGATTTGGTATACGTTTTTTTGTAACATGCATTTGCTACATGCTACAAAAAGAATAACTTTTACAATAGCACAACAAACCTTTGAACAATTTCAAACTCGTGAAGGTTCCTCAAATGATCCATGGATTGCTCATCACTTAAATGTAGACCACAATGATGATCCAAACATGGATGAAATCAATGACACCATATCTATAATAGATTATGATATTAAAAAAATCAAGCTATGATGTATTATAAAAGCTTTGAATTTATTCAATTGTAAAAAAAGATGTTTCCATTATAGAAAAATATTTTTGTTATAAAAAAAACCATTTTTAATGCAAAAAAAGTTGTTTTTTTAGTCATTATTTTATTGATGCATTAATTTCTTTGTAGTGATCCATTAGAACAAAATGCCTCTAATAGTCTTCCACATTCGTTCTCATAAGCATCCATAGATAATGGTAAAACATTCATGTGATTTTATAACTAATCAAATGTCCTTTGTTGATATGTATTTTTTGACTTTTGCTAATCAATTTTCTTGCATAAATCTACAATTAATAATATTTGATTGTATAATTGTGAATTTGTGATGATAATCATGAATAATAAAATGTTATTTTGGTAGAAGAATATATGGACACTTTTGAGGAAGAGGATCTTCATATCCTCAATTACAAAATTTTGCATATTCTGAGGGCATCCTAGACCTATATTTGCATTCTTAGGATGATCATTCCAATCAACACACTAATGAAGGATATCTTGTTCTATAACTTTGTAATTAAGTGTAATATGATTTGATTATCATTTGGTAAAGTTCATTCCACTTGTACAAAGTAGTGAAGTAATACTTCTCCTAATCTTTTTTGTTGTAAGTTTGATAACTTTAATGGTGTTTTCTCTTTTGCTCAGTCGCTCAAAAGAGGACATCGCAAACAAGTTGATTAGGGCATAGTCTTTTTACTTCTTTCATAGATAATGGTTCTTTTCTAAATCTTCTAGTTTTAATTGTTGATGAAATAGAAATGCCAACCATGATTGAGTATATTGTGCATTTTTTCTATCTAAAATAATTTGTGATGGAACATGATCAAGTCGACCATTCACATTCACCATTTTTGCCATTGTTTACTTCTAAGGCTAAAAAAATTAACATTAATAATAATTTATCTAACATAATATAATAAAATTTTAATTAATAATCATACGATAGCATTACAACATGCCACATCATAAGATTTGAATAAAACGTTAATCCATATAGTCCAATCCAGATCAATCCATATCATCATAACTATATCACTCCATATCATAATATTTGAATTACAATTCAATGGAGATAATCCACATCATAACATTCAAATCAAAGCACACATAATGTCATTGCACACCTTAACAACTATGTTACCATATCATCTCTACAATATCAATCCATATGATAGTATTTGAATTTATTTAATCAACATCATCCACATCATAATATTTCAATTTAAATCCATATCATATCACTACACATCTTAAATTTTAAAATACACATAATCACTCCACATTAAAATCCACATAATCAGTACATGTATCATCATAACACTTCAACTTAAACTAACAATTACATAAAATTAACACAACATTTGAATTTGGAACCATGATAAAAAAATATTTTTGATTAAGAAATATGATTGAATACATCAATGGACCTCTAAGTGGTCGTAAGATAGAACTCCCAAATAATTTCAAACCATCTCTAGAGAGGTTTGTAAATACTCTAATTAAATCGTATACTATTGATATATTTCCATAGTGATGTGTGTGAACACACTTAGGACCACTGGGGCACTTTTTGTCCCTCTTTAGGAGGATTTCCCCCAGCTTGTATATACACCTATAACCCTGACATGTCACTTATCTTTGTACATTCACTTGGTAATATATTCAGTATTGTGCGTTGTGCTCCAAGCTTCTTCTTCTTCTTCCTTGTGTTGTTTTGTGCTTCTGCATATCTCAAACTCCAATAATTGGTATCAGAGTAGGTCAATGCTTCATCTTTGACGTCATCAACACCCCTTGGATCCTAGTCTTAGAATCACATGAAATCTGGATCGTTTCAGCCTCCAAACAGACTATCATAGTGCTTATGCAAGCAATTTTTTCTTTTTGTGCCAAACATATATACAAGTTTGAGTTTGCTAATACAAGTAGCTCAAAGTCTACTACAAGTTTAGCAGAGGTCGATTGGGTAGTTCTGTTCAACTTTTTGAGATACGATCATTTTTTTTCATCATGGTATTTTTGTTAGTGGACATGGATGAAAGCAATGATGTATTCCGTATGTTGGCTATTGAGAATAAGTTGGATGGTTCCAATATTCATTACGGGCATATATGATGTATCATGTATTTGACGCAAAAGGAATGTGGAATATTATGGAGGGTGTTGAAAAATGACCTACTACACCTACAAATACAATTATCAAAGGTGATGCATATGGGGTTGAAGATGAAAATCTTTGAACTCCTATTTGTGTTGTAGTTCCTACTACACCTACTATAGAGCAACTTTATTGGGATGGTAGAGATGCTCATGCACATGCATTAATAGCTTTGATTGTCAAATGTGCCATTATCCCTCATATTGGCTCTTGCAAAGCAACAAAGGATGCTTGGGATAGACTTGTTGCTTTGTATCAAGCCAAAGATGAGGATCATGTTGCTTACCTCCAAAAACAATTGGAGAGTGACCATATGAATGAAGGTGATTCTATGGATAGTTTTTTGACAAAGATTGAATATTTCAAGGAGCACTTGGTTTTTGCAGATGAAGTCTTTCTAGATAGTTCACTTATGTAGACGATTCTAAATGGTCTTCCAAATTCATATCAGAATTTTGCTTCTACTCTTGGGTTGATGATGAAAGGCAATCCAAACACCTTAACATTTGAGGATTTAGTCTCTATTTTGTTGCAAGAAGAATAGTCCAGGAAGAATAGGTCCATTATGCATGCTTTAGATCAAGATTTCTTAGCTAGTCAGAAGGACAAAGATAAAAGGATCTCATCTACTAGTAAATAGAAATATGCTAATTCTACACAATAAAAAAAAGAAGACAAAGACGATAAGAAATCAAAAGAGAAAAAATTGCTCCCCAAATACTATAAGGGAAATGACAATGTTATAAAGAGTTGTGCAAAACTAGCTGCAAAAGAAAAAGGAAGCTAGAATGGTTGTTGAACAGGCCTCTACACCCAAAAAAAAGTTTGTTAATCTTGTACAAAGCAAAGAACGGGCATTTACTAATGTTTGCAGTTATGAACCATCTTCTCATGAACAGTGTATGTCTGTAGTAGGCTGAGATGTTTGGTACTTTGACACTGGGGTAACCAAACATATTACCTAACAATGTAGTTTCTTCAGTTCACACCTGCCCCTACAGGGAATACTATCACATGTGCCAAAAACTCCTCTTATCTAGTTATGGGAGTTGGTAAGATCATTCTAACTACTACTTTTCCATTTTCAGATGCTTTGTTTGTTCCAAAAGATCAAGAAAACTCTATTGTTATTTTCAGCATTAGCCAAGATTGGCTTGGTTGTCAAATTTGTTGATGATAGATGAACGATTCATGATCTGTCAAATGGTGATGTTATTATTGCTTTTGGCATTTTATGTCATGGGCTGTATAAGCTCATAGACTATGCAAAATCTATCAATGGTTCAACATGTGTAGTTCAAGATTCTCACGCTATCTCAGATGCAAAGCTTTGGCATCAATGCTTTGGTCATCTGAATTTTGCTAGTTTGCTACGCTTATAGAAATCTGAAATGGTGTCCTCTCTACCCAAACTTGAGGCACTTGATAAACGTGTCTGTGAAGTATATTTTGGGGGAAATGTAGCATTCCTCCTTCCCAAAAGATGTTTCAGTTTGAGCTACTAAGATGTTCATAATGATGTTTATGATCCTATGTAGACACCTTCTTTTGGGAACTACCTTTACTTTGTGAATTTCATTGATTATTTTTCCAGGTATGCATGGGTGTATCCATTGAAAGAAAAGTTTGAAGTATGATCTTCTTCAAACAATTTTTGGTTGCTGAACAAAGAACATGTCTCTCATGGAGATGGAGAGGTGTATGGTCAAAAGTCAGGCTTTACCACATAGTTTCTAGCTTGAGGCTATTATGTGTGCAACACATGTACTGAATAGGTGTCCCACCAAAGCATTGGAGTCTATCACTCCATATGAGGCTTGGCATGGTTGCAAGCCATTTGTTTCTCATCTGCATGCATTTGGTTGTTTGGCATATGCATTAATGTTTGAACAACAATGCAAAAAATTGGATGATAAAGCAATGAAATGTATTTTTGTTGGGTATGTTTTGAAAGTGAAGGCTCTTGTCTGTATCATCCACAAACTAAATGCATTTTGGTTAGCCATGACGTTGTTTTTGTGGAAGATGCAATTCAACCATTACTTTCATGTACTAAGAGACATCAACTAGCTCCAAAGATGTGTATGACACTTCGCTTTCTCTTTTTATAGATGGAAAGTCAAGTGCTTGTCCAAATGAGGCAATTTCTCAACCTTTACAAGTTTCACATGATGATGCAGATCACTCCATTTCGGATGCAGATTTACGTGATGCACTTGTTGATATAGAGGAGGCCAAAACTATGCCTAAATGACTAGTGTAGAGTTTGCGAGATAGAAAATTAGATGCATGTTTTTCATATCATACTCATTCACGTTAACATAATTCTTCTTTTGCATCAGATTGCTATGCTATGGCTGGCTCTAGAATGTGGAAAAACTCTAAGATCTATTTTCTACTTGTCTCATTTTGACATGTAGAGGGCTTGTTTTAGGTTGATGACATCATCAACATTATAATTGCCTTTCAACACCTATATAAGGAGGGCTTGGTCATTCATATCCTCAATCTTCCCAATGCCAACATTGGGATTTCACAAAGTCGCAATCTCCAAGTAACTGATTTCCAAGTTCTAGTCTTGTTCCTTGTTATGTTCTTACCTAGTCTACTATTATGGACATCCCACCTTTTCCACTTGTAATCTTATAGTATGAGATCTTATCCAATTATTTCTTGTACTTAGTTCATGTCCCTCAAGGATTTCTTGTAATTCAAATATCTTGTTTCATATCTATGATCTCATGTTGTGGTATCTCTTGTATTATGCCTAGTCGAATTATCCATAGCTTGTATTACTTCCCCTACATGTGTGATCTTGTAATCAGAAGTATATTATGGAAATCTTGTTCAAGTTTAGTCAAAGGGCACATCTAGTGCTCCCTTGACATTTTGGCAAGTCTACCTTCATCAAGATTAGGTACCTTGGATATTATTCATGAATAATTTGTTTTTGCACTTAAAGTTATGCAACAACAAGCTTAGGAGATATAAGAAAACCAAGAAAGGATTCAACACCAAAATATTCAAGATGTAATCACATAACTTCAAAGGGAAATATAGGAGTTCCATATTGTAGTAAATCAACCTTCTTCAAGTACCCTCATCGAAATTAATATGAAGAGAAGTATAAAACTTAGCATGCTTAAAAAAATTGATGGGTGAAGATCAAAGTTATGAGGATTTCTATAGCAGCTGAAGCTATTCATAAGAATCAACCAAATAAGTACCTAGATGATGCATCTCAAGTCAGAATCATAGGAAATCTATTATGTGGCCCTACTCTTTCATGGGTTTCACCCAGGGAAAAAGTTAAGGGCAAAAATTAGCCCAAAGGCGAATTTAATCAAATATAAAATTTAAAATTATATTTTTTCATAAATTTGAGAGCACACAAATAGCCCAAAAAATTAAAAACCTAGACTCGTAGTGAAAGTTTGAAAGAGATTTGGTCGTGGGATTTTCTCTCTCTGCAGCTAGACATGAAAGAAGCTTTTTCCTTCTTTCTTCATGTATGCCAGGGGACCTCGGAGTTCAAGCTTTTTCCTTCTTTCTTCGTGTATGCCAGGGGACCTCGGAGTTCTCTTATGTGAGCATCATCTAGTCTTATTCTATGCTTCATCTCCTTGATTTATTGATTTTTATCGTAGGTCTCTACGTGAGCAGCTAATGGCCTCTGAGTACGACCCAAATGTAGAGAGTGGATGTAATTTTCAATGCTAGAACTCACCATATGTGTGCCATACAACACGAAAATTGATGCATGCTTAATTAGCTACAGCTATCACTGTTACGAGTAAGCATCTTTTATAGTTTCAACCATAGTACATATGAATTGTGGCGCTTGAAGACTAATCTCGTCTTGTATGCAGGCCTTGTACGTGCTACAAGTTTACAGTTTTCTAGATTCCACTGAACACGGAAAGGTATGTAGGCTTTCCTCGGTGTTTAACTACGTTTTTATAAATTGCTCTAATGAATATTTGATGCTTGATAGCTTGCATCTAGCAGTGCTGGAAAGGCTCGAAAATGGTTTTCTTATTTTCAGCATGCTAAGGAAGAGGTGGCACGAAATGATTTTATTGTTTCCCTTGTGTAGCAGAAGAATTGTGAATGTTATAAATGCTAATATGCCTTTGTATAGGCGATGTACGAAAGCTCCAAAGGTAGAAACAATGCTTTCGACTAAAGAACAGTGAGTATTCATTGGGCTCATTTATATCATAGATTCTTGAGGAGCCCTTCTATTTCTTTATCATGGGTAAGTTCAAGTGATTCTACATGTTCAAACTCAGGAGCTCATCTAGCTATCATGTTCGTTCATCCCTCGCATTGCCTCGACAGTCCTTCCTAAAGGGTTGGTTCAATAATCTTTTTGCTTAGTTATTCATCAATGTCATTGACATAGTCTCTTTAGAGGGTTTCTGAATCCTATATGATGCAGTAAATAGTTAAGTGTTGTGTTTATGGATGCTTGAGTTGACTTTTGGGTAGCAAGTTTTGGTCCTAAAGTCATAATTTCCAATTTATACATTGCAGGTCCTGACTCAATGTTACTTTGTCCATCCATGGTAGCATAGGACCATAGTGAGATGCTTTTGAGCAAGCATCTTGAGAGTGACACCATTGAGCAAGAGAAATGGAAATGCATAATGGCAATGAATGGTGCGTATAACATTATAGATTATATTTTTATGTTATCCTACATGTATCTTTTATATATTTGCCGTTGCTCGAAATTTATCTTTTACATATTTGCCATGATGTCCTTATTGCTTTGAGCACAAGTCTGCGATTCTTTGAGGATATTTCTAGGTCAAGAAAGGTACGAGATACTTTTTAGTTCACACAAGTTCATTGTTCTCTCTCTATAGAGCTACTCCGTATGGAAATAGCACTAATATCAAGATATGTATGTTTTTCTTTATGGAACAAAAATAGGTTGATGGTCAAGAAGTATTTAGCATGGCCGATATAATAGCTGCTCAAAGTGACTTGATTTGTGTGTCTAGTCTGTATCTGACTCTTTTGGGATGAGGAGAAGATTTAACTAAAGTTAACACATGCTACAATGCTATTTCTAGTGAGAAAAATTGACAAAAGTTCATGTGACCTCCTAATTTTCCTCCTTTATCAAATAATGTCTAGACGGCATCTTTTTCTCCCTCGTCCCTCCTCTATCAATTAGGATAGTCCCACGCGTCTCTTGGTTTTCTTTGTCCAAAACCAAAAGGTATGGCCAAAACATTGTTATTTCATTGGAAATGGTTATTTGAGAGGTTGAGAGGTTTGAAGAGGGTGGTGGCCAAAGGCATACCTCCTCAATCCATTATGATATCCTAAGCTTCCCTTAACTTACTTTGGTCAAAAGTAAAATGGATATCTTAGAAATTGTTATTTCATTGGAACTATAGCTTGAGGGGTTTGTCTCTCAAAGATTAGGCTTTATTCTTAACGCTTGAATGGCCTATTTGGGAAATTGGTGAGAGTGTACGGTTGCTTCTTCCACCATGGCTACCACATACTGACTACAATGATGATAATGACTAGTATGATGATGACTACTTGGCTACCACTATTATGATGATGATGACCTCTACTATTAGGTTTGGCACTCAAGGATTACACTTTATTCTTAACGCTTGAATGCCCTATTTGGTGAATTGGTGAGAGGGTACGGTTGCTTCTACCACCATGGCTACCACATACTTACTATAATGATGATAATGACTATGATGATGACTACTATGGCTACCATTATGATGATGATGATGACCTCTACTATTAGAGGTTTTGCTGATAGGTACATAATGAGCAGAGTATGTATGAGTACATGCCATTATGATGGCTTTTGTCTTTTTCATTGTTCAAATGATGATATAAAATAACATATTTTTATTATTATCATCTGAACAACAATAAAAATAACTTATTGTTTTCTCTATGTTTTGCACATTGTATAATTAATAAGAGCATTTCAACATGTACAAAGTATGTTGCATTGTACACATCTCACTCTTGATCATTCATCTAGTCATGGGCACTTTGAGGAACAGAAGAGCATTGATGACAGAGAGGCCATAGTTGTGAGATCAACAAAGCATAATGAGAGACTAACAAAGAGGAAAAGGAGTCTTCTAAAGGCTAGAATGACATTTATTTCAGTAGCTGCTTCATTGAAAAATAATTCAAATGTAGACACCATGCACCAAAATCTCCACTGTAGCACTTGTCACAATATCACATTTGTGCTTTGCTTTTGAACAACGTGTATGGGAATCTAAAGTTCCTAGTAGCAGTAGAAGAAATGAAACTCCTTACAAGATTCAGGTATTTTGCATTGATTCATGTAGATGAAGCTATTCATAATCCTAACTGCGGGCTTTAAGGGAATTTGAGAAACAACACATAATTATGGACATGATTCTGGTTGTATTGTCTCATATATCGATGTATATGCAGGTATGCATTGGGTCCCTGAAGTATCGCACCAGAGCCCTCATGCCACCCCATTCTGTGCAATATCCTATTACCAACATTTTTCTCATCAATCACTGTCTCTACTATTATAACTTCAAAAGCCTCCATTTTAGGTCCCCCAAGTATGGCACCAGTTGTGGGAACAGAACCTTTTGGAGCAACACCTTGGAGCATATGCCTGACTAAAAGTGCCCAATAGAGCAGAAGCATCCTAATATTGATTGTGCTCATTCGTAGCAGGGATCATAGTGTTGCTGGAGGCCAAAGTAGCCATGTCACCTTCATTTTGCCTTTGCTTCCAAAGATTCAGTAACTTCTTTTTACTGGCAAGAACAGAACGTTTCACAACTAGACGAAATTCCTTGTTTTTTCCTTCTTTTTCTCCTTATTCGTGCAGCAAAAGCATCTGCTTGTACAACCTGTGCTAAAGATAACTGTTGTTGCTCCTTTTCATTACTGGATTTGGATTGACCTCGCCCTCTTCCATGATTGAGCTTTCATTGTTTGTCTGTGTTCCTGGTGTTTGTCCCTTCTCAACATCTATTGGATTTAAAGAGTCACAAGTTGCTTCTGTAGTGGGTGCAACATATGGCACACGCTATTGGGACTTGTCATCGTATAACTACCATAGCTCATGGTTGCCATTAGAGAAAATATTGTCATCGTATAACTACCATAGCTCATGGTTGCCATTAGAGAAAATATAGCTCTGAGGATCATAGTAGAATCCTAAGGCTGCATCATAGTAATATCCTGAAGCTTCATCCCAGACATAGCCTAACTAATGTCTGTTGTTCACTTTTTCCAAACTGCTCCCATTTTTCTTTTTTCTGCCCTAAAGAGTTACATTGTTGTGCAAAAGTAGTTGCTTCTATAGCAACATCAGCTATACCACTAGCCTAGCATGATGAACCACGTCCACCACTCTTTGTAAATGAAACACCTAACAATTGCCCATTACTGTCTAAAGCTATGCCATTGGTTGCCTCTAGAGCAGGTATGCATTGGGTTTGAAGGTATGCATATATCGAGGTATTCTAGGCCCTATATGAGGTGCATCATAGGCCCTATGATGGTGTTGGTGTTGGCCTTGTTTGGTTCTTATGCTTTACACTCTTGTGGTGCTATGTTATTTTGAGTTGGTTTGGCTCTAATGACCAAGGTCACTAGGCCTTTGAGGGTGATGGTTGCTAGGACTGAAATCTTATGTCATCCCTTGTAGTTATGATGAACTATATATATTTTTCTTTGTATAAGTGTGTGTGCATGTGCATGTGTGGCTATTGTGTTCATGGTTGTTGGAATGTGTGTACATTGTTTATACATATACAGGTATGTATGTATGTATCTATGTATGCACATGTAAGCATGCATGTACATGCACTAAGCATGTGTATATGTGTGCATGACCACGTTTCACTTTTGTTTGCAAGACTATTGGAATGTGCATGTCTATCTATGTGCATGTGTATGTGTGTGCATATTTATACATGTGTGTGTATGTGTGAGCATGTATGTATGTGTGTGTGTATGTACATGTGTGGTGGTTGTGTTCATGGCTGCACGAACATGTGTACATTGTGTATATGTGTGCAACTATATATGCATTTTTGTATGCATATGCATGCATGTGTATGTGTGAGCACGCATGCATGTGCACTTTGCATGTTCATATGTATGCATGAGCATGTGTGCGACTATTGTGTGAAAGATGTTTGGAATGTGCATGTTTGTATATGTATGCATGTATCTGCACATGTATGATGTGTGTGCTTATGTATATCTATGTGTGTGTTTCTATGTGTGTATATGTGCATGTACATATGCATATGTGGTTTTTGCAGGTATTGAAGAGAGAAATTTCTGGCAAGGCATAGCAATTGCTTTGAAGTGCAACGCAACAAGAGCTCAACTAGATGCTACTGTAAGATTTCTATATCTCATTGGTTTGATAGTGTTTTGAGTGTTCCTTATGAATTTTGTTTCGGTCTTAAACTATTCATAAATTGTTCCATAATTGCAGGTGGGGATACATCCATCTGCTGCTGAAGATAACAATGAGAACAACTACTAAGTGGGCTTCTCTAGATGGACAACTGAAAAGCATTTGAGCTGGAAGCATCAATTTGCACATTGAGAATATCATGAGCCAAGACCAATCTGAGAAGGGTGTTAGCATAAGTAATGAAATGGATATTGGTAGACTTACCTGATTGTTGTGGTGTTGTGTATTTATATTCTCTGTTATATTGGCTGGTAGCCATACATAAAGATTATGCTTTAACTTTTCAGGTATTATTTTATGCTGATTCATCTCACAAAGAATTCAATGTGGCAGCCTCTTCTTATTTAACCATTGGTTTATTTGCCAAGATATGGTTGTCATCTTGTTTCTTTTTCTTAGGAATTAAAATTTATATTCAGGAAAAAATGGCAAGTGTTATTTCTATATTTCTGTAGGTCAATCACTTCTCCTTTCTAGTGTTGGATGAGGTTGATTGCATGATAGAAACGGAACATTTTCAAGAGCTGCAATCAATCATGAACATGCTTCCAGCTGCACAGTAGTCAAGGCTCGTCACTAACCAAGAGAATGAGTACTAGGGTCTAGACAAATCAGTTATGGATGCACCACGGACACATCAAAGGAAAAGTCTTGTCTTCTCTGCTACGTTGGCGTTACCAGTGGGATTTTGGAAGAAGCTAAAGAAAGGGCATCTGAATGGAAACCACCTATCAAAGAATGAAGAATATTTAGAGGCTTCGCTTGTAGAGAGAGGAGTGAGACGAAATGTTGCAATAATTGATCTAACATCCTAGAATATTGTTTCAACTAAGCTAGAGGAACCATTTATTCAATAAGTTCATTTTTACTATTTAGATGTAATCAAAACCTCTAGTATGTTTGCACCTGGTATTGATTTTTATATCATATATTCATTGTGGATTTTTTTTGCAACCTCAAGGATGGGTGTATGACTCTGAAATTGTGATTTTCCATCAAGGTATTTGAATTAAATATATCTTGGAAAGTTTGTACTTTTGAGGTTATACCTCAATTCCTATTTTATTTCCAATTTTTGTTAAGTATAGCTAGCTTTTGACTTGATATTTGAGTAAGTATAGCTGTTCTACTTTGTCATTCCTAGTTTACTATAGTCATATTGCTTGCACTATGGTGAAACTATAGTAGGGATACTCAATTCTTGTAATCAGAATTCACTTTCTCGTGTATTCAGATGAATGATTTAATCCAGAAGGCCATGCTACCAAGGATTGATGTCAATATATTCTACCCTTCAAGGCTATTATGATAGCTGGTATTTAATCTAGAAGGCCATGCTACCAAGGATTGATGTCAATATATTCTACCCTTCAAAGCTATTATGGTGGTTTTATTAATGCCCATGAGAGTTTGTATGACAGACACAAATGCATCTCTTAAAGAAAGAACATATATTAATAGCTAGGAGAAATGGACCGGCTGCATCTGTCAAAAATAGACAACTGATAGCTAGGAGAGGGTGATCTAAGAGATAGTCAACTCACTTCATGCCAGACTTTGTTGATATGGAAGGACATGTATTATGATCAATTTTTATTGCAATCTCTTGTCTGATTATATTCTAATGTTAGGTTGCTAAAATAGTTGAAATGCTCTTCTGTGGACTTCAGGAATGGTTGCGTTTCCAGAGTTTTGTTTAGATATAAAGATGGTTGTATTTTCCATGTGAGGATTTGTATTCTGCTCATTTATAGAAAGTGCAAAATACTTGCAAGACTAAAGAGAGTATATTCAGTGGTTGTTTTAGTTCTATTTGGTTTTGGACATTATTTGTAAAGATTTATGGCCCTATAGCATGTGTTATAGTTTTCTAGTTGCACCTCCATCTGGTTTTTTAGTGGTATGGCACTAGATGGTTGTGATGGAGGAGAGCCACTTAGGGAATAGCTTGAGGGTACCAAAAGAAGGAGATACAAGACAAATAAGCTATTCTCCTTTGAAGGATCATGCAAATACACTTGTTTTGCTAAGTTTTTGTTTATTTCTAATGTTAGAGCTAAGTATATTTGAATACTTAGCTTCTTGGATTCATTGTATTATTTATCTTTGCTTCATTCTAAAGTGCAAGAATCTTAAATAACATTCAATGTTTTACATCCTATAACATGATTTGTTTCAACAATTTTTTGATAGATGATGGTTATATCTGTTTTTTAGAAACATGATGTAGTAATTGTAAATTCTTTAGAAGATTGATAGTTAACTATCTTGGATTTAAATGGTAGAAAGAATATGCTATTGATATTTTTTATTAATGAAGTAGTCTCCTTTGTACCCATGAGATGCCTTTGGTGGAACTTTCCCAAGATGCCTTTGGTGTTTGTCTACATGATATATTTGAAACTTCATGTCCATTGAGTCTCTAGAATATGATTAATTGGTAGAATGAGGTTAGGATCTAGATGTCCCACATGATCTCACTTCTCCACACATGTGAGAATGAGGTGTGGAATGTGCATGAAAATCACGGTGGTGGTATCGTGAGTTTGAAGGGTGGTTTTTCATCTACAGGCTGATAGGAGTGACAAGGAGAACATAAGGTACACATATCTACAAAAAATTTTGAATTTGGACTTAAAAATCTCCAAGTATCGTGTCTGGTTGAGTTTTGGTATCGCGATACCAGAATTCCTGAGTATCACGATACTTGTCGAGGTATCGTATCGTGCACACCCACTTGAGGTATCACGATACCATTCTGGTATTGTATCGTGAAGTGCTGGTATCGCGATCGTGGTCATCCCGATGGTATCGTATCGCAGTCCACCTAGTATCGTATCGTTGATCGAGCGGTATCGTATCGTGCCTATTCTAGTATCGTAAAAAGTGGTATCGTATCGTCCATAGAACCAGTATCGTATCGTGAGAGTTCTAGTATCGTATCGTGTAAATTTTTGGTATCGTATCGTGCACATTGTGGTATCATATCGCGAAACACAAGCAGTATCGTATCGCGATTGGAGTGGTATCGTATTGTCTATAGACTGGTATCGTATCGTCCCTTACCCTGGTATCGTATCGTGAGCAATCTGGTATCGTATCGTATCGTGTAGTGATCTGGTATCGTATCATCCACTAACTTGGTATCGTATCGTCGAGTGCAGAGGTATCGTATCGTGTGATTTTTGGTATCGTATCGTCAATAGACCCGGTATCGTATCGTCGATTGTTTTGGTATCGTATCCTGGACTTGGTGGTATCGTCTAACAAGTGGTATCGTATCATGAAATTTGGTATCACCTTGGTGGTATCGTATCGTCGAATGTGGTATCGTCCATAGTGGTATCATGTGGAAACTTTGGTATCGTATCGCCTGTCCTGAGGTACTCCCAGAGAGATCCTGTTTCCCTATTTTAACCCTAGAACCCTGAACTGGCATAACTTTCTCATACGAAATCCGTTCAAAGTGATCTTGGGTTCGTTGGAAAGCTCGTGGGGTGTACTACCAAAACTTCCACTAGTCACGGTAAAATTAATACGAGGATTATTAGATTGGGTATTTTGAAGTTGACCCTCAGGTTGGACTAGGAAGCAAGGGGTTCCATAAGATTTTGAGCAATTCAAAGGACAATTTTGGACTTGTAGACAAGGCTTATGAACTTAAGCTCAAGTTGATACTTAGCAAGAGATAGATAAAGTACCAAATCACTTGAAACTAAGGTCCACCACACAACTAAGTCAGGGACTCACAACTCAGTGGTTAACACTACATGCTGAGTTCATACACAAGTGAGTCAAAAATGTCATTTAATTGGGAGAGACTCTTGGCTTCTGAAGACAGGCATAGATCCGTACCTAGGGGAATATAGGATGTCTCTTCAATACGTATCCACCAACCGGAAAGGAATACCCATCTAACTGGACGGTCTGTACAGGTCAGTAGCAAGAATGAGAAACACTACTGAATTAGAAATAGTTCCAAGACCAACTGTCAAGTATGAAGATGGAGTCTACATGGACAAGATGGGCCAGATCTATGTAATAACTGAAAACCCTGATCAGATTAATGAAAGAGGAGAGTTAGCTCGAGATCATGCAACTACCTCACAAAACCCATTTGAGACCCAGCAAAGAACAGAAAATGTGATGTTAGGACAAATGAGCCAAGGTACTAGACCCGATAGAACACATGAACAATTCACCATGCCAGGAATCAACCCCCACGGCCACACTAGCCAGGGAATGGGGAATATGAATAGACCTACCTATAGGATAGAACCACCCCAAGGTGTCCCCATCATAATGCAATCCCCAGATCCAGACAAAAGAGTGAGACCAATCCAATTGGCCAAATGTATGCGAAATTGTTACGATGGCGCAGGAGAGCCCTATGACCACATTGCAGAATTCAAGCAGGTGTTGCGCGCGGAGCAAGTGGATGAATTTTTCATACAATATGAATCCTTTGGGCTAACCCTCACGAGAATAGCCTTAGGTTGGTTTCAATCCTTGGATCCAAATTCCTTTGGTCATATTGAAAATTCTTCCAAGAATTTATTTGGGAATTCACTAAGCAAGGGATCAAGCACAATTCGTCATCCTTACTACATAGTTTCAAACAAGCTCCCAAAGAGACAGTAAAAAATGCAGCACGAAGATTTAGTCAATATGTAGATCGATGCCCTGTGACAGAGAGACCTTCTCAGCAGAAAATGATATCCCTATTTTTAGAAGGTCTAACCAATGGAACATTGAGAATGTTAGTATACGTAAAACGGGTGCAAACTCTGAGTGAGTGTCTTCAAGAATGTATAGATTTGGAAGACAACTTAGCTGAGGATCTCAAAATCACACAAGATTTTACCAAATCAGAGGATACAAGGAGCAATGAAACTTCTAGTTCGAGCTATGTGGAGGAAGTGGCGGAGTTAGTGGTATCTTCAAGATGTTCCAATGAGAGTCAAAATGCTAGTGTGTGAAGATGAGGACCTTACAGAACCACTTGTATTGGGTCAAGACTGGATCTATGACCATGCCGTCAACTTGAACCTCAAAAGACAAATTCTTCAAGTTTGGGCACATGATCAATGTATTACATTAGAATTAGACACTTGCATGCTCACAAATCCAGAGGTCACACATTCTCTTAGTTCTTCCGACACTAATATTCGTAAACAAAATGTTGTGTGTGTCAAAAACCCTGCGAAGCAAAAGGACTCAATCATGGGAGCACAAGCTCAAAGGCCAGCAAACCTCTCTTCTTCTTCACATACTAATGCAAGTGAAACTCAACCAAAGAGGCAAGCAAAAAAGACATCTGCTATATCAACTAGACAAACAGAATTCAAGAAGAAAGAAGCTCAGGGCATGAAGCAGATTTGGGTACGAAAAGGAGAACCACCAGCTTGGTCAGAACCCTTCCCAATGAAGCAAGCCAACCACGCTAAAAGAAGCATCAAGAAACGAGGACCAGCTCAATCCTACGGTCTTCGACAAATTTGGGTACCAAAGCAATCGAGGGAGGCCGACCATAATACCGTACAAATTTGGGTGCCAAAAGCAATTAGCTGCAACTCAACAAGGGCGATTACAAATGTGGGTACCCAAGGCACTCTTACATGCACAAAACAATCTGATCTCCTTCACGAGAAAAATCTCAACAAAGAAACCACGGAGAAGCACGAGTCAAAACCATGGATTGAGACCACAAGAAGATAAACTCATCTCCTCATCGGTAATAAAAAGACAACAAAAAAGGGTATGGGCGTGGAAGCCAAAAGTACCAGTAGCTTCCACAGAGCCAAAAAGCCAACCATGCTGGATACCAAAATTCAAAAACCACCCAACGATCAAGAGGACAGAGCTTATGTCTATAGGGCCAAATACTATCCTGAAATGGATAACTGTAAGAAGGATTACATCATTTCAAGATCCACCGGCTACCTCCACCTAAGACTACATCAACATCCGCCAACAACATTGAAAGCCTTGACATGCAACAACCATGTTCCTTTGGCATAACCTTGTCTTTTGCACCATTCGGGTCATGCATTTCCAAAGTATGCATTAATATAGGGCCACCTTACACGGTCGTGCATAGACACAATTGAGAATCCCAGGCACATGCAATACACATATGACATATGTAAAATATTTTATTGATACTAACACCTTTCTTCTTGTTTGATTCCATTGACAAAAAAAAAAGAGAGAGAGCGACCGGACAGCGGTGTGGGCTTGAAGAATCTCTGATGCGAACCATCAACAAGAACATCCATCAACAACATAAGACAAGTCGATGGCCAATCACCATGATGGAATACAACACGAAGAGATGAAGATCGACGGACCTTTGAACTGTTGGAAGTGAGGTAGGCCCTTAGGCTCATGTCACAGGTCCATGGTTCCATAGTTCCAGTCATGTACAACATTAATTCCAGCAATCTTCCATATTGACAAAACATGAACATACCACAACTTAATCATACAGACGATGAGACAAAGATAGAGAAAGAATAGACGACATGTGTAAGGTGTTACCTAAGCCATCGCTTACTCATAGTATCGTATATACCAATGTTCAATGTACAATGTGGGAGCAAAATTCTCAACCATTCTATGTGATGAGAAATAGATGAATGAGTGAATGTACAATGTAACAAACATATTCAGATGTGTGGGCAGTAATCTGAATATACATGAGATGTGTGACCTAATAGGTTATAGAAGAGTGAATATGAGTGACTGAATGAGGAAGGATCAGTGTGAAACTGATGGTCAACAAACCTACATCTAAACTTAGGCTATGGAAGACCCTAAGTCAGATACGTGTGTGAAAAGATCACATACTTATAAAGTAGCATAGAATGCTAACAAGATTGTTGCCGGAAATCCTCAAACTCATGTGAACACACCTTCACAAACACCTCATAAAAATATGCATAAAGCATATAAGTACTGATTCTCTTGTACCTATGCCGAATAGGACTCCTTCTGATATGAACGCCACAGCCTCCATAAACTTCAAGTAGTACCTGTGTGCATAAAGAGAATATGTACCTGAATACTTAACATGAGATGTGAATCTTATGTTAATCACCATCTAATGTCTTTGAAGTAGCCCGACATCTTCTGTGTAGAAGACAATCTTCAACCTAATATCTTCTTGTAGAAGATAATCTTCAAAATCATGTAGATGGTCCCATCCAATGTCTTTGAAGTAGCCATACATCTTCTTGTAGAAGATAATCTTCAACCTAACATCTTCTTGTAGAAGATGATCTTCAAATACATCATGTAGATGGGCGATCCTCACCATTAAGCTGCTAATAATCAAGTCTTCTTGCCATGAACAAAAGATGACCTCCTCTCCATGAGCTAGAGTGTGAGCACACCCTTCATCTTCCCCAAGAAGAAATACCAAGAAGAACTCCATAGCTGCTCCTCAACATGCTTCAAGTTAGCACCATGGCTGCCCCATGTGCTAGAAGAAACACCACCTCTACTGAGGTCCAAGCTCTAGAAAGCTTGTGTTGATCCTAGGTGAAGGATGAATACAATGAGCCCAAGGTGCTTCTTATATAGTAGTCTGTACAACTTTGAAAAGCTCATAATAAAGCTCCACGAATAAAAAAGCTACGCGATCGCTCTCCTAAAGCACACGATCGCTGTCCGAAGATTTTAATCGGGAAAACACTTTGTTGCACGTTCGTTGCTTAACGTGAAAAGCATGGATCTATAAAATATGCGTTTACGTTTTCTCTATCGCTGCCGGGAGTGGGATTCGAACCCAGATCAGCTCTTTAGAATGACTGACATAACCACGCCACCCCACGCTATTAGATGTAGAAGGTATGATTGGAACGCGCTACTTATTCTGTGACTACCCGTTGATGCTTGTAGGAGGGAGTAGAATGAGCTATTGACTGAACCAATAGATCATTGTTTGACCAATAAGAGATTGATTCCAACAATCCCCCCTGCAATGTCATATTGGTTCAACCTGGATTGGTTCTGCAACCTGTCATAAGCTGCAAACTACCACAAGCATCAAGCTTGTATTCCCGTACTTCAGAACTTGTTCTTCAAAAGTCTTCTTCAAAACTGAATTTGACTTTTCTTCAAAAAATCTGAACTTGCTGAATATGAACCATAATACCTGAGAAAATATGTAAACTAGATATCCAATAGTGTACACATCAAGCAATCACTTGCTTGACAACAAATATAGCATGAACTGTCTCCGAACCTGCTATCTCCTGTCTTCAAAAACCTGAAAACATACACTAGGATCCATATATTTGCATTTACCTTCCAAAAAGATTTCTCAACATACTTCTGCTGCGTCATGTAAAATACACTAAACAAAATCAGGAACTGAATCCTGGAACCTGTGACTGACAACTCACAATTTAGTGTATTATGAACACTGCTGGTTCATCTCTGACTGTACTCAAGTCAAATCAACTCAACTCAATTGAAATCAACTGAAATATGAGTAAAGATCTATGATGTCATCATGTTTTCATCCTTTAAACCCTTCATACCTCTTTCCTTCAGAACCTCGTATAAACATATATGTGCGCACTTCTGAAATATACCTTTCTGAAATATCAAGCTTCTCTTCAATAGAAATCTGGAACCTTCTCCTGAACAGGAACATCCTAACAAGAACTTTCTCCAAACATTCTCCTTCTTCCTTCTTCTTTCAAAGCTGGAACATAAAGAGAACCTGACAAAGGAAATATAGGAATACCTGAAATAGGAATACCTGTAGGTATGAATCTGCATTCTTTTACATATGGCTTGAAAATAAGTCTTCATGTTTCATCACCCCCTGGATGACTTAACACTAGTGTCCAGTATTCTTCAAATATATCAGACTTTATGAAATGTGGAACGTCTTCCTTCATAAAAATCTGATGTTCAGTGATCAATACCTGTATCTGAAACAAAATCTCTAAACCCTTTTTTTATTAGCACTGCAGTTGCTAATAACTTTCACTGTAGGTCTTCAGCTTCCCATATTGTAGAATAAGGTTAGCTGATAAAACCTTGCTGAAAGCATTTTAGGATTCATACCCTTCTACACATAACAAGTATTTCTATCTCTTTGCAACACAAATCTGATAGAATCTGAATCTTTGACTTACTTCTCCAATGTTAAGAATCTTCACAAACAAAGGATAGACAACTGAATCATAAATACTCAAGATCATACAAGATCTATTCAAGATCAATGATCTCTCCTGTGTAGAATCTGCTCTTATCAAACCTTCATGACTGAATGTTTGATTTACTTCTTGAATGTCTCCAAGTGTCCATGCTTCTCAAAAAGTTGTAAAACTTTTCTTCAAACAAATCCTTCAAGGAATCTGCAATTCCTACTTGAAACATAAGTGGACAAACACTTCTCACCTTGAGAACTCCAAAAGCTGCAAGTTGATACTTCATAACTTTCATATTTTACCCGGGTGAAATGTGATAGTACCTGCTTGATTTTCTTTTGGCTAACTCCACTTTTCAATCAAGTGATAGGATATGATGGAACACCTTTTTGAATACAAGCATGTATCCAAAAAACTAGACAATCATAAAAAGTAGATTCTTCAACTGACTGGTACATCAACAAGATACTGAATTTTCTGAAGTTTTCTGAAAATATTGAATATGAGGTAACCTTTTCCAAACCTCAACACAAGTCTTCAACATCTGCTACAAAAAACTCTTTTACCTTAAGAGTTAGATAAAGAAGAAATATACTTCTCTGCAACTTGTCATATACCAAGTAGCTCTGTATTGACACTCCAAGAATTCTTTGAGGGAACATATAAGCTGCCTGCTTAAAAGCTTCAACTAAAACATAACTCATACACATATGAGTTAAAACATATATCTGATGCTTTTCTTTCTCTCAATGCAATTCTTTGTCAAATCTACTAAATCATGACCAAGTGTAATGCAAAACAAGAAATTGCTTCTTCTTCAAACAAGATGTTCTCGTAGACTTGTCTTTGGATGTAGAGGATATAATAGGAAAAGTATATGGAAAATATATGAGAAAAGGAAGCCTTACTTTTCTTTTGGAAATGATGGACTTTCTTCTTCTGCATTTTTCTTCCACTTGATGATGTCAACATCTTCAAACTTCTCTTCCATACCTTTTGTTCTCTTCATCTTGAAGTAGCAAGCACTCTTGACTTCTTCAAACGAACTTTTCTCTTCCTCTAATGCTAACAGTAAGAGATAAAACAAACATGCTATATAAATGGAAGTGAATATAGAAACATGTTTTATCATCTCCTCATATCTTTGAATCAAAATTCTGCTTTAAATGTCTGAAACGACTAAATTCACCAATCGTTGTCTGAATGATGAATTGCCCTTCTAGAGTTACCTTCTCTAGATACATTTGTACCTTGATATCCAACCAACTTACAACAGAAAATTGGCTGAAAAACTCATCCCATCTTCACATTTGTCTTCTTAGATGAACTTTCTTGCCATGAAAGAGATCTCTCAAAACTTTCTAGAAAGACCTCTAGATACCTGTTTTGATGTAGCCTTTAACTTTCAAATGATGAAAGCGTATAAAAGCAATCCTTGAATTTCTTCAAATCTCTTCATAACTGCTCTTCTAAGATATGACCTGCAAATGATAATCTGATAGTAGAAAGTGATACCTGTGATTTGATGTTGATCTGATTTCTTCATCTTCTCTAAACCATTGTTCTTCCTTGAATTTGAAGTACTCTTCTCTTCATCAAGTCTGGGTCTTCAAACAATACTTTTGTAAAGTATTTGCATACTCTTCCAAAAATATTCGGCTGCTAACAGATCATCAACTTCGTACTCCACACTGATGAATGTAACTGAAGTGTCTAATTCTCAAATCTCTACTCATCTAGATTAAGTGTGTATGTCAAATGTCAAATGTTAGAAGATGCTTTCAAATCATATGTTGTAAATCTGGAAGTCTAGGAACCTGGGATTATGAATGAGCCTTAATGCATTGATGCCAAAGATCTAAAGTTCTGTAACCAAAACCTTAGTGCTCTGATACCAATTCCCTAAAGCTCTGATACCAAATGTTGGAAGTGAGGTAGGCCCTTAGGCTCATGTCACAGGTCCATGGTTCCATAGTTCCAGTCATGTACAACATTAATTCCAGCAATCTTCCATATTGACAAAACATGAACATACCACAACTTAATCATACAGATGATGAGACAAAGATAGAGAAAGAATAGACGACATGTGTAAGGTGTTACGTAAGCCATCGCTTACTCATAGTATCGTATATACCAATGTTCAATGTACAATGTGGGAGCAAAATTCTCAACCATTCTATGTGATGAGAAATAGATGAATGAGTGAATGTACAATGTAACAAACATATTCAGATGTGTGGGTAGTAATCTGAATATACATGAGATGTGTGACCTAATAGGTTATAGAAGAGTGAATATGAGTGACTGAATGAGGAAGGATCAGTGCGAAACTGATGGTCAACAAACCTACATCTAAACTTAGGCTATGGAAGACCCTAAGTCAGATACGTGTGTGAAAAGATCACATACTTATAAAGTAGCATAGAATGCTAACAAGATTGTTGCCGGAAATCCTCAAACTCATGTGAACACACCTTCACAAACACCTCATAAAAATATGCATAAAGCATATAAGTACTGATTCTCTTGTACCTATGCCGAATAGGACTCCTTCTGATATGAACGCCACAGCCTCCATAAACTTCAAGTAGTACCTGTGTGCATAAAGAGAATATGTACCTGAATACTTAACATAAGATGTGAATCTTATGTTAATCACCATATAATGTCTTTGAAGTAGCCCGACATCTTCTGTGTAGAAGACAATCTTCAACCTAATATCTTCCTGTAGAAGATAATCTTCAAAATCATGTAGATGGTCCCATCCAATGTCTTTGAAGTAGCCAGACATCTTCTTGTAGAAGATAATCTTCAACCTAACATCTTCTTGTAGAAGATGATCTTCAAATACATCATGTAGATGGGCGATCCTCACCATTAAGCTGCTAATAATCAAGTCTTCTTGCCATGAACAAAAGATGACCTCCTCTCCATGAGCTAGAGTGTGAGCACACCCTTCATCTTCCCCAAGAAGAAATACCAAGAAGAACTCCATAGCTGCTCCTCAACATGCTTCAAGTTAGCACCATGGCTGCCCCATGTGCTAGAAGAAACACCACCTCTACTGAGGTCCAAGCTCTAGAAAGCTTGTGTTGATCCTAGGTGAAGGATGAATACAATGAGCCCAAGGTGCTTCTTATATAGTAGTCTGTACAACTTTGAAAAGCTCATAATAAAGCTCCACGAATAAAAAAGCTACGCGATCGCTCTCCTAAAGCACACGATCGCTGTCCGAAGATTTTAATCGAGAAAACACTTTGTTGCACGTTCGTTGCTTAACGTGAAAAGCATGGATCTATAAAATATGCGTTTACGTTTTCTCTATCGCTGCCGGGAGTGGGATTCGAACCCAGATCAGCTCTTTAGAAGGCAATTGACATAACCACGCCACCCCACGCTATTAGATGTAGAAGGTATGATTGGAACGCGCTACTTACTCTGTGACTACCCGTTGATGCTTGTAGGAGGGAGTAGAATGAGCTATTGATTGAACCAATAGATCATTGTTTGACCAATAAGAGATTGATTCCAACATGAACATGGTAAGATGTGCATGCTTCAACAACACTATAACCATGATAGATTAGGAAACCTCTTTGTCGGCATACCCTTGAGCACTTAACTCAAGACCCAACTCTTGCACCATAATTCTTCCAACGCATTTCCCAAGTATGCATGCATAGGGCTACATTACAAGGCCGTGTGCAAGGCACATTCTTCGTACCACCCATGCACTAATGCACTTGGCATGAAACCAAGGAAAGCCATCTTTGGAAGAATCAGAGGCCATCACAGTGACAACACCAAGAGCAAGGAAGCAATCCACCACGAGAGTTGCTCATAATCAACATTGACAACCTCTTTTGAGTAGCTCACAATTTTTGAAAGCTCACGAAGACACCATCAAGATGGAATACAAGGAAGAAGTCCATACAAAGGTAGCAATGACAAGATGACGAACCACACAACTGCCCAAGCTACAATGAGAAGATGGACCACTCTGGTGGATAAATGATGGACACTATCTCTCCACAGACTACATGGAACAACCACTACAACAAGGGTCTGTCTAGGACGACAGACTCTAGAGGGGGGGAGTGTTGACAGTCAAGGTCATACACACGCAGTGAAGCGCATCAATGAAGTGGACACACAAGAAGAAGGAGCATGTAGGGAGCTCCAAGAAGCACATGTCAAATTTTCAGAACAAATCCCTATAAATATAGTGAAATTTTGTCACTAAAAACCATTGTAAATACCATTTTCCATTTTTACAACTCCATTTTGTTCAAGCCGAGGAGTCCTCGAGCTTGAGGAGTATTAGAAGTATCATCCTACAATTTTTCATAATTTTTAGATTCTGTTTGAGTCCCCAAATAAGCCTTGGAACCTAATTTTTAACTAGGCCGGACACTAGGTCTCGACAGGGCCAAAACCACTCAAAAAACTATAAAAAGGGCTCGAGAGCTCATTTGAAGGGGTAGCTTGTTGTAGATTTCAGCTTTGTAAGAGAGCTCTTTTGTAATTGAAGTCCTTCCATTGTTCCACTCTTTGCTCTTACCTTGTGCGCGTGTGTGTGTATGTATGTGCATGTTTGTGTGCTTTCACACATGCACTTGTGCACTTCACTTGCTCTTGGTCTTCATACCAGTCCTCACGTCTCCACGGATTGACATTTATGAGGTGAAGCTCCTCACGTTGGTACTTACCATTGTGCTAGAGTGACACCATGGCAAAACCTCTGTATTCAGCTTCATTAGAAGAGAGAGCAACTATGGGTTGCTTCTTGGATGATTGTTAGCAGTAGTCAAGGAACTGAAGGACTAACAAGACAAGGAAGCTTACAAAGGGAGTCAGAGTGAAGAGAAGGTACAAGCAGACAGAGTAGTCAAAGAAGATCGGGCAAGTAGGCCATTATTTTTTCAAGAAGCTAAAGCATATCAAAGAGGTGGACACATAAGGAGAAGGAGCAAGTAGGGAGCTCGAAGATGTGTATGTCAAATCGTTAGAGGAAATCCCTACAAAAATAGTGATTTTCATCACTAAAAGCCATTGTAAATACCATTTCATATTTTTCTAGCTCCATTTTGTGCAAGCCAAGGAGTCCTTGAGCTTGAGGAGCATTAGAAGTAGCTACCTACCAGTTTTCATAATTTTTAGACTCCATTTGAGCCTTCAAATGGGACCTAGAACCTAATTTTTAACTAGGCCGGACACTAGGTCTAGACACGGCCAAAACCTAGTCAAAAACTATAAATAGAGCTAGAGAGCTCATTTTTGAGGTAGCTTGTCATTGATTTGAACTTGTATGAGCTTTTTGAAAGTAACCTAAAGAACTCCATTGCTTCTCACTCTTTGTCTTGCCTTGTGTGCGCGTGTGTGTGTATGTGTGTGCATGTTAGTGTGCTTCGCACTCACACACTTGTGCCTTCACTTGCTCGAGGTCATCATACCATCCTCACGTCTTCCCGGATTGACATTAAAGGAGGTGCTACTCATCACTGAGCTACACCAAATTTTGGCGCCGTTGCCGGGGATCGAGCTTTGAGGACAAGCGTGTGATGGTAAGACGTAGATTTGAGACGTTGGCATTGTAGGTAATTTCTTTACTCTTTTTCGTTTTTCTCTTTCTTACTTCATCATCATCATCATCATCCTCACCACCTCCCACCTCCATCTCCACCATCGCGAAAAGTTTCAGTTTTTGATCATATCACCTTCTTCCTTCCATTTCCCTCATTTCACTCGTGAGAGAGAGCGAGAGAGCGAATTGTGTGCACTGCTTTTTGCCTGTTTTCTGAGTGATCTTGCAGGTACAGCTGTATCATCTCCTCTAGCACGCTGCGCAGGTACGGATGAACTCGGAACTATCTCTGTGTCGCAGACCTCTGTCGATCGCGATCGATAGAAAATTTCACCTTTTGGTAAAACAAAGTGCACCACAATGACATGCACAAGGAGCACATTCCAAATCACTAGAAGAAACTAAAAAATTTCGTGTTTTTCTGTCAATCGCGACCGACACCATCGATCGCGATCGACAGCCACGATCCATAGATTCTGTCGATCGCGACTGACAGAGATGACCGACTGACCCTGTCAATCGCGATTGATACCATCGATCGCGATCGATAGCCACGATCGACACCTCTGTCAGTCGCGATTGAAACCGTCGATCACGACCGACTGAATTTTGATGATTGGCAGGAAAATTCGCGCATACACGTGTCCCTCGTGACGGATAGGACCCCGATTGACTGAAATCTCGCCGAAATTCGCGCAAAAAGTGTCGATCGCGATTGACACCATCGATCCCGATTGACAGGACCCATGACCGACTCTGTCAATCACGATTGACACTGTCAATCGCGACTGACGTGTCGATCGCGATCGACAGGCCTCGACGGACACCTCTGTCAATCGTGATTGACAGAGCTGTCGATCGCGATTGACATGCTTTTTCGGCTAAATTTTAGGGTTTTATATTCTAAGATTTGGGGATAATTTTGGGCATACTTGTCTATTAATTGGCATTTTGTGAGGTCCCTACACATGTGTTTTGTGAAAAATCGTGAGAACAGTTAGCCTGTTTGAACCCTGTTTTAGTCCCAAAACCCTGAACTAGTCTAACTTTCTCATACGAAATCTGTTTGCTGTGATTCTTGTTTTGTTGGAAAGCTCGTGGGGAGTACTATATCCAGGGGAAGAAAAGCTAAGGGGTTTTCAGGGTTGTTTTCCATAAAACCAAAAGAATAGTTGATCTTTGAGTTACATGAATGAAAGTGATTTTTTGTGCCCTTTGAATCTAAGTCTTGAGCTAACTTTGGGACTTTTACAGGTCCACTGATCTGCAAGAGAGGTTGGAATACTCTCAACTCCCTCTGTCAATTCCTAGCTTAGGCTAAGTACGAATAGTGCTAGAAGTAAGTCAGGGCAATGATAGGCACGAGACAAGTCAAGACTATCTAAGAATCAAGTTCAAGTCAAGAGTTAACCTGTGAGTGACCGACAATTTTAAAGGAAAAGAACCTAACGTGAGACGATCAAAATTCAAGTGCGGAAATTAACTCAAGTGTTCCTGACGACGTGATATCAGACAAGATCATAAACACGATAATCAACTAAAAAGAATCAAGTGACTGATACAAAAGAACTCAGCAACGAGGTTGTACCTTGGGTAAAAATTGGGATTGCTCAGCTAAGCATATGAACCTAAGATCAGGACGACACCTAGGAAGAGATAGACAGAGTCTTAGATCTTCAGAGGCTAGTGTCAATCATACTGCTAGGTCTTGGGCCCAGCAGTTGAGCCATTATTCGCACTACCCTAGCTCTGAAACTAGTGAGTCAGAGATGTCCCACGGTATGGAAAGACCTACAGGAAGTTCAAGTGTGTCATATTTGCATAGGGTGGAAGGCCCCTACAAGACGCAACTGGAATACCTTAGGACCAACTGATTAGGTGCTAGCATCTATGAGGACGGCCTAGGAAGATCTGTGGTCCAAATAAAAAACCCTGACCAATCCATTGGACTGGAACATCCAGCAGTCAAGTTTGAAAACGGAGCATACTTGGACAAAGCAGGAACTATATATGTAGTCACTAGTCACCCAGACAGGACCGATGAATTCGAGAATGTGATCCCTGAGGCAGACATAGGTGACCTAGAGCAAGGGAACATAGGAGGAGAGCCTATGACCCCTCGAGGAAAATCCGTTCTTACTAGAATCCTCCATCCCGAGTGGGTTCCCCAGGACAATAAGAGCATAGATCTACTCCTGAACCGAGAGACTGATGAAGCCTTTTGGAGGTATAAATCTAATTAGCCAAATGAGGTAGGAACAATCATGATATATGAGTTCAAGGATCCTGATAACCCAGGCAGAGTGACCTACTTAGATCACACCTCAGAGAGGATCTTTGTGGTTACAGAAAATGATAGGCATGCTTACTTGGAAAGGTGAATTTATTTTCCCCCAACCAAGATCGAATGTGTCCTTTGGTCACCCAGGAACTGGAACATCCCAAGCTCATGCTCAAAAAAACAGACATAGAGATAGACCTGAGGTAAGCTTTGCCAACCTAGTGGGAAGAGAAAGAACGAGAACGGAAACAAATAGAGCGGAACCTGAGGGACTTAGAGCCCCAAGGAACCAAAGGAATGCTGATGATTTCCCTCTGCCAAGGCCTAGGGAACACACCAGAACATTGAGATCTACACAGTTGGTTAAGTCCATGAAGAACTACTTCAATGGCACAAGAGACCCATATGATCATGTGGCTGAGTTTAGGCAAGTCTTGAGAGCTGAACAAGTTGAGGACCTATTCACGCAATATAATGCCATTGGTCTAACCCTTAGGAACACAACCCTTATGTGATTTCAACCATTGAATGAGAGACAGTTCAGGAGCATAGACCAACTCTTAGAGACTTTCATCACTGAATTCTCTAAAAGTGGCATAAGGCATAATACTTCCTCATTGATACATAGCTTCAAGCAGACCCCTCAAGAGACCATGAGACTTGCAGGAAGAAGATTTAGACAATATCTTGAGAGATGCCCTTTTCCTGAGTTACCCACACCAGCCAAACAAGTGGCTTTATTCTTGGATGGATTGCTAAGTACCAAATTGAGGTCATATGTGTACTTGAAGGACCCTAGGACTATAGAAGAGTGTGTACGCATGTGCATCGACATCAAGGATAACCTAGGGGAAGAGTTAGATCTCTGCAAAATCGAGGAATTAGCAGAGAAAGTAGCTCAGAAATTAGGTATCTCTAGCAAACAGATCCCAAGATTTGCCCCTGTGAAAAGATGCTATACTTGTGGAGGTGACCATATGGCGAATGTATGTCCCATTATGGCTCAACCCCAAGTAAATCCTAGTAGCCAGTACTGCACCATAGAACGAAGATACACAAATCACACAGCACAAGACTGCCCATACGATAAGCAAGCGGTTAGACAAACATACCCTCAGCCCTATCCACAACAAGTAAGGTATCAGAACCAATACCCACCACAACCATATGGCAGACCACAACAACCCTATCAGCAACCCTACCAAAATCAGCAAAGACCTCAGCCTGTGTTAGCCCAACAACCCCCAGCTCCAGCTAATGTGATCCCAATAAAATATGCAGTTGCAAAAGAGAACCTAAATAAAGCTATAGTCCCTGTAACACCATTGCTTTCTGAAAGTGACCCGAGTGACCATAGCTTTGATTCGACGCATATTGATAACCCCCAGGCCTACTACATGCAGTCTCCTGAACATGGTGAGTCCTACTTTAGTGAAGAGCCGAGTGAACCTAGTTGGGAGTCAGATTACGCAAATGTTATGTATACAAATCCCAACCCTAGACCTCAACCTAGGCAAGTAAGACCTCCATTTCCTAGAGGACCATGCTACAGATGTCAGGGAGATCATCTCATTCGTGATTGCCCCTTACCTTCACCTACACAACCCCAGTCAGTGACAATTCAAGGCTTTTGCCAAGATTGTGGAAAGGAGCATCTCTTACGAGATTGTCCAAAGAACCCCAATAATATGCCAAAGATTACTCCTATCAATGTTATTGGGTTAGTAGTAGACTCTACAGGAAGTGTGACGTCCACTGCACCAGTACAGGTAGTCACTAGAGCTTAGGCATTGCAGCAAAACCAAGGGGTAGGCCAGGAAAAGAGCTCAAAGGCTAGTGAAACTGAGAGCATAACCAAGAAGAGAACTAGAGCCTGGAGAGATAGTAGAGAAAGAATGAAGAGGCAATGGGCTAAGAAAATGAGTGAACTCGAGGAAAGCCTAAGAGAAACAAAAGCCCGGATAGTTGAACTTACATCTCAAACTCCCTCTCACACTACTTCATCACCACCATTCCCATCTCCATCTGACCCACCACCTTCCAACCCGCCTCATGCTACACCACCCCCTAGAGTAGGATCAGTCCTAGCCGATCCCACTCCTGAGGACCTAAATATGATGCTTAAGGCATATCAGACCAGAATCCAAGAAGGGCCATATGTAACCGATCATGAAAAGTGTTACCCTAGCCTAAACAAGAGGCACAATTAGGAGAGGCCTATGATAACAAAGAAACCACCAAAAAAATAGTGCTAGCCCTAGAAGAAGGAGAGGAGAGATGCACTTATATAGGACATGACCTAACAGAGGAAGAAGAGCATGCGCTAATAGCCTTGCTTAGAGAATACAGAGATGTATTCGCTTGGAGCTACAAGGATTTGAAGGGTGTTGACCCAGAAATATGCTCACACACTATCCCCATGACCCTAGATGCCAAACCCTCTAAGCAAAAGCCATACACATACAATGATAATTATGCTGCCAATATCAAAGAAGAGATAGATGGACTGGTAGAAGCTGGATTTATTTATGAAATTGAGCACATTGAGTGGGTATCCCCCATTGTAGTGGTGCCCAAGAAGAATGGAAAGCTACGTGTGTGTATTAACTTGAAGAAGGTTAATGAAGCCACTATTCGAGACAACTATCCGCTTCCTATCACTGAGCATCTGCTAGAAAGAGTTGCAGGAAAGGAAGTGTACAGCTTCCTTGATGGATTTTCGGGCTACAATCAAGTAGCCATAGCTCCAAAAGATGAGCATAAGACAGCTTTTGCCACAGAGTGGGGCATATTTGCCTTTAGAGTAATGCCATTTGGGCTTACCAATGCTCCTGCAACCTTTCAGAGACTGATGTGCCACGTGTAAGGAATTCTTGAGGAAGAATTTGGAAGTCTATGTTGATGACCTCTGTTCTCATTCCAACATTAGACAAACCCATATCCCTGAACTCAGACAAATCTTTGACAAATGTCGAGAGTATCAAGTCTGCTTGAACCCAGAAAAGTGTGTTTTCATGGTCAGGCAAGGCAAGACTCTAGGGCACATAGTGTCAAAGAATGGCATATCCACTGATGAAGAGAAAGTGAGAGCCATAGCAGAGCTACCTAGGCCAAAGAATGTCAAGGAAGTACAAGCTTTCATGGGGCATTGTGGTTATTACCGACGGTTTATACACATGTATGAAATCATAGCAAAGCCTCTGTACGGACTTTTGACCAACTTTGAGTGGATTGATGAATGTGAGAATTCCTTCAATGAGCTTAAACGGCGATTATGTTCTGCACCAATCTTGACCACACCAGATTGGAATAAGCCTTTTCATGTTCATGTAGATGCATCCAATTATGCTATTGGGTGTGTACTCGCGCAACCTACGGGCGAAGGTAATATGGATCTTCCAATTGCCTATGCTAGTAGACAGTTGAATGTAGCTGAACGAAATTATACCACCACTGAACGAGAGGGATTAGGCATGGTATATGCAGTTAAAAAGTTTAGACACTATTTTCTTGCAAATAAGTTTAAATTTTTTACCGATCATCAGGCATTATTGTACTTGGTAAACAAACCATGCAATACAGGCCGATTAGTAAGATGGTTTCTCTTACTAATAGAATATGATTTCGAAGTTGTGGTAAGGAAAGAGAGAACTCACTTGAGAGCAGACCATCTCTCTAGGCTCACTTCTGGAGAAGCCCCACAAGGAGTGTCAGATGACCTTCCTGATGCTTACTTGTTTAATTTGGAAGTTGTACCTCAGTGAGCTAAGCCATTAGTGCCAGTATTGACATACAGGCCCAATCACCCAGTCATAAACACTCAAGATAGGGAAATAATAAAAGCCCAAAAATACCAGATCATGGCAGGAAGTATGTACAAGCACACAGATCAAGGGATCCTAGCTTGTTGTGTGGAAGAGGATGAGTACGCTAAATGGTTGCAATTGGCACATGTAGGTGCATTAGAGCAACACTACTCAAAGCAACGAACCCTACAGACTCTAAGGAGACTCAGAGTGCATTGGCCGACTATGGAGGCTGATGTCCACAAGTTGTGCAAGGAATGCCCAATTTGTTGCACTAAACCACCTATGGAGCATGCCACTCTTTATCAAGTGTCCATAGTGCCAGATTGGAGTGAAACATTAGTAGATTTCCTGAGGACGAGAACATTCCCTCAAGATATGACACTGGCCAGACAAAGAAGTCTAGAACAAGAGGCCCTAGATTACTCACTCATTGGTGATAATCTATACAAGCGTGGTAAAGATGGTTACCTGAGACTATGTGTCCATGAGAGCGAATATCTCAAGTTCTTGGAAGCAACTCACCAAGGTGTAGCAGGAGGACATTTTGGACCAGATCGGGTGATCAAGACAATACTATTTGCGGGCTTCTGGTGGCCGACCCTTCACATGGATGCACATACCTATGTGAAACGGTGTGATGTCTGTCAGAGAACTCAGTATCCTATACGCAAAGATGAGATGCCTTTGAAACCTATGATGGGTGGACGTGCATTCTCCAAGTGGGGAATAGACTTTGTAGGTCCTATTAATCCCCCAACTAAGGGTTCCCATGCTGAGTATATCATTATTGCCACTGATTATCTAACCAAGTGGGTAGAGGTAAAAGCTACGACAAAGAACGATGCTCAAACGACAGCTAAGTTCTTATTTGAGAATGTGTTCACAAGATACGGGCTACCTATAGAGCTAGTCAGTGATAGAGGGACTCACTTCTTGAATGAAGTTATCGAAAATCTTCTCCAAGAGTTCTTGGTAGTACATAAGAAGTCTGCCCCCTATCACCCACAAGCTAATGGGCAAGCCGAAAGCACAAATAAGATTCTATGCAATGTGCTTACCAAATTAGTGAATAATAAACGCTCTGATTGGGACAAACAACTACACCATGCTGTTTGGGCATATCGAGTTGCCTATAAAATGGTACTCCAAGCCACACCCTTTCAGATGGTATTTGGCCAAAATGCGGTGCTACCTTTGGACTTCCTGATTCCCACACTGAGAGTAGCATAGGAGCATGAGTGGACGGGTCATGAACTCTCTTCGAGAATTTTTTACCTGGAACGATTAGGTGAAACAAGACTAAGAGCTGCAGTAGGAATATATGCAGCTAAGAAAAGGCAGAAGGCGTACTTTGATGCCATGTTAAGGATAAAGGCTTGAAGGTCGGAGACTTAGTGTTGGTGTATACCCTGAAACAACATGCGCGGAAACTAGAGAAGAGAGGCTATGGACCTATGAACATAAATAGGATCTCAACGAGTGGAGCAGTACAACTGGCCACATTAGAAGGTGATATTCTTCCGAGCTACATCAGCGGGTGCAGAGTCAAATTATATCAAGAACCCTTGACAGAGGAGATGCTAAATCGACTCAACACTGCCAAAAAACGCAAGGAAGAGGAAAAACGAGTTCGAGAAGAGGCACAGGCTGAAGCATTGGAACGCATCCAAAGGATGAGTTTGCAAAGACTGGGTAGAGATCAGGCCAGGTTAGATGACTATGCGGACCCAGGTTATCATATGGAAATGTGTGAAGTCTCAGGGATAAGTTCTCATAGAATAATTGATAGATGACCTTTTGTAACCTTAGAGATAGGACAAGGAAAGGGTGCAAGGACTGTAAGAGCCTTGATTGACTCAGGTGCAACCACTAGTGCTGTTAAATTTTCTTACTGTCAAAAGTTGAAATTAACTGTCAATCCTATAGAAGCATATCTCATAGGATTGGGAGGTGTGGAAACCCCTTGCATGGGCGAGGTACTTCCTTCCCCTCTACATTCAAGACGAAGTAATGACAGTTAAAGTGCTAGTGTGTCAAGATGAGGACCTCACGGAGCCTCTTGTCTTGGGTCAAGACTGGATCTATGATCATGCAGTCAACCTAAACCTACGAAGTGGACTCCTTTAGGTCTGGGTAAATCAGAATCGCATTACAATTGAGTTAGAAAATGAAGCACTCAAGAAATTAGACAAGGCACACACCCCTGGTCCTTCCAGGGGTACACATGAAGATGACCATGTTGTTCTTGTCCAAAACTGTGTGATGCAGAGGAATGATGATTTCAATCAAGAAGTCAGGGGCGCAACAGAACTCCCTTCTTTTTCAGAGACCAGAGGGATGCAGCAACCAAAGGCAGATCAAATACAGATGGAGCAGAGTAATACCTATGCTGGAGGTCAAAAGAACGTGCGAAGCAGAATGTCTCAGCCATTGAAACAAGTGTGGGTGCGGAAAGGCGAACACCCTGTTGCGATCAAGCCAACCACACGGGCAAAACTTCTCATTATTAATCAACAACACGCACTAATAAGAAGTCTTTCAGAAATTCTTCTGCGAAAGTAAAGTCTATTTGGGTACCCAAGAAGTCGATGAAGGCCATCCCACAATCACGACAAATTTGGGTGCCTAAGGCTTGCTTGCGGGCTCAAATAGTTACACCGAGGCCACACCCTATACAACATGGTTCACTCACTCGATCATTTGATACCCTTTCTTATACAACATGCACGGACACACATTGGTCCATGAGCACAATCAGAATCACTTGTAAATGGGTCCTTAAAAAGCCTCATTTCCAAGTAGACACTCCTGAAAAGCCCTCCAAAGTCTCCACAAAATCAAGACCAACAGCAAATCAGTTTGTTTGGAAGCCCAAAATGTGTACTAAACCCCCCGACCCTCATTTGTAAATTCATATCCACTTACTCACTACATCACTCATACACCGCATCTTTCCATTTAGCTCTTAGGAATATCCATTCACTAACTACACACACGATCCCCAAGCACTTATTGACCTACTAACCTCTCACTAAAATCATGTTAATGTTGTAATGGGGACGCATGAATGCTTGGTGTCCTTTTTCAATGTTAACATTCATTTGTCTATTCTCACAGAACCGGTGACCAGTCTCTTCACCATGGCCGAGGCAGGAACTAGCTCCCAGGCAGGCACCAGCCCCCGAATCATGGACATTGAAAGTCTTCCCATTGAAGAGGAATTGAAGGAACGCCCTGTGGCATTGAGGGAATTACACGCAATACCAATTGAGAATCCTCCATAGGGCCACACAATGCCGGTCAGCAAAAACTCACATTGGTTCAGTGATGTGGCCGGATCTCTGGGTGAAGGCACTTACATGTGGGAGGCCAAGATAGAGTTCAACGGGCGATGGGACAGATATCTTTTTTTCACCAGGGAATTTGAAAGGCTTCAAAATGATGAAGGTCTAAAACCCATCTGGAAGAAGGTTGGACTCTACGACTATTTCAAGGCTCAGTTACCGAAGCCATATTTTCTACGGTGTTCCTACTTGATTAGCACTCTGACCCCTAGTAAAGAGAAAAAGGGATATAGTACCTTCGTTCTACCATCACTGACCAGAGGTAATGAATTAAAGAGTTTCAAATTGATGAACAACTTGGTGAGGGAAGCTCTTGACATGAAAGGTATGCATATCCCCCCCGAAAAAGAGACGATGGTCCCGGATAACATGAAAAACAGGAACCTGACTAAGCTCAAAGACATGGTAGCAATGACACCCACAATCGCCATCCATTTGCGAATGGTCATGCAACATTTCGCGTTCCCAGTTCAAGAGTGGTTCACCATGCCACCCAAGAAGATATGGTTCAGTCTATATTTGGCAGATGCCTTGACAATCAACATGCCGCATTGGATTATCGACCAAATCCACTTGGCACATCAACAGTGGTATAAAAAGCAAAAGTCGGTACTATATGGATGTTGTGCCCTCACGAGGATTGTGTATAGATGTTTGGCTTATGATGTGCCAATTCAAAGGGCATTAATTTGGACCAGGGTACAGGAATTTCAACGTAGACTATCAACCGCAGGGCCGCCATCAAAGAAAATGAAAGGCACCGTTCAGATGCCCTGTGCACAAGCCCGCGGTGCGACATTGACACCTGAGCCTGAGACAACTCCACGACTTCCGAGGCGTGTACAACCCTTCACTATCAGATTACCAAGACACAGCACTGATGGACCGAATTTTGTGTTTCCACTTGTACCAACCGACCTAGAGTTTCCTCACGGATTCACATTAGAAGACCTAATTGATGAGGAGGTAGCCATGATAATCAAGGCGGTTAACGCGGAAGTTGAGGCAGAACAGGCAAGCGGCCAGCAGACAGTCGCAGACCAACCCCATCCAGTCCAACCAAGAGTAGTTGAAGTGGAGGATGAAGAAGAAGAAGAGCAGGAGGAGGAATGAGGAGGACAAACAGAGGAAGAAGAGCAGGAATATGAACAAGAAGTTCGACAGGAACTTGCGGGTGCCCCGGCTTATACGAAGGAATTGAAAAAGCTGTATGATACCATCAACAGAGTTCAAGAACAGCACAAACTGTCCCTGGCAGCAAGAAAAGCCCTCATGAACCAAATCCTTGAAGAGGAAGGTGTGGATGAGCAATACCGAGCAACCCTGGATATGATTTCTGATGCGTTGGGGGTACTTGAGATGGTGCATACAACTCTTGCACACTCGAGAAGATCGGAGCGACGATATGGCAGATGCCCCCCTCGACCAGGAAAACAAATGAATATCTTAGTATCAGAACCACAGGGCACCACATCCACAACCACGGGCACAACTCATGTCATTCAGGAAATTGAGGAAGCCCATACAACCAGTGCACCCCCATCACCCCCTTTACCACCCCTACCTCCAACTGCACCAACTTCACCTCCCACCACCAGTGTAACCACTACTGTCACCGCCACAGAGTCCACTGCCCATACCGAAGCACAGACTGTCAGTCAATCCACACAACCCACACACCCTATCACCACCTCACTTGTATACACTACCACTGACACTGTAATTCTAACCGCAGCCACGGAAAACCCCGTTCCCCCGATCACATTTCCTGGCGGTTCATATTCACAGCTACACACACCACTTTACACCTTCACCACCATCACTGCACCCACAATTCCCATGCTCACAATCACTCCCACGACTGCATCCACTTTTGACTTCATGGACATATCACCCACCTCCGCACCTCTCCCTCCCCCCATACGTCCACAATCTCCCATTCCCCCACCACCAACTTCACCCTTTTCGAGCACAGCATACACACTCCCATTCCCCTTTCCCTTCCCTTCTGCATTCAACACCTTTCCCGCATCCACCCCTATTAATAATGTATCTAATAACATGTACCAGTGTATGTCTCAGCTGCAACAACATTATCAGCACCTAGATGCTCAGCATACAAGTCTGTTCAGAAGCCATGAAACATTACAAGGACGATTCATTGACTTAGAGAGGGAAAAGCGGCTACTACAACAACAGTATGTCACTTTACAGGAACAACATGAGCAGTTAGTGGCCAATCCACCCCAGTCAGATGCGAAAGAAAAACAACAACTTGATGAGCTGCTACACTCCCAGATAATACAACACTCGAGGAAAATAAACGACTACAGAGACAGAACGAAGAAAACTTGGAAGCAGCAATGGAGGGTTCACCACAGGAAATCGACCCAGAGAAATTCAAGGCTATCCCATCTGGAAATATGCAAGTCATCTTGGAAACCCATGCCGACCTCTTGGAAGCCCACACAACATTAGAAAGAGAAAGAGATTACTTATTAAAGCAACTGGCAACCCAGCAGGAGTCACCAAGCAAAGTCACAACTGAAGCCGACACATCTGAAGAAGTCGCAAAACTCAGAGCAGAATTAGAAGAACTATGAAATAGAGTTCTACAATACGAGCGTCAACCCTCTCCCCTGGTGGAACCAAAACCTGAAGACTTAGTGCCAATTCAAGTGGAGGAGATCTTTGAAGACCCATACGTTCCCATGCCAACACCCGGAGGTAAGCAAACAGAAGAAGGAATGGACACGATTGAGATCGAAGCACCTGAATGGATGCAAAGGTTGGAAAAGGTTGCTACAACCCATGATGAGAGAGTTGCAGTTCAGATAGCGTCTATGTCACGACTGGAAGAAGTCATCATAAAATCAGATTACTTTAGAAATCTCTCCCATCATAGGTGGATTGGCACGTCTGATGATCTGTATGTTCCATTCTGTGTATTAATGGCATATTACAATGCTGAAATCAAGCAACGCACAACAAAAGAACCAACCTCGGCGACACAGTTTGCACCGGATGATATCCCTGCAAGTGCCAAGCAAGGGAATATACATCAACCTACTTGGAGGATCCGCCTGCTTGAAACCTACCCTGAGATGAATCGCACGTGGAATAACATGCCTTTATATATCAAGTATAATCCTTGCTACTGCCCTGTCTTTCGAAGAAGGTCTTGGCCAGAGTACACAAAAACAGTTTTGACGGTTAAAGGATGTGAAAAGTGGTTAAATTATGTGTACCTAGCACCTCCTAATGGCCAACCCACAGTCAACTACATGATTTCAACCATCCGACACTTGGCAGTCCGGTTCAAGAATGTCCTAGATGTTATGGCACAGATGTGCCTAAAAATTTTTGAGCTCATGCTGATTACATTCAGGACATTTAAGAACATCAAAGAACCTCATCTTTCGGCTATTGGATTTAATGAAGGGAATCAGGACCTTGTCTATGACATGAGCACTATGCCCTCCATTAACGTCGTCTATGCCTGGCATGCCCGTATAAAGTATCTACCTGCTTGCTTCAAACAGACGTTTGAAGAAATGTTTATCACAGGGTTCTGGGAATATCATTCAGAGATATTCATTCCCAGACCATCTCATTTATTACAGTTATTTGCCGTCGAACAAGCTCTCCATTCAGAAAAGCTACGTATACCACATCTAGAGGTTCCCGGGCCTGTAGATTGGGATGCCCTACTCACTGACTTGGCCAAAGGGTTGAGAATTGCAGAACATCATTTAGCCTCAAACGTTGTGGAGTACTACATCCAACGACCCACTCAACAAGGGTCTGTCAGAGAAGACAGACGCGAGAGAGGGGGGGTGTTAGCAGTAGTCAAGGAACTGAAGGACTAACAAGACAAGGAAGCTTACGAAGGGAGTCAGAGCGAAGAGAAGGTACAACCAGACAGACTATTCAAAGAAGATTGGGCAAGTAGGCCATTATTTTTTCAAGAATCTAAAGCATATCAAAGAGGTGGACACATAAGGAGAAGGAGCAAGTAGGGAGCTCGAAGATGTGTATGTCAAATCGTTAGAGGAAATCCCTATAAAAATAGTGATTTTCATCACTAAAAGCCATTGTAAATACCATTTCATATTTTTGTAGCTCCATTCTGTGCAAGCCAAGGAGTCCTTGAGCTTGAGGAGCATTAGAAGTAGCTACCTACCAATTTTCATAATTTTTAGACTCCATTTGAGCCTTCAAATAGGACCTAATTTTTAACTAGGCCAGACACTAGGTCTGGACACGGCCAAAACCTAGTCAAAAACTATAAATAGAGCTAGAGAGCTCATTTTTGAGGTAGCTTGTAATTGATTTGAACTTGTATGAGCTTTTTGAAAGTAACCTAAAGAACTCCATTGCTTCTCACTCTTTGTCTTGCCTTGTCTGCGCGTGTGTGTGTATGTGTGTGCATGTTAGTGTGCTTCACACTCACGCACTTGTGCCTTCACTTGCTCGAGGTCATCATACCATCCTCACATCTTCCCGGATTGACATTAAAGGAGGTGCTACTCATCACTGAGCTACAATGACCATGAAACAAGTTTTGAGCAACTATTGTAGCTTCTTGGGGCTTGTTTGATTCCATATAAATCTTTATTAAGTTTACACACATAATCAGGATATATGTGATTCTCAAAACCAGGTGGTTGTGCCATATATACCTCTTCTGTTATCCATCCATTAAGAAATGCATTTTTTATATCCAATTGAAGTGTCTTCCAATTCTTGGAAGAGGAAATACTAAGCAAAACCCTAATAGTAGGCATCTTTTCCATAGGAGAGAAGGTCTCCTCATAATCAATTCCTTGAGTTTGTGCAAAGCCTTTTGCCACAAGCCTTGCCTTATACCTGTTAATGGAGCCTTCTCAGTTCTTCTTAAATTTGTAGATCCACCTTGAGCCTATCAATTTCATTGATGGAGACTTGGGAACCAACTCCCAAGTGTTATTCTCCTCAAGAGCTTCAACTTCTTCTTCCATTGCATGCCTCCATTCTGATTTCTTCTTTGCTTCCTCAAATGTTGAACGTTCCTCTTGATTTATGTCCTATGCTAGATAGATTGAATGTTTAGTGACTAGAGAAGTATCAAACCCATACCTTTCTGGCTTTCTTTTCTCCCTCATGGACCTTCTTGGGCCATGATGTGATGATTCTACCTCTTGTCCAAGTTCCTGTATTTTTGCTTTACCTTTAGACTTCCACATTTTGATTTTTTCATACTGAGTTGCTTCATCATCTTCTAAGGTATCCTGCTCTTCAACTTTAGAAGAACTATCCGTAACAAGTTTTGGAAAATCTTCTTCAAGATCATAAGGTACGTTGACCTTTCTACATGAATCTTCATACCAAGAACTTGTTGGGGATGTAAGGGTCATGTGACCTTACCCCCATATTCATATATATACATCATATATAGAGCATTGCTTCAAGAGAGATCATTATGTGGGTTTCGAGGCTCCCATGCATGTCCGCACATCTCTCCTCTCTTCTCTCTCCCTCCATCTCCTCCTTCCTCCTCTTGTTCTGCACACCAAAGCCCTTCATTGGTATGAGAGCATGTTGAAGGCTGGTGTGCAAGAAGCTTCAATGGAAGCTTAGGTCAGAAGGGGTAGAAGTGCAGGTCGGCATTGCTTGATAGCTATTCAGTATTTCGGTCATAACTCGAGCTAGGAAGCTTGGATATATGCGTTTTGAAGTTTTGTGCGTAGCTAACATAGAGGGCTACAATTTTTGAGAAGAGTGGAAAACTTACTTTAGAGTTTTAAACCGTCGAAAATTCGAAAAACACAGACTACTATAGAAGTCGAATTTACATTCACTATGATAGGAGATCAGTTTTTGGATCATAACTTGAGTTCTATGGGTCCGATTTATATGCTTTAACTTGGTATGCGTAGCTTGGAGTAGCCTCTACAACTTTATAGAATCCAGATTCTAAGTTTTAGGTTGCTGAAATTGCAGAATATAGAGCAGTACTGTTGCAGGTAAAGGTGAAATTGATATCAGATGCTTGTTTTGTGCATATCTTGAGCTACACACCTTTGATTGAAGTGTTCTTTATCTCGTTACGTAGCCAAGAATTAGATCTTGAAGTTTTTTGAAGATCAAGAGTTCAGATTCAGAGGTTATCACCTTTGAAACAACAAAATACAGAGTCGTACATTTTCACTATAAGAACCATAATTGCACTTGGAGGTTGAATTTGCTTTGGAACTTCTTCGAGAGAGAATTTTTGGTGTGCAAGCACTTATTCTTAGAGCCTAAAGGCATTGTATGATTATTGTGGTAGCTCCTCCATATGAGAGTAGAGCATGATCTTGTCACGTGTTTGGCATGTAAGATGACATTGTGGTATACTCTTTTTTGAGGTTTATGTCATCATAAGTTTGATCATGGATGTATAGTGGCATTGTGGTTTATATCTTGCTTATGCCACTTGGTTAGGGATTTACTTATCGATTGCACATCTTTTATGAGAGATTGTTTGGATCTAGATTGGTACTTGTATCTTTGTTTTCTTTGTAGGTACATGATCCAAATTGAAGCCTCAGTTGCACACTTATAGTCACCTTGATTTGCTATTCTATTAGCAAATCTTCATTGATTTGATATTGTGGATGGTGATTCCCACATGGTTATTTTGGTTCTAGAGTCCATTTTACAGAGGAGATGCTGCTGAAATTTTATCAGCTTTTATGCTAGAAAGGAGCTCTTGTGGATCTTGAAGCTTGTGTGATAGCTTTGGATCTTTGTTTATCTCCATTCACTTGGACTCGGTCACAGGTTGTTCGTGATAGGTTGGACCATCTTGCAGGATTCATTCTTGAGTGGGAGGTGCATCACCATTGTATTGGTGTATATTGCCATTAGTTGTTGGCACATGTAGTTGCCATTATCTTTTGTTTATATCAGTGACAAGTGGTGATAGATTACTCATTGTTCTTTTGCTATTGATTATCTTGTTTGATTGCTCAGTTTACAGGGGATACTCTGCCAAAATTTTCCTAGGATTCTTTCACATCTACTTAATCACTTTGGAGACTTGGTGACCAGGCTTATGCTCATGGTTTATGTGCATGCTAGATGCATGGTTATGTGAGAGATGGTTCACATGGTTCCTTCTCCATTGAGATATTTGTGATGTGAGTTATGCATATGGATATGCAGGTGTGATCCTATTGAGGATAGAGTATTATTTCTAGTCTCTTGTTACATTGCTAGTCTCTTTGATTGCCAACATGGTGTCTTCTCGGTTTGATGGCACTGACTTTCCGAGATGGAAAGCTCAGATGTGGCATACATTGGTTCGTATGCGACGATGATGTCAGAGATATGTAGGTGATGCAGGTTTGGTAGTGGTTTCAGGAGAGCCTATGGCAGTTCATTATGCCAGTGATGATGATATCACTTTCTTCTATGGTTCATCTCAGGATTCCTCTTGTTCATTGGATAGCACACATATGGCTTGGTTGCTTGATGCATTAGCCACTTTTCATGTTACTCCACATCGTGAGTGGTTTTATCGATTCTCAGGTGAGAGTCGTGGATGTGTGCACTTGCCTGATGGTATGACATATGACATTGAGGGTGCAGGAGATGTATGCCTTATGCTACCTAGTGGAGCATCACTTATACTCAGACATGTATGTTATGTGCCTTCATTCCCTATGAGCTTGATTTTAGTTAGCTAGTTACAGGAGAGTAGATGTTATGCATTCCTTGGTGAGCATCATTTTCAGCTGCAGTTGGGACAGCTTATGCTTGTCAGAGGTGCCAAGATTGGGCACAAGTATCCACTGTAGGTACTTCATATGAGAGACAGTCTCGTCTTAGTGGGAGTTCAGCCTTATGTGCGATGTGAGACTCGTCATGTCTCATTTTGTCTACCTACACATAGGCCTATTGACATTCATGATGCACATGTATGGCATGATGCAGGTGCTCAGATGGATGCACATGTACAACATGTTTTGGATGCTCATGATGCTTATATAGAGTATGATTTTATTGATCATATGGATGCTTTTATGGAGCACACTTTGGATGATCAGTTGGATGTTTTAGAGCATGATATGGATGCTCATGCAAAGCATTATGATTATACTCAGTTAGAGTGTGATCATCAATTTGACCTTGGTATTGACGTTGTGCAGTTAGATGATATGGAGCATGATCATACACTTGGTGTGGTAGAGCAGGATTGCTCTCATGGTACACAGTGTATGGTAGAGCATATTACTGCACAACTAGACACATCCTTGGTTGCAAGCATGGCTGATTCAGATGTTGAGGAGTCAGTAGTTATGCAGTCATTCTTGGATTCACTCATGCCAGATGTTGACATAGATATATCAAGACATGTTGGTCTTGATGATGGTGCTTTGGATGCCTTGGATATAGGCATGGATGACATACTTAGGTTAGCTAGGATAGCACATGTTTCATCAGCATTCGGGAGTCTGATGTACGAGTTGTTATGCTCGAGACTAGATATTGCAGTTGCTATTGGAACATTTGCACTTGGAGTTGTCAGTCGTTCGATGATTGACACAGGCATAGAGCGAGTGGGAGCTTTGCAGGAACTTTGTCAGTTCTTGCATGAGTCATATGTGAGCTCGACTCTTATCGATATGAGTCTAGAGCAGTTTGAGGTGCATGGATACACCTTGTTCGAGGCAGTTGGTGTAGGCTGATCCGTATGGGTTGAGATCCGGACTCTTCCTGTACATTACTGTATAGTCCTACATCATTCTTTGTATGTGTTACCACTAATGGTCACATTGAACCTTAAGTGGGAGATTGTTGGGGATGTAAGGGCCATGTGACCTTACCCCCATATTCATATATATACATCATATATAGAGCATTGCTTCAAGAGAGATCATTATGTGTCTCTCCTCTCTTCTCTCTCCCTCCATCTCCTCCTTCCTCCTCTTGTTCTGCGCACCAAAGCCCTTCAAAAGTATTCTCATCAAATACTACATCTCTACTCACCAAGAATCCTTTGGTTGTTGGGTTGTATAATCTGTAGCACTTTTGATTGTTGTCATATCCAATGAAGACACACCTTTCTGCTTTGGGATCCATCTTTCCTCTAACCTAGGAAGGAACATGAGCAAAAGCAACACATCCAAAAATCTTACAATGATCCAAGCTTGGTCTTCTTCCATTCCAAGCCGCATATGGTGTCATGCCATCAAGTGATTTTGAAGGTAACCTATTAATCAAATAAGTGGCTGTGGATACAGCCTCATCCCATAAGTAATTGGGTAAGTAATTTTCATTTAGCATAGACCTTGCAGCTTCAACAATTGTCCTATTCCTTCTTTCTGCCACTCCATTTTGCTCAAGAGTGTAGCTTGTGTTGATGTATGAAACACCACAAGAAATGAATTAATGTGACACTAGAACACCTCTATGGTCACCATTAACTCATTGCCACTCCAGACTTTGAGAAATGATAGCCTAAAGTGAGAACTTTGCTTCTACAGAAATTCCTAGTCACCGAAATGACATACCTTCAGTATTTTTCTGCTTTCTCCTAGCTCAAATATTATTTCTCCATGAAACTTTATAGGCTGCAACTAGAAGAGTTAGAGCTTTCCAACAAGCTATCATATGCATCAAACGAATCTCTAGAACTCAAGTTATGGCCCTCACAAGATGACCCTGTATGACCTTCCAAAACTGGAAATTTTTGCCTGTTTTAGTATTCCTGGGTGTCTAAAAATAAAAATTCGATGCCTAGCATCGAATTTCAGTCAAGGTCGATGCTGGGCATCGACTTTGAGCTTTTTTAGGCCCTTTTTCTGCACCAGAAATAGCTTCTTTTACACACACATGAAGAAGACCACTTGTATGCTAGAAGTCGATGCCGGGCATCCACTTTATGCTGAAAGTCGATGCCAGGCATCGAGTTGCTCCACAAACTTCATGTTTTAGAAGATTCAACAACAGGTAACACACAGAGAATGAAAAAAATGACTTATCAGCCAAGATTCGATGCCAGGCATCGAATTGCTCAGAAAACTTGAACTTTTGAATTCATCACACAGTAGGCAAGCATGGAGATGATGGAGAGAGACTCATACACAGAACTTTACTCAGTTCTTTCTCATAACTATGAAAACTCAGAAGTTTTACAGATGCTTTCTCACTCAGAGAAGCCCGACTATACAGAGTCGTATAAAATGAACTCCTTCTTCTACTTCTTCTCTCTCTCTCTCTCTCTCCACGTCAGTTGATACAAACTAACTTATATAGTTTTTCGTATTCTCGTGATTTTAATAAACTTCTAGAACTAAAGTGAACTAACTTTACAAATATGATACACTTGTGAATTTGTCCCTTCACATAGGCATTGGGTTTTCTTCCTAAGATTTGACCTTCAAATATATGTCTAATTAGTGATTGTTTCTCCAACAGCTCCCCCTCAATCACTAATTGACATTCCCTGTTTCTTCATATCATCTTCTTTTCTTTTACTCCTGCCATGCTTTTGAATCTACTGGTCTTCACACCATCCAAGCTCTTTGTCATTATGTCTGATATCTGATCTTTAGTAGAAATGTACTCCACTTCAATCTCCTTCTCCATTACCTTTTCTCTGAGAAAATGATACTGTATCTCTATGTGCTTTGTCCTTGCATGAAATACTGGATTTGCTGCAAGATAAAGTGAACTCATATTATCTCCATGTATTGTAGGTGTACCTTGATCAATGCCTAAGCTCTTGAACAATGTCTGCATCCATATGACTTCCTTAGCTGCTTCCACAAGTCTTTTGTACTCTGCTTCAGTTGATGATAATGCTACTGTATGTTGTTTCTTTGAACACCAACTTACAAGCTTATCACCAATGTATATCATGTAACCATGAGTTGATCTTCTGTCATCCTGGTTACCTGCCCAATCTGAATCACTATAGGCTCTCAACTTCAAATCTGATGTAAAAGGATAATATAATCCTTCCTTTATAGTTCCTTTGATATATCTGAGAACTCTTTGACCTGCAATCCAATGTGGGTCCTTTGGACAATGCATGAATTGTGACAAAACTCCCACTGCATAACTAAGATCAGGTCTTGTTAGTGTAGCATAAATCAAACTACCCACAAGAGATTGATACTTCCTCATATCTTTGTAGTCTGCACCATCATATTTACTGAGCTTGTGATTAACTTCAAGTGGAGTTGAAGCTTCAATCATTGAACTCTTGGGAGAAGTATTCTCCCCCTCCATCAGACCTCAGTCTCTTAAGCTTTTGACCTGTGACTCTCTCTGCATATGCATGAAAATGCTTGAAAGCTCCAAACACTTCTGATCTTTCCTTCAAAACATATAATGTTATCCATCTTGTAGCATCATCAATAAAAAGAACATAATACCTTGAGCCACTGATAGATCCTTCTTTTGTTGGTCCCCATACATCTGTATGAATGAGCTCAAGTACTCCATCATGTTTGAATCCTTTCTTCTGAAATGGTAACCTGTGTGCTTTACCCATTTGACATGCTTCGCATTTATAAACCATATGTTGACTTTGCACATTTGGTAATCCTAGTACAGACTGATTAGCAACCATAGCTTTAATTCCTCTTTCATTGAAATGACCTAATCTCTTATGCCAGAGATCAAGTTTTGTAATCACTCCTTCACCATGTGTAAGCAAAGCTTGACCAATGTTCCCTTGTACTCTTAAAGTAAAGAGTCTACCTTCTTTCTTACCAGAGACAATCTGATTATATCCATTCTCTGGATCTTCCACAAATACTCCTTCATTTGTAAAACTGACTTGAAAACCTTTTTCAACTATCTGTCCCACACTAATCAAGTTTTTAGGTATTGTAGGAACATACAAAACATTGGTTAGCAAATCTGCTCCACTCTTGCATTTCACTTTTCCAATTGAATGTACACTATGTCTTGTATTATCACTTGTTTGAACTGTATGGCTAGAAATGCCTTTTTCCAATTCTGACATCAATTCTATGTTTCCTGACAAATGATTAGAACATCCAGAGTCAATGTAAAATACCTTTAGATCTTCTTTATCTGATGTGCTGATTGAGTTCATCATCAATGATGTATGACTTTCATTCTGTGTGTCATTTACATAGTTGTAGTAGGTGGTGTTGTAGGATTGATTCTGTCCCCAACTTCTTCCTCCACCTCTACCATAGCCTCCTCTTTGATTTTGTCTACCTCTTTGAAAATTACTTTGATATCTTCCACCTCGGCCTCTGCTATTGTTGTTTTGATTCTGGTTTGATCCTTGTTGGTTGTGCCAACAGTCATGAGCCAAATGATTACTCAATCCACAGATCCAGCAAGCCTTCTTGTTGTTATTTTGATTACCTCTTCCTCGTCCAAAGCCTCTTGCTCTTCCTCTGCCTGTGCCTTTACCTCTTGCATAATAAGCTTGAGAACTAGACTCCTCTTCATCCTTTGCTTTACCTTTATCTCCTTTCTTCTTGTTCTTCATGTACATTGCAGAACTTTTTCCTTTATCTCCATCTCCCTTCAAGTCTTGCTCATATGTGAGCATCAAACCAAGCAACTGGTTCAAATCTGGAACATAATGATTTAATGAAAGTTCTGTTGATAAGACAAAAGGTTTCCACCTTTCATCCCCTCTCAAACCTGCAAGTAGTTGAGCAATCAATCTGTGATCTTCAACATCTTCATCTATGGATCCAAGACTATCTGCTAGATCCTTTATCTTAGTGACATAATCACTAATACTTTGACTTGGCTTCTTCTTGAATGTTGTAAACTCTGACAATAGACTTGCTTTCCATGCTTTAGTAGTGCTTTGGAAATGATATTCCAATGCATTCCATATATCTTCAGATGATTCCAATCCTCTGATGTGTGGTAGCAAATGATCAGAGATTGTATTGTAGATGTAGGCTTTTGCACTTGCATCCTTCTTCTGCCAATGCTTTAAAGCATCAAGTTCTTCTTTCTTTGGTCGGCTTTCATCTTTAAATACTGGCTTCTCTTCTTCACCTGTAACATATATCATGAGATCCTTACTCATAAGTAAGGCTTCCATTCTCATTACCCATGCGGGGTAATTATCTCTGTCCAGTTTGTCAATGGAGATATGATCTGCCCTACTCCTTCCCTTCTGCTGCAACCTATGAGCTTAAAGGATAAAAGATAATACCTTTTGAAGTTCTTTGTGTATGAGGATACTTCGAGAGTAATCTTTTGATGCCTTGTTGATGGAGAGTGTTAATCTCCAAAAGAACAAGTTGACCTTGAATTTAGATCACCTCTATATCAAGATCAACTTTAGACTCCACCTCATTTAGAGAACCTTCACCAAATTATCAGAAAATTGATTTCTCTGAAAAATTCAGTTTCTTCAGAAAAGTCTGCTGCAGATTAGTCACTCATTGACTAATCAATCCTGTAAAGTTTTTGATAAAACTTTGCACAACACTTTGGCTTAAGGTTGCGCAACTTTGCCAAGTTAAATCTCTCAAAAAGATTAAGTACACACTGAGAAATGTGTGAAACACTTTACCTATGTCTGAAAGTGCTTCTCTGCAATGGCGACTTTGACACCTGCAACTTCTTAGCACTGGTTCTCCCAACTCTGAACCCGTTTGATCAAGATCTTCTAGCCATAGATGGCTTACCTTCCAACTTAGATTTTGAGCCCTCACTTGTGTAAAACTTTACACTGTGGACTAAGCACTGACCATTTCTTTGAAGATGAAATGTGCGCCAGATTTCTCGACTCTTAAAACATTCTTACATATGAATGTTCCTAATCAAAATTCTCACAGCCTGATTACAATTAACCTCTCAAATTCCAGCCATAGATAGATTAGCTATGGACTTAGATACGTGCAAAAGGATTTCTCAAAAGATTAAGCACAGAAGGAGTAGACAGCAAAATATCGGGCGCAAAATTCTTCCATTTCTCAGAAAACTTACATCTGAGTGAGGATGGACAATTCACTCACTCTTCATGTGTCTAATGACACTAATTTCTCTCTCCCTATTCTCTAATCTTCTTCTCCTCTATTTGCCCGACATTTTCCAACATATTTATAGATGAATATATACAAGTATATGACTAAACAAAGATATAAGTCAGCTAATGTACATATGTGTACATGTCTTTGGATTTTCTGAATATCTCCTTCCTTCAATCACCTGACTTTGTTTTCTTCTTGACTCCTTGTCTTCATTCCTCCATAATTCTTCAATTGATGATTGTCATGCACCAACACTTGTGTCTTCAAATGCTTCACCTTTCGAACTTTAATGGAAAACTTTACAAAACTTCTCGTACCTTTGCCGCCTTCTGCTCTTTAGGACCTTTCTACTCTGATACCACTTGTTGATGTATGGAACACCACAAGAAATGAATTAATGTGACACTAGAACACCTCTATGGTCACCATTAACTCATTGCCACTCCAAACTTTGAGAAATGATAGCTTAAAGTGAGAACTTTGCTTCTACAGAAATTCCTAGTCACCAAAATGACATACCTTCAGTATTTTGCTAATTTCTCCTATCTCACATATTATTTCTCCATGAAACTTTTTAGGCTGAAACAAGAAGAGTAGAGCTTTCCAACAAGCTATCATATGCATCAAACGGATCTCTAGAACTCAAGTTATGGCCCTCACAAGATGACCCTATATGACCTTCCAAAATTGGAAATTTTTGCCTGTTTTAGTATTCCTGGGTGTCTAAAAATAAAAATTCGATGCCTAGCATCGAATTTCAGTCAAGCTCGATGCTGGGCATCGACTTTGAGCTTTTTTAGGCCCTTTTTCTGCACCAGAAATAGCTTCTTTTACACACACATGAAGAAGACCACTTGTATGCTAGAATTCGATGCCGGGCATCCACTTTACGCTGAAACTCGATGCTAGGCATCGAGTTGCTCCACAAACTTCATGTTTTAGAAGATTCAACAACAGGTAACACACAGAGAATGAAAACAATGACTTATCAGCCAAGATCGATGCCAGGCATCGAATTGCTCAGAAAACTTGAACTTTTGAATTCATCACACAGTAGGCAAGCATGGAGATGATGGAGAGAGACTCATACACAGAACTTTACTCAGTTCTTTCTCATAACTATGAAAACTCAGAAGTTTTACAGATGCTTTCTCACTCAAAGAAGCCCGACTATACACAGTCGTATAAAATGAACTCCTTCTTCTACTTCTTCTCTCTCTCTCTCCGCGTCAGTTGATACAAACTAACTTATATAGTTTTTCGTATTCTCGTGATTTTAAAAAACTTCTAGAACTAAAGTGAACTAACTTTACAAATATGATACACTTGTGAATTTGTCCCTTCACATAGGCATGGGGTTTTCTTCCTAAGATTTGACCTTCAAATATATGTCTAATTAGTGATTGTTTCTCCAACAGCTTATAGTGATCTCTCGTTTGATTCCTCTTGCTTGAAGAAAGGAGTCAAATTCATGGGAGAAGTATTCTCCCCCTCCATCTGACCTTAGCCTTTTTAGTGTTTTACCTGTTTGATTCTCCACAAGAGCCAAATATCTTTTGAAGCATGAAAAGACTTCATCTTTGTGTTTCATAAAGTATAATATAGTACAACTACTGCAATCATCAATGAAGGAGACATAATACCTTGATCCAGATATTGAAGCATCCTTGCTAGGTCCCCATACATCTATATGAACCAACTCCAAGAGATCTCCATGCATATATCCCTTCTTCATGAATGGTAACATGTGAGACTTTCCAAATTGACATGCACTACACTTATAAATCATGTGTTGTTTTGACAAGTTAGGGAGTCCAAGTACACTTTGGTCCCTACAAATTTGCTTTAATGATCTTTCACCAATATGTTGGTAACCTTTTGTGCCATACTTCCAATTCTCTGAGTGTCTGACTACCATAATTAAAGAGAGAAATGTTTCTAGTGTCTTGTAATTCAAATGTGAACAAGCTACCTATCTTTTCACCTTTTGCAATTCTTCTGAATCCTTGACTTGGATCTTCAACAAATGCTCCTACTTTTGTGAACCTGACTTGCAACCCTTTCTCTACTATCTACCCAACACTTATCAAATTCCTTGTAATGGTAGGGACATAGAGTACCTTACTGAGTAAGTTGATGTTTCCATCAGGTGCTTTGACATTTCCTATTTCTCCACAAGGTGTCTTGTATCATCTCCTGTTTGTACCTCATGCTTGTTCCTTGGATCTTCTAAATCTGATAGGAGGGCCACATTTCCTGCCACATGATTTGAACAACCTGAATCTATGTAGAAAACATGCTCATCAGATTTACCTTGTGGCATGGCCATATTCATGATTAGCAATGAGTCCGCTTAATTTGAATCTTCAGTGTAGTTATTGAAGTCTCTTCTTCCCCTATTGCCTCCTTGATAGTTTGAATGGTTGTAATTGTTGTAGTTGCCATGGTAATTGTTGAACCTTCCTCTTGAGTAGCCATAACTTCCTCTATTGTAGCCTCTGCCTCTTTGATTCTTGGAATTCCTAAAGCAATTTTCAATTGTATGATTAGTTAATCCACAAATAGAGCATGAATTAGAGTCTTGGGATCTCCCTCTGCCTTGTCTTCCTCCTCTACCTCTACCTCTACCATGTCTTCCTCTACCTGCATAGTTAGCTTGATGTGTACCTCCTTCATCATCCACTTTCTTTCCTCTTCCTTTGTTTTCTTTGGACTTGCTTTTATCACTATAAAAAGCTGAAGATTGATTACCTTTGGAGCTTTATCCATTCTTCATAAGCTTGGCCTCTTGAGTAAGTAGTTTTTCTATGAGTGTGCTGAAATCTGATACATGCATATCCATGTATAGATCCATAACTGTGGTGAATGCTTCCCACTTGTCATATGTCTTCAAGCCATTGATGACCTGCCTTACAATTTGCTCTTCATCTATTACCTCTCCAATGCTTCCCAACTGATTTGCTATGTCCTTGAGCTTTGTGACAAAATCAGTCACATTTTGTTTGGGAGCTTTCTTGGGAGTTGTGAAGTCTAGCCATAGTTGATGATTCCTGGCCTTTGTATTTGAAGAGAAGAAGGCTTCAAGTGCATTCCACACTTCCTGAGATGTTTTACAACTTCTAATGCGATGCAAGAAAAAATTTGAGATAGAGTTGAGGAGATAAGATCTTGCAAGTGCATTCATGGAGCACCATGTGCTCAATCTTTCTTGCGCTTCTTGTGTTGGTTGACTTTTGTTCCTGAAACTTGGCATAACTTTTGTTGGGTGTGTGTAGAAGTGTGAGAGACACACAAGAAGCACACACAAGGAGCACAAATGCAGTAAGACACACGGAGAAGACGATGGCTAGAATTGCTCTCTCTATTAACGATGAACTGAACTAAAGTAAGAGCTAAATGATATCCCTAAGTACAAAGTACCACCACATATGAGAGTATCAAGTATGTGGTAACATGGAGAAAAAACCTCTAGCCAGCACTAGAGTAAAAAGTGCCCATGTATAGGGAAAAAGTCCACATCAAAGCTACTCGAGGAACACATAAGTGTAACAAACCCCCTTGGAGCAAATGATGTGAACACATATAGGGAGTGACAGATTAGCCCCCACAAGGTAAAAAGCCTAAAGCTTTGCAAAAATCTTGAAACTTTTCCCATGGAAGAGCTTTGGTGAATATGTCTGCCACATTATCTTGTGTAGGCACATATACCAAATCAATATCTTGTGCATGAAGGCGCTCTCTCACATAGTGATAATGCACATCAATATGTTTGGTATGTGCATGAAACACTGGGTTTTGTGCAATAGCCAAAGCACTCTTACTATCAGTGAGAATATGCATAGCAGCATCAATCTCCATGCAAAGATCCATCAATAGGCATCTCAGCCATATACACTCCACTGTAGCTGTGAAAACTGCCCTGTACTCAGCTTCACAACTCGATGTCGCCACTGTAGGTTGCTTCTTACTCAACCAAGATATGCATGAGTCTCCAAGGAAAAAGCAATTACCACTAGTGAACACGCGAGTATCATAACAACCAGCCCAATCACTATCTGTAAAGGCATGCAAGCATGGCTGAATATCTCTGGCATAAAAGAGACATAAGCTCAAAGTGCCTCAGAGATATCTAAACACATGTTTCACCGCTTGCCAAAGTCTAGTGCTGGTCCCAATGAGGCAACTTCTAAGCCTTTGTAGGTTTCATGTGATGATGTAGATAATTCCATTTCTGATGCAAATGTACATGATGCACTTATTGATGAGAGAGATGATATTGAGTAGGCAAGAACTATGCCAAAATGGCTGGTGCACAACTTGTGTGACAATAAATTAGATGCATCTCTATCATATTGTACTCGATCAGGATCTCATAGTGCCTCTTTTGCATCAGATTGCTATGCTATGGCTACATCTAGTCTCTGTGATGAGAATGAGCCTATTTTGTTTGATGAAGCACAAAATTCAGAAAATTGGATGGTTACCATGCAATCTGAATATGATGCAATAATGAACAATGGTACTTGGTCTTTATGTGACTTGCCACCTGGCAAGAAGGCCATTGGCACTAAGTGGGTATACAAGCTGAAGCATAAACCTGATGGTACAATGAATAGGTATAAGATTAGGCTTGTTGCAAAGGGTTATGCGCAGGAAAGAGGCATTGATTTTGATGAGACCTTTGCACCTACATGCCATATGACTATTGTTCGGAGCATTTGTGCACTTGTAGCCCATCATGGTTGGAATGTACATCAATTGAACATTAAAACAGCATTTCTGAATGGTGACTTGCATGAAGAAGTGTATGTTTTTCAGCCCCATGGCTTTGTGCAGAAAGGGCATGAAAACCAGGTGTGCAGATTAAAGAAGGCATTATATTGTTTAAAGCAAGCACCATGTGCTTGGTATGAGAAGATACATGCCTATCTTATTGCACATGGTTTTGAGAACAGTCCAACTGAAAGCACCTTATATGTTAAGCGTGCTAATGATGTGCTTCTGATCATTGTTGTCTATGTTCATGACATGCTACTCACTGGTCCTATTGAGAAGCATATTACTGATTTTAAGGCTGACTTACATGCCTCATTTGAGATGTCTGATTTGGGGCATTTGCATCAATATTTGGGCATTCAATTTATGCAAGTTGATGGTGGAATAGCTTTGTGTCAAACGAAATATATTGACATATTATTGCAGCATTTTGGCCTTAAAGATTGTAAGCCTATTGCCACTCCTATGGAGACAGGTTTATGATTGAGTCTTCATGATGCTGGAGATGCATTTGATGTTGTTCTCTATCAGCAGGCTGTTGGATGCTTGATTTACTTATGCATTACTTGGCCACATATTCAGTTTGTTGTCTCACACATGAGCAGGTTTATGCATTGCCTACGAGTCAAGCATTGGCAGGCAGTTAAGTGCATCTTTTGCTACTTGAGTGGTACTCGGCTACTTGGGTTGTTTTATCCCAAGGGGGATCACTAACGCTAGATTTGCATGCTTTTTCTGACTCTGATTGGGCTGGTTGCTATGACACTCGTGTGTCCACTAGTGGCTTTTGCTTCATGCTTGGTAGCTCATGTATATCTTGGTTGAGCAAGAAGCAGCCTACTGTGGCCACTTCCAGTTGTGAGGTTGAGTATAGGGCAGCTTTCACAGCTACTGTTGAGTGTGTGTGGCGCAGATGCCTTATGGCTGATTTGGGTGTTGGTTAGTCTTTTGCCACCACCATCTTCACTGATAGTTGTTGGGGCTTCACTCACTAATTAGGCATGGATATATGAAGACATATGAAGAAAGGATGGAGGAAAGGAGAAGTGAAGAGAAAGCATACAGAAAATTAAGCCTAAGTGAAGGGACAATTTCACTATTGTAAATTAGTGCAAATTAGAGTCTAGTTTTCATTTTGATCTTCAGAACTTACGAGTTCAAGTCTTGGAGAATGTAAACCATAGGTATATAAGTTAATTTGAGACAAAAATCATAGAGAGAGAACTCAATTTTGTAATCTGAGTGAGTAGAGAAAAGTCGTGTCTTTTCTGAGAGAGATGTTGAGGAAAAACTTCTGAGTCTGAGAGAGTTTTCCATGGCTATGAGCAAATGTAGGCCAAGCCAATTTGTACACATCTTCTCTAATATACAACACATGTTTGTGTAGAAGGATTAAGTTTAATTCCTCTTGTACATTGAGTTCTAAGTCATTTCATATGACTGTGTAAGGTAGTTGACAGTTACGACTTTTCTGGCGCACATTTACCTGAACTTCTTAAGGTCAGATCTCGAAGTATACTGTAAAGTTTTCAGTAAGTGATAGCTCATTTTAAAGCTACTATCCTCAACTACATTTGGTCAAAAGATCTTTAAGAAACGAGATGCATACTCAGAGAAATCAGCTTAACAGTGAAGGTATGTCAAATCGATGAAGTCAAATTTCAGTTTTCAGACATAGTGAAAAGTTTGGTGCAAAATCATAAGATTTTGAAGTTATTACTTGAAAGTTTTACTTGCTATGTGTTGTTTAACATTAGCAAGAACCTTTCTTAGTAAATGATCAAAGGAATTTGCAAAGATCAAGTTAATACAGGTCAGATTGAAGGTTTGAAGAAAAGGTGCAGATTTCTGTGAAGTGAAATTTTGTTTTTCACTAAGTTCAGAGTTGAAGATTCACATTTAGAGGTTTGCTAAGCTAATGATGGTTATGGAGGGTTTCTAATACCACATTAGTGTAGTTCTTGTGGTGTTTTACACACCAACAAGTGGTATCAGAGCAGATAAGGTCCTCGAGAGTAAAAGGAGAGCAGCTACAAGAAGAATTGAAGAGTTCTTTATCAAAGAAGGTGGAAGCTGAGGTGTTCAACAAACAAAAGTTATCAAAAGATTATTTCGAAGTTACTCCCAAGGGTAAAGGTCTACAAAAGGTATCATTCTTTAACTTTATACTTATAGATTGAAGCAGAAGCAAGGATACTATGGCAGATCATGTGTCCATTGACAAATTGGACAGAGATAACTATCCTGCTTGGGTAATGAGGATGGAAGCCTTACTTATGAGTAAGGACCTAATGGTATATGTGACAGGTGAAGAAGAAAAGCCTAAATTTGAAGATGAGAGTCATCCAAGAAAGGAAGAGCTAGAAGCTTTGAAGCTATGGCAGAAGAGAGATGCAAGTGCAAGAGCTTATATATATAACACTATTACAGATCATTTGTTGCCACATATCAGAGGTTTAGAAACAGCTGAAGACATTTGGAATGCTTTGGAAGATCACTTCCAAAACACTACTAAAGCTAGGAAAGCCAGTTTATGGTCAGAGTTCACCACATTCAAGAAAAAGCAAAATCAGAACATTAGTGATTATGTCACTAAGATGAAGGACTTGGCAGATAGCCTTGGATCCATTGATGAGGATATTGAAGATCATAGGTTGATAGCACAATTACTTGCAGGGTTAAGAGGTGATGAAAGATGGAAGCCTTTTGTACTTTCAACAGAACTCTCATTAAACCATTATGTGCCAGAATTGAATCAATTACTTGGATTGATGCTCACATTTGAGCAAGACTTGAAGTCAGATGGAGACAAAGGTCAAAGTTCTGCAATGTACATGAAGAATAAGAAGAAAGGAGATAAAGGCAAGGCAAAGGATGAAGAAGAGTCAACAACTCAAGCAAATTATGCAAGAGGAAGAGGTATTGGCAGAGGTAAAGGTCGAGGAAATGGAAGAGGTAGAGGTAATCAGAACAATAACAAGAAGACATGTTGGATTTGTGGATTGAGCAATCATCTAGCATATGATTGTTGGCATAATCAACAAGGATCAAGCCAAAATCAGAACAACAATGGCAGAGGAAGAGGTGGAAGGTTTCAGAATCAATTTCAAAGAGGAAGACAGAATTCAAGAGGAAGTTTTGGTAGAGGTGGTGGAAGAAATTGGAATCAGAATCAGTCTTACAATACCACATATTATAATTATGCAAATGATACACAGAATGACACTCATACAACATTGATGATGAATTCAATAAGTTCATCAGAGAAGGAGGATCTCAAGGTATTTTATATTGACTCTGGTTGTTCAAATCATTTGTCAGGTAATATAGAATTGTTGTCAGAATTGGAAGAAGGCAATTCAAGTCATACAGTACAAACAGGTGATAATACAAAACATAGTGTGCATTCAATTGGAAAAGTGAAGTGCAGGAGTGGAGCTGATTTGTTAACAAATGTTTTGTATGTTCCAACAATACCAAAGAATCTGATTAGTGTTGGACAAATAGTGGAAAAAGGTTTTCAAGTCAGATTTACAAATGAAGGGGTATTTGTTGAAGATCCAGAGGATGGATACAATCCCATTGTTTGTGGTAAGAAGGAAGGTAGACTTTTTACTCTTAAAGTACAAGGAAATGTTGGTCAAGCCCTAATCACACATGGTGATGAAGTAATTACAGAGTTAGATCTTTGGCATAAGAGATTGGGACATTTCAATGAAAGAGGAATCAAAACTATGATGGAGAACCAATCTGTATTGGGGCTACCAAATGTGAAGAATCAACATATGATATACAAGTGTGAAGCTTGTCAGATGGGAAAAGCACATAGACTACCATTTCAGAAGAAAGGTTTCAAGCATGATGGTTTACTTGAACTCATACATACAGATGTATGGGGACCAACAAAAGAAGGTTCAATAAATGGATCTAGGTATTATGTTTTGTTTATTGATGATGCTACAAGGTGGATAACCCTTTATGTTCTAAAAGAAAGATCAGAAGTATTTGGAGCTTTCAAACATTTTCATGCTTATGCAGAAAGAGTTACAGGTCAAAAACTTAAAAGGCTAAGGTCTGATGGAGGGGGAGAATACTTCTCCCAAGAGTTTAATGACTATCTTTGGAATGCAGGTATCAAGAGAGAGATAACTTGCAGGTATACACCTCAACATAATGGGGTGGCAGAAAGGAGAAATAGAACATTGGTTGAGTTTGCAAGAGCAATGTTAAAGGAAAAGAATTGCCCTAATTATCTTTGGGCTGAGGCTGTAAATACAGCTACATACCTTGTGAATAGGCTACCATGTGGAGCTTTAAATGGTATGACCCCTTATGAAGCTTGGTGGGGTAAGAAACCAACACTTGATCATTGTAAAGTATTTGGGTCAATTGCCTATGCTTATGTGCCATCACAACTCAGACATAAGCTTGAACCAAAGGCAGAAAAATATGTGTTTATTGGGTATGATGAAAAGCAAATGGGTTATAGGCTATGGAGTCCTTTAACTAAACACTTTATTGTTTCCAGAGATGTGACCTTTGATGAACAAAAGAGTTGGTATGCAGATAAAGATTGTGACCTTGAAACATTTGAAGAAGAGATAAGAAGGAGTGCAAGAGGTAAGTCACATATGCAGATAGATGGAGATGAAGAACATATGCAAGCAAGCACATCAAGAGTTGGATCATATAGAAGAAATGAAGATGGACCAATATTTGATGAAGAAGTACATCCAGATATACATGAAGAGTGTGAACCAAGAAGATCAACCAGAATGAGGAAGCAACCTACAAGGTATTCTTATGATACTTCTTACTTGACTCAGAAAAATTATGCTTACATGGTTAAGGAAGATGAAGAACCTCAAAGCTATGATGAAGCAAAGGGTAAGAGATAATGGGAAGAAGCAATGAAAGAAGAGTTTGATGCACTTGAAGAAAACAAAACTTGGGAACTTGTTCCAAAGCCTAATGGTAAGAAAGTGATTGGAAATAAATGGGTTTACAAAATTAAAAGGCATGCAGATGGAACTATAGCCAGATACAAATCTAGATTGGTGGTTAAAGGCTATGCTCAAACTTATGGCATAGATTATGATGAGACATTCAGTCCTGTGGCAAAGATGTCAACCATAAGGACAATCATTGCCATTGCAGCATCAAAAGGATGGACATTGAGTCAATTGGACATTAAGAATGCATTTTTAAATGGATATATATCAGATGAGGTTTACATGGAGCAACCTCAAGGGTTTGCAGATCACAAGTTTCCGAATTATGCTTGCAGGTTGAGAAGAGCACTTTATGGTTTGAAGCAAGCTCCAAGAGCTTGGAATTATAGACTTGTAAAGTACCTTAATGATCTTGGATATCAAAGTTCAAAGGTAGATGCAAGTTTACTGATAAAAAGAACAGATGAAGGTATGATCTACATTTGTATTTATGTAGATGATATTATAATCACAGGTACTTCAAATGAAGGAATCAAGGAGGTGAAGAAGCTACTTGAGAGAGAATTCAAGATAAGTGATCTAGGAAAATTGTCATATTTTCTTGGAATGGAAATCACTTATGTAGAACATGGTATATATGTATCACAAGAAAGGTATCTCTTGAATCTTCTAAAGAAGTTTAACATGGAGAATTGCAGAGAGGCATCAACACCACTAGAGGTCAATCATAAACTCAGTAGATATGATGGTGCAGATTTCAAAGAAATGAGGAAGTATCAATCTTTAGTGGGAAGTTTAATTTATGCTACACTAACAAGGCCTGATCTTAGTTATGCAGTTGGTGTTCTTTCTCAATTCATGCATTGTCCAAAGGATCCACATTGGGTTGCAGGTCAAAGAGTTCTTAGATATATCAAAGGAACTTTGAAAGAAGGATTGTATTATCCTTTTACATCAGATATAAGGTTGAGACCTTATAGTGATTCAGATTGGGCAGGAAGTCAGGATGATAGAAGATCTACTCATGGCTACATGATATACATTGGAGATAAGCTTGTGAGTTGGTGTTCAAAGAAACAACATACAGTGGCTTTATCATCAACAGAAGCTGAATACAAAGGACTTGTGGAAGCAGCAAAAGAAGTAATATGGATGCAGACATTATTCAAAAGCTTGGGAATTGATCAAGGTATACCTATCATTCATGGAGATAATATGAGCTCATTATATCTTGCAGCAAATCCTGTATTTCATGCAAGGACAAAACACATAGAAATACAGTATCATTTCCTTAGAGAAAAGGTAATGGAGAAAGAGATTGAAGTGGTGTACACTTCTACAAAAGATCAGATTGCAGATATTATGACAAAGAGTTTGGATGGAGTGAAGACAAGTAGGTTCAAGGAGATGGCAGGAATAAAAGAGAAGAAGATTATATGAAGAAATTAAAGCATGCTAATTAGTGATTGAGGGGGAGCTGTTGGGGCTTCACTCACTAATTAGGCATGGATATATGAAGACATATGAAGAAAGGATGGAGGAAAGGAGAAGTGAAGAGAAAGCATACAGAAAATTAAGCCTAAGTGAAGGGACAATTTCACTATTGTAAATTAGTGCAAATTAGAGTCTAGTTTTCATTTTGATCTTCAGAACTTACGAGTTCAAGTCTAGGAGAATGTAAACCATAGGTATATAAGTTAATTTGAGACAAAAATCATAGAGAGAGAACTAAATTTTGTAATCTGAGTGAGTAGAGAAAAGTCGTGTCTTTTCTGAGAGAGATGTTGAGGAAAAACTTCTGAGTCTGAGAGAGTTTTCCATGGCTATGAGCAAAATTAGGCCAAGCCAATTTGTACACATCTTCTCTAATATACAACACATGTTTGTGTAGAAGGATTAAGTTTAATTCCTCTTGTACATTGAGTTCTAAGTCATTTCATATGACTGTGTAAGGTAGTTGACAGTTACGACTTTTCTGGCGCACATTTACCTGAACTTCTTAAGGTCAGATCTCAAAGTATACTGTAAAGTTTTCAGTAAGTGATAGCTCATTTTAAAGCTACTATCCTCAACTACATTTGGTCAAAATATCTTTAAGAAACGGGATGCATACTCAGAGAAATCAGCTTAACAGTGAAGGTATGTCAAATCGATGAAGTCAAATTTCAGTTTTCAGACATAGTGAAAAGTTTGGTGCAAAATCAGAAGATTTTGAAGTTATTACTTAAAAGTTTTACTTTCTATGTGTTGTTTAACATTAGCAAGAACCTTTCTTAGTAAATGATCAAAGGAATTTGCAAAGATCAAGTTAATACAGGTCAGATTGAAGGTTTGAAGAAAAGGCGCAGATTTCTGTGAAGTGAAATTTTGTTTTTCACTAAGTTCAGAGTTGAAGATTCACATTTAGAGGTTTGCTAAGCTAATGATGGTTATGGAGGGTTTCTAATACCACATTAGTTTAGTTCTTGTGGTGTTTTACACACCAACAATAGTCAGAGCACATTGGCAGTTGCGAGGAACCCTTTGTTCCATGCTCGCACTAAGCACGTTGAGGTGCATTATCATTATGTCAAGGAGAGGTTCTCTGCTGGGGAGATCATCTTGGCATATGTGCCCATGCAGGAGAACATTGCAGACCTTTTCACGAAGGCTCTGCCTAGGGAGATGTTTGAAGCTTTCCGCAAAGCTTTGGGCTTACTTCCTTTTGTGGAGTGATTTCCACATAGCTTGGCACTTCCTTATACATGAGTGTCAGCTACTTGTTCACCGCATCACTCCTAGGGGGGATTTGTTGATATATTTAGGTAGTGATGTGTATGAACACTCTAGGACCGCCCTGGCACTTTCTTCCCTCTTTAGGAGGTTTCCCCCCCCCCTTATATATGCCTATTGCCCTAATGGGCTACTTATCTTTGTACATTCTCTAGTAATACATTCAGTATTGTGTGTTGTGCTCCAAGCTTCTTCTTCTTCCTTGTGCTATTCGCGTGCTTCCGCAGACATCTAACTCCAAAAACAAAACCATTTTGCTGAGGTGTATATGGCACCATACATTGGTGTGAAATACCTCTTTCACGAAGAAAAGCATTAAACTCATGTGACATGTATTCACCACCACGATCCGTGTGTAGAGTCAAAAGCTTTTGTGAAGAAAAATTTTCATCCATAGCTAAAAATGCTTTGAAGCAAGAAAATACCACATTCTTTGCTTTCATAGGATACACCCATGTATGGCGAGTAGCATCATCAATGAAAGTAACAAAATATACATGCTTCCCAAAAGATGGAGCCTTGACGGGACCACATACATCACTATTAACAAGCTGCAGTTTTCTTGTAGTGTGTGTATGACTATCTTTTGGAAAAGAAGCACGATGTATTTTTCCAAGAATGCAACCTTCACATGCATGCTTTTCAATGGACTTAAGTGTAGGCAAGCCAATAACCATGTCCTTCTTTTGCAAGTAAAGCAAACTATTGAAGTTCAAGTGACCAAAACAAGCATGCCAAAGCTCAATTTCAGCCATGGAAGAAGTATGAGCAACCAAGGCATTCTAGGCAACCCTCTTGTATGTATCCATGCGATACAAACCATTACATAATTTGCCATACATCACGATAACATCACCATTGCTGAAATCATGAACCATACACTTATCATCAACAAAGTGTACATGAAGTCTAGCTTTGGCAATCAATGGAACTAAAATTAAGTTCTTCTTGATACCGGCCACATACAATGCATTTTTCAAGAGAATCACACCTCCATTTGCAACCGTAAGCTCAATTTCTCCTACTCCAATGATAGGATAAGAGGCATTGTTTGCACACACCACATGTCCTCCTTTGGGTGCATCTTTCAAAGAGGCAAAAAATCTTTTGCATGATGTTATGTGCTTTGAAGCACCACTATCAAAGAACCAATCCGAATCAGCCTCACTCACAACCATACATTTAGAATGCAAAGAAGCATCATAATGACATGTAACAACACATGCCCAAAAATCTTCAGCCATGTTAGCTTCATCATTCTTTACATTTGCTGAATTTTTAGCAATAGACATGCCTGATTCCTTCTTCTTTTCATTGCGTTTAGCAAGGTTTCTACACTCATCAATAGTATGGCCAGCCTTTCAACAATATTTGCATCTCTTCTTCTTTTGCAAATCACTATCATTAGAGGAATGAGTGGAAGAGGAAGCTTGAGGCTTTGGTTTTGATGAACCCAAAGCTAAACCATACTTTCTTTTCCCCTTTTCTGAGATAGCAAGTGCTTGCGTTCCCTCAATCAAACCACTCCTATTCACTCTAGATTGCTCTTCTTGCAAAAGAAGAGACACAACCTCATCAAATACATACATATTAGGATTTCCTTTTGCAACCAAACGGAGTGTAGTAACAAAGCTTTGAAAAGATTCCAGTACTCCTTTCAACAATGTCGAAATGAGTGATGCATCCGCAATGATCTCATCTATGTTTGCCAATTGCTCTTTCAAGTCCTTGATGTGTGTCACATACACATCCACCGACTCATTTTCAGCCATACATACATCCTCATTGTTGGGTGTGTGTAGAAGTGTGAGAGACACACAAGAAGCACACACAAGGAGCACAAACATAGCAAGACACACGGAGAAGACGATGGCTAGAATCGCTCTCTCTATTAACGATGAACTGAACTGAAGTAAGAGTTGAATGATATCCCTAAGTACAAAGTACCACCACATATGAGAGTATCAATTATGTGGTAACATGGCGAAAAAACCTCTAGCCAGCATTAGAGTAAAAAGTGCCCATGTGTAGGGAAAAGGTTCACATCAAAGCTACCAGAGGAACACATAAGTGTAACAACTTCATCTCCAGCTATATAACCATATAAATTCCTTCCTTGAAGATAAGCTTCCATCCTTAATGACCAGGCTTAGTTACCTCTATCCAATTTGCCAATTGATGAAGGAAATCCATCTTCCATGTTGTCCAACCTTGCTCTGATACCACTGTGAAGAGATGGATTTGTAGTTGATGAAGATGAAGTGGTGCTGCAAAAACTTTGCACTACACCAGCCAAATGGACTCCAAAGATATGTGGAGGGCCCTTTTAACTTGCCAAAGGATGTATTAGACACCCTATGTACCTTGGAAGATCACTCTCAAAAAGTTGAATCAAAACAAATAAGTTGGAGTAGATTCAACAGCCAAAAACTTGCTATTTATGTTCATACACGTGTCCAAAGTTTTGAACAATTCTTTGGTCACAGTAGCAATTAACTTAATTCCTTTTGGTGAACTCTTATAAACTTATTACGCTAACAATCATGAGTGATTTGATAAAAAAATATGAACTACACAAAGAGAAATAAACTTAGCAAGTCATAGGATGACCCCCATTTTCTCGGGCTGCAATAGTACTCAAACCCATGAGCAGTAAAATGCAAATATCTCAAGCTTTAAAAATCTAATGATTATGGAATTTTGTAGGCATATACTAGATAGTATGAGGAATCTAAAAAGCTTTAAATCAAAGAAAAGGGTGAATTACACACTGAGAAACAGCTTTAACAAAATGACTGTTCTGAGAGAGTGCTGCTAGAGAAGAAGAAAACTAAGTGACACAGTTGACTTCAAATGATCATAGCTGAAGATTGAAACTTCCAATTGTAATGAACATTGGTGAACATATAGTAAACTTAGAGAGCTAAATTTACCAAGTTAAATTACTGAAAATGTCTCACCAAGCTTAGACAAATCATCTCTGCAATCTGACTGAGAAAACTAAGAGATATGGCAGTGAACAGTACCCTTCACAAGAACATGAAGATAGGAACTCAAATGATCATGAAAATGAAAGTATATTGATTGTACAATACAATGGACTTATTGATACATATTTGTGCCTTGAAACCACACCTTGATATGGGATAAAGTGCAACTCTTGGAGGTCTTCTCTTAACCACGACTAAAACTGTCATGTATTTATAGTTGATCTTGGGAGCCTAACTTCCCTCAATCACTCTTCAATCTATCAGTTATTGATTTGATTGACCAACTACCATCAATCACAAATTCGTGGCTTCTCTTTCCTATTTTGATCAAGTGGACTCAACCACTTAAGATTATTTCACTTTTACATCAAGTAAAACTTCAAAAAGTTACAAGAGGTAGTCCACAAGTGAACTTTACATTGTCTTCATTTTAAAGCTTCTTCTATGACTTTGTGGGACTCAAGCCAATACTTAGGCTTTTCATAGACTTGCTCCAACAATCTAGAGCCAGAGAAAGTGGGTGTAGTTGTGACATTCCATCCATTTAAAGCTTAGACATATGTAGTCTTTATTATGTTCTACTACGAGGGTGATTTCTGTGGAATTCTAAGATCATTCATCAAGAGGTTTTGTCATGGACGTGTAAATGATGCTTGACATTTCCATTTGGCTCCGTAACACCTTTGCAATATTATAAATATTTACAGTTTATTCATTTCTTTCACATATCACTCGGTTGTATAAATTTTGATGGTATAAGTGTGTACAAATGAGGCCCCATGACAAGTAGGTTATGGTCAGCCTGATTTCATGGTACGTTGTCCCTGACAAACCCTTGTTGGGTGGGTCGTTGGATGTAGTACTCCACAACATCTTGTGCTAAGTGATGTTCCGCAATTCTCAATCCTTTGGCCAAGTCAGTGAGTAGGGCATCCCAATCTACAGGCCCGGGAACCTCTGGATGTGGTATACGTAGCTTTTCGGAATGGAGAGCTTGTTCCACTACAAACAATTGCAATAAATGTGATGGTATGGGAATGAATATCTCTGAATGATATTCCCAGAACCCCGTGACAAAAATTTCTTCAAACGTCTATTTGAAGCAGGCAGGTAGATACTTTATATGTGCATGCCATGCATATACGACATTAATAGATGGCGTGGTGCTCATGTCGTAGACAAGGTTCTGATTTCCTTCATTAATCCGAGAGCCGAAAGATGGGGTTCCTTGACATTCTTGAAGGTCCTGAAGGTGACCAACATGAGCTCAAAAATTTTAAGGCACATTTGGGCCATAACATCTAGTACATTTTTGAACCGGACCCCCTAATGCCGAATCGTCGAAATCATATATCCTATGGTAGGTTGGCCTTTAGGTGGTGCTAAGTAGACATAATTGAGCCATTTCTCACATCCTTTGGTTGTCAGCACAGTTTTTGTGTATTCCGGCCACGACCTTCTTCGAAAGATAGGGCAGTAGCATGGGTTGTATTTGATATACAAAGGCATGTTATTCCATGTCCTTACCATCTCAGGGTAGGTTTCAAGCAGACGAATCCTCCAAGTAGGTTGATGTATATTCCCCTACTTGGCACTTGCTGGGATGTCGTCCGGTGCAAACTGTGTTGCCGAGGTTGGTTCTTTTGAGGTGTGGTGCTTGATTTCAGCATTATAATCCACCATTAAGACACAGAAAGGAACATACAAATCGTCGGATGTGCCGATCCACCTATGATGGGAGAGGTTTCTAAAGTAATCCGATTTTATGACTACCTCTTCCAAACGTGACATAGATGCTATCTGAACTGCAACTCTGTCATCATGGGTTGTGGCCACTTTCTCTAACCTCTGCATCCATTCAGGAGCCTCGATCTCGATGGTGTCCATGCCCTCTTCTGTTTGCTTGCCCCCTGGTGCAGGCATGGGAACGTATGGGTCTTCAAAGGTTTCCTCTACTTCAATTGGCACTAAGTCTTCAGGTTCGGGTTCTACAAGGGGAGAGGGTTGACGCTCGTATTGCATGACTTTATTTCGTAATTCGTCTAGTTCCGCTCTGAGTTTTTTGACTTCTTCGGACGTGTCAACTGCGGTTGTGACTTTGCTTGGTGACTCCTGCTGGGTTGCCAGCTGCTTTAATAGGTCATCTCTTTCTCTTTCTAATGCTGCATGGGCTTCCAGGAGGTCGGCATGGGTTTCCAACACGATTTGCATATTCGCTGAGGGGATGGCCTTGAATCTATCTAGGTCAGTTTCCTGTGGGGAACCCTCCATTGCTGCTTCCAAGTTTTCTTCGTTCTGTTTCTGTAGTCGTTTATTTTCCTCGAAGTGCTGTAGACATGTGTTTGTGTAAGAGGGCTAGGTTGTGTCGAAGCTTGAGATTCTCTGTTATCTGGGAGTGTAGCAGATCATCCATTTGTTGTTTTTCTTCTGCATCTGACTGGGGTGGATTGGCTACTAACTGCTCATGTTGTTCCTGTAAAGTGACATACTGTTGTTGTAGTAGCCGCTTTTCCCTTTCTAGATCAATGAATCGTACTTGAAGTTCTTCATGGCTTCGGAAGAGTCTCGTATGTTGGTTATCAAGATGCTGGTAGTGCTATTGTAGTTGAGACATACACTGATACATATTATTAAATACATTATTAATAGGGGTGGATGCGGGAAGGGTGTTGAATGCAGAAGAGAAGGGGAAGGGGAAGGGGAGTGTGGATGCGGTGCTGGAAAATGGTGAAGTGGGTGGTGGGGGAATGGGGGGGACGGAGAGGTGCGGAGGTGGGTGATATGTTCATAAAATCAAAAGTGGATGCAGTAGTGGGAGTGATTGTGAACATGGGAATTGTGGGTGCGGTGATAGTGGTGAAAGTGTACAGTGGTGTGTACAATTGTGAATACGAACTGCCAGGAAGTGTGGCTGCGGTTAGAATTACTGTGTCAGTGGTCGTATAGAAAAGAGAGGCAGAGATAGGGTGTGTGGGTTGACTCACGGTCTGTGCTTCGGTATGGGTAGTGGACTCGAAGGCGGTGACAGTAGTGGTTACACTGGTAGTGGGAGGTGAATGTGGTGGAGTTGGAGGTAGGGGTGGCAAAGGGGGTGACGGAGGTGCACTTGATGTATGGGTTTCCTCACTGTCATGAACGGTGTGTGTTGTGCCCGTGGTTGTGGATGTTCCTTGTGGTTCTGATACTAATACATTCATCTGTTTTCTTGATCGAGGGGGACATCTGCCGTATCTTCACTCCGTTCTTCGTGATTGTGAAAGGGCAGTATGCACCATCTCAGGTACTCCTAAAGCATTAGATATCATGTCACGTGTGGCGCGGTATTGCTCGTCTACGCCTTCCTCCTCAAGGATTTGGTTCATGAGGGCTTTTCCTGCTGCTAGGAATAGTCTATGTTGCTCTTGAACTCTGTTGATGGTATCATAGAGCTTTTTCAATTCCTTCGTATAAGCCGGGGCACCCTCAAGTACTTGCAGAGCTTCCTGATCATATTCCTACTCTTCTTCCTCGGATTGTCCACCACGTTCCTCCTCTTGTTCTTCTTCTTCTTCACCCTCCACTTCGACGACCTCTGGTTGTCTAGGATGGGGTTGGTCTGTAGCAGTTTGTTGTCCACTAGCTTGCTCTGCCTCGACTTCCGCGTTAACAGCCTCGATTATTCTGGCTACCTCCTCATCAGTTAGATCTTCTAATGTGAATCCGTGAGGAAACTCTAGGTCGGTTGGTACAGGTGGAAACACCAGATTCGGTCCATCAGTGCTGTGTCTTGGTAATCTGATAGTGAAGGGTTGTACCCGCCTCGGAAGTCGTGGAGTTGTCTCAGGTGTCAGTGTCGCACCGCGGGCTTGTGCACAGGGCATCTAAACTACGCCTCTCATTTTCTTTGATGGCGGCCCTGCGATTGATAGTCTACGTTGAAATTCCTGTACCCTGGTCCAAATTAATGCCCTCTGAACTGGCACATCATAAGACAAACATCTATACACAATCCTGGTAAGGGCACATCATCCATACAGTACAGACTTTTGTTTTTTATACCACCTTTAATGAGCCAAGTGGATTTGGTCGATAATCCAGTGGGGCATGTTGATTGTCAAATCGAAGGCGTCGGCCAAGTATAGACTAAACCATATCTTTTTGGGTGGCATTGTGAACCTCTCCTGAGCGGGGAATGCGAAATGTTGCATGACCATTCGCAAATGAATGGCAATTGTTGGTGTCATTGCTACCATGTCTTTTAATTTCGTCAGATTCATGTTCTTCATATTGTCGGGGACCATGGAATCCTTCTCAGTGGGAATGTGCATTCCTTTCATGTCTAGAGCTTCCCTTACCAAATTGATAGTCAGCCTGAAGCGCTTCAGCTCATTGCCCCTTGTGAGAGATGGGAGGACAAAGGTGCTATATCCCTTTTTATCTTTGCTCGGAGTGAGGGTGCTAATCAAATACGAGCATCTTAGAAAGTCGGGCTTTGGCAATTGGAATTTGAAGTAATCGTAGAGTCCCGCCTTCTTCCATATAGGTTTCATCCCTTCATTATTTTGCAGTTTCTCAAATTCCCTGGTGAAGAAGTGATACGTGCCCTAGTGCCCATTGAATTCTATCTCGGCCTCCCACATGTAAGTGCCTTCACCTAGGGATCCTGCCACATCACTGAACCAATGTGAGTTTCTGCTGACCGGGCCATTTTACTTCTTGCCTCCTGATTCTGTGAGAATATAGAAACATGTGTTAACATTGTAAAGGACAAGATAGAACCGTTTTTGTCCCCATTACAACATTAACATGAGGTTCGGGAGAGATTAGTAGGTTATTAAGTGCTCGGTGCTTGTGCGTGTAGTTAGGAATTGGGTAGACCTAGGAGCTAAGTGGAATGATGTAGTGTGAGAGTGATGTAGTTAGTAGGTGGGCATGGATTTACAACTGGGTCCGGGGGTTTATTACAAGTTTTAGGTTGCCAAATGCAATGGATGGGTTTTGATCTTGATTTTGTGGAGACTCTGGAGAGTTTGATAGGAGTATCTACTTGAAAATGAGGCTTTTTAGGGACCCATTTACAAGTGATTCTACTTGTGCTCAGGGAAGAATATGTGTCCGTGCGTGAAGTATAAGAATGGGCATCGGATGTTCGAGTGAGTGAAACATGTTGTACCGGGTGTGGCCTCGGTGTAGCTATTTGAGCCCGCAAGCAAGCCTTAGGCACCCAGATTTGTCGTGATTCTGGGCTGGCCTTCATCGACTTCTTGGGTACCCAAATAGACTTTACTTTCACAGAAGAATTTATGAAAGACTTCTTATTAGTGTCGTGTTATTGATTACTAATAAGAGGTTTTGGCCGTGGGGTTGTCATGGTCGCAACAGGGTGTTTGCCTTTCGGCACCCACACTTGTTTCAACGACTGAGACATTCTGCTTCGCACCTTTTTTCGGCCTCCAGTATAGGTAGTACTCTGCTCCCTCTATATTTGATCTGCCTTTGGTTGCTGCATCTCTCTGGCCTTTGGAAAAGAAGGGAGTGCCGTCTTATCCTTGACTCCGTTGTTGAGACAATCCTCTTTCTACATCATACAGTTTTGGACAAGAATAGTATTGTCAACTTCATGTGCACCCCTGGAAGGACCAGGAGTTCGTGCCTTACCTAGTTCCTTGAGTGCCTCATTTTCCAATTCAACTGTAATTCGACTATGATTTACCCATACCTGAAGAAGTCCACTCCTTAGGTTTAGGTTGACTGCATGATCATAGATCCATTCCTGACCCAAGACAAGAGGCTCAGTGAGGTCCTCATCTTGACACACTAGTACTTTGACTGTCATTACTTCGTCTTGAATGTAGAGGGGAAGTTCCACCTCGCCCATGCAAGGGGTTTCCACACCTCCCAATCCTATGAGATATGCTTCTATAGGATTGACGGTTAATTTCAACTTTTGACAGTAAGAAAATTTAACAGCACTAGTGGCTGTACCTGAGTCAATCAAGGCTCTTACAGTCCTTGCACCCGTTCCTTGTCCTATCTCTAAGGTTATAAAAGGATGTCGATCATATATCCTATGAGAGCTGATACCTGAAACTTCACACATAGCCACATGATATCCTTGATCTGCATATGCATCTGTCCTAGGTTGCTCTCTCCCCTGTCTTCTCAACTTCATTCTCCGTATGCGTTCCAATGCTTCTACTTGAGCTTCTTCTCGAATTTGTTTTTCTTCTTCTTTGCATTTTTTAGCAGTGTTGAGTCGACTTAGCATCTCTTCCGTCAGAGGTTCCTGATATAACTTGACTCTGCATCCACTTATGTAGCTCGGAAGAATATCGCCTTCTAATGTGGCTAGTTGCACTACTCCACTTGTTGAGATTCTATTGATGATCATGGGCCCGTAGCCTCTCTTCTCTAGTTTCCTCGCATGTTGTTTCAAAGTGTAGGCTAGTACTAGGTCGCCGGCCTTCAAACCTTTATCCTTAACGTGGGCGTCAAAGTATGCCTTCTGTCGTTTCTTAGCTGCATATATCCATGCAGCCGCCCTCAGTCGTGTGTCTCCTAATCGGTCAAGGTCAAAAAGTCTAGAGGAGAGTTCATGACCCGTCCATTCATGCTCTTGTGCTACTTTCAATGTAGGTATTAAGAAGTCCAACGGTAGCACTGCATTTTGGCCAAATACTATCTGAAAGGGGGTGGCTTGGAGTACCGTTTTGTAGGCGACTCGGTATGCCCAAACAGCATGGTGTAGCTGTTTGTCCCAATCAGAGCGTTTATTGTTCACTAATTTCGCCAATACATTGCATAAGATCTTATTTGTGCTCTCAGCCTGGCCATTAGCTTGGGGATGATAAGGGGCAGACTTCTTATGTACTACCAAGAATTCTTGGAGCATATTTTCAATAAGTTCATTCAAGAAGTGAGTGCCTCTGTCACTGACTAGCTTTATAGGTAACCCATATCTGGTGAACACATTCTCAAATAAGAACTTAGCTGTTGTTTGAGCATCATTCTTCGTTGTGGCTTTTACCTCTACCCATTTGGTTAGATAGTCCGTGGCAACGATGATATACTCAGCATGGGAACCCTTAGCTGGGGGATTAATAGGACCTACAAAGTCTATTCCCCACTTAGAGAATGCACGTCCACCTATCATAGGTTTCAGTGGCATCTCATCTTTGTGTATAGGACACTGAGTTCTCTGGCAAACATCACACCGTTTCACATAGGTATGTGCATCCATGTGAAGGGTAGGCCACCACAAGCCTGCAAATAGGATCGCTTTGATCACTCGGTCTAGTCCAAAATGTCCTCCTGCTACACCTTGATGAGCAGTTTCCAAGATCTTGAAATATTCACTCTCATGGGCGCATAGTCTGAGGTAACCATCTTTACCATGTTTGTATAGATTATCACCAATGAGTGAGTAATCCAGGGCTTCTTGTTCTAAACTCCTTTTCCTAGCCAGAGTCATGTCTGGAGGGAATGTTTTCGTCCTCAGGAAGGATACTAGTGATTCACTCCAATCTGGCACTATGGACACTTGATAAAGAGTGGCATGTTCCACAGGTGGTTTAGTGCAGCAGATTGGGCATTCCTTGCACAACTTTTGGACATCAGCTTCCATAGTCGGCCAATGCACTCTGAGTCTCCTTAGTGTCTTTAGGGTTCGTTACTTTGAGTAGTGTTGCTCTAATGCACCTACATGTGCTAATTGCAACCATTTAGCGTACTCATCATCTTCCACACAACAAGCCATGATCCCTTGATCTGTGTGCTTGTACATACTTCCTACCATGATGTGATACTTTTGGGCTTTTACTACCTCTCTATCCAGTGTGTTTATTACTGGGTGATTAGGCCCGTATGTCAATACGGGCACTAATGGCTTAGCCCACTGCGGCACCACTTCCAAATTGAACAAGTAAGCATCAGGAAGGTCATCTGACACTCCTTGTGGGGCTTCTCCAGATGTGAGCCTAGAGAGATGGTCTGCTCTCAAGTGAGTTTTCCCTTTCCTTATCACAACCTCGAAATCATATTCCATTAGCAAGAGAAACCATCTTACTAATCTTCCTGTATTGCATGGCTTGTTCACGAGATATAGCAGTGCCTGATGGTCAGTAAAAAGTTTAAACTTATTTGCAAGCAAGTAATGTCTAAGCTTTTTAACTGCATATACCATGCCTAGTCCTTCTCTCTCAGTAGTGGTATAATTTCGTTCAGCTGCATTCAATTATCTACTAGCATAGGCAATTGGAAGATCCATATTACCTTCACCGGTAGGCTGCGCGAGTACACACCCAATAGCATAATTGGATGCATCAACATGAACATGGAAAGGCTTATTTCAATCTGGTGTGGTCAAGATTGGTGCTGAACATAATCGCCGTTTAAGCTCATTGAAGGAATTCTCACATTCATTAGTCCACTCAAAGTTAGTCAAAAGTCCATACAGAGGCTTTGCAATGATGGCATACATGTGTATAAACCGTCGGTAATAACCACAATGCCCCATGAAAGCTTGTACTTCCTTGACATTCTTTGGCCTAGGTAACTCAGCCATGGCTCTCACTTTCTCTTCATCAGTGGATATGCCATTCTTTGACACTATGTGTCCTAGAATCTTGCCTTTCCTGACCATAAAAACGCACTTTTCTGGGTTCAGGCATACTTGATATTCTCTACATTTGTCAAAGATTTGTCTGAGTTCAGGAATATGGGGTTGTCTAATGTTGGAATGAGCACAAAGATCATCAACATAGACTTCTAAGTTCTTCCTCAAGGAAGCTGTACACTTCCTTGCCCGAAAATCCATCAAGGAAGCTGTACACTTCCTTGCCTACTACTCTTTCTAAGAGATGCTCTGTGATAGGAAGCGGATAGTTATCTCGAATTGTGGCTGCATTGACCTTCTTTAAGTTAATGCATACATGCAGCTTTCCATTTTTCTTGGGCACCACTACGATGGGGGATACCCACTCAGTGTGCTCAATTTCATAGATGAATCCAGCTTCAACCAGTCTATCTATCTCCTCTTTGATCTTAGCAGCATATTTATCATTATATGTGTATGGCTTTTGCTTAGAAGGTTTGGCATCTGAGGTCATGGGGATAGTGTGTGAGCATATGTCAGGGTCCACGCCTTTCAAATCCTTGTAACTCCAAGCGAATACATCTTTGTATTCTCTTAGCAAGGCTATCAATTCATGCTCTTCGTCTTCTGTCAGGTCATGGCCTATGTACGTGCATCTCTCTTCTCCTTCTTCCACGGCTACCACTATTTTCTTGGTGGTTTCTTTGTTATCATAGGCCTCCCCCGATTGCGCCTCTCGTTTAGGCATTCTGATCATGACTCTCCTGTCATCTATCTCATACTTCTTAAAATTTTCCGGGACCTCAAACAAAGATTCTTCCTCTTCTGGTGTGACTTCTCTCTTCTTTCTTTTCTTTCCTTCTTCCTTCGGGGTCACATGTGTGGCTAGCCTGACATCATGTGTAAGCTCTCCATGCCTCTAGGGTTGAAATTCTACTTCATAGAAGTATTCTTCATCTGATGCAAAAGGTGGGTCCATAATGATTGACTCTAGATCGGAGTCACTTGCATCCTCAAATGCATCAGGGCTAGGTTCACACTCTTCTAACACTGTCTCTCCCATGATTGGCTCTATGGAGAAGACTGAAATGCCATCTTCATCACAATGAGGTGTCCATTGTTCTTCATTGATGGCTACATCCATTGTTGCTAGGATTTATGCCCAACCGTGGGGTTCAAATTCTTCGTCAGGAAAGACTACAGGTGCATAGGCTGGGTCTTGAATTGATCTATGTGTTTCTTTTGCACCTATCTCTCTAGCTTCTTCTCTCTTCTCTTCTTCTACTGCTACTTTGCACATCCATAAGTGGGTGTCTTCATGCATCCATGAGGATCCTAATCCTATGGAATGCACCGATTCCATATCATCTTTGGCTCTATGGAGGGGATTCCATTGGATAGGAGGGACATCTCTATGAGAGTAATCTTTGAGATTCACTTTGTTCGTAACACCTAAGTGTTGCAGGTACAAGGAATTGGTTCCCTAGTCCTGTACCACTTGCAACTGTCGCATAAAGGGTCGTCCCAAGATCATTTCATAGGCATGCTTTTTGCTAAAATCACATATAGCAAATGTATGCTCGAACTCAACACCACATGTGGTGAGAGTTATTCCTTCTAACAGCCCTAAGGGTCTCTCTATGTGACCATCGGCCATTTGCAGTTTCATCCTCGTGGGCCTGAGTGCTGGCTTGCCCCAACGCTTCCATAGGGAAGTGGTAGCAATTGCAACTCGTGCACCTGAGTCTAGAATGGCCTTGGTGGTGCATCCTTGATGGGTGATAGGAAGATATGTGTTTCCCTCTTCGCCCTCACTCATGTCTCCTATCTTGTCCAATGGTATTTCTGGCACTGTTCTCTGTGATCCTACCTGGGAACGAGGTTTTGCTATCTCGGGTACTTGTTTGGCTACATGTTTCCATAGCTCTGGCCTTACTTTGAGTAGCTCTTCTAAGGTGAGGTTGCACTATACTTTAGTGTTTTTCACTACCTCTGTGTTCCTAGGTATGACTGAGTCCTCATTTCGTACCATGATCGTGGGTGCTCTCATACAAGTAGACTTAGCTTCCCATGGGCCTGTGAAGTGGGGTAATTATTGTAGAGAGTTAGACTCAAAGTCTTATCTTTCCTGAGATTGGGTGCTCTCATGCTCCTCATAAATGGATGGGATGTCTTGTGGGAATTGGTCGTGTGCATCATCCACAAGTTCAATGGGAGGAGGGACTTCGCTTTCTTTAGCCCATTTGTCTTCTTGAATCTCTCGTAGGAATTCTGGTGTGAACCGATTCATAGAAGATGATGTGTCTGGCTCCGTAGAGTTAGGCACATAGGCTTCCTGGGCAGGAAGACCTGCTCTTTCACTTGACATGTCCTGGTGTTGAGAGGTGGGTTCCTTTTTCTGATTGTGCAATTAGCCTCTCTATTCTTTCTAACAGTCCTTCAAAGTGCAGCTGCGTCTTGGCTGAGCTAGATATGTTAAAGAGGCGGCTGGCTTCAAACATGGTTTGAGCCAACTCCACCATCTTAGCATAAATTTTAGTTCGTTCAAGCTCTAATTCTGCTCTAGGGTAGCACTTTCCATGATCAGTTACGTTTGGCCCATCTTGGATTCTGGCCTGATATGCTTTAAGCATCATGTTTAGGTCCTCGGGAGTGGGATATGCTAGGACTGATCCTACTCTAGGGGGTGGTGGGATTAGGTGAGGCGGGTTGGAAGGTGGCGGGTCGGATGGAGTTGGGAATGGTGGAGGAGGGGTAGTGTGAGAGGGAGTTTGAGATGTGAGTTCGGTTATCCTGGCTCTCGTTTCTCTTAGGCTTTCCTCAAGTTCACTCATTTTCTTTGCCCATTGTCTTTTCATTCTTTCACGACTATCTCTCCAAGCTCTAGTCCTCTTCTTTGTCATGCTCTCAGTTTCACTAACATCTGGGCTCTTGTCCTGGCCTACGCTTTGGTTCTGTTGCAAGGCTTGGGCTCTAGTGATCACTTGCACTGGTGTAGTGGACGTCACACTTCCTGTGGAGTCTAAAACTAACCCTACGACATTCATAGGGGTGATTTTCGACATATTATTAGGATTCTTTGGGCAGTCTCGTAAGAGATGCTCCTTTCCACACTCCTGGCAATAGCCCTGGATCATCACTGACTGGGGTTGTGTAGGTGGAGGCAAGGGACAATCACGAATGAGATGATCTCCTTGACATCTGTAGCATGGTCCTTTAGGAAATGGAGGTCTTACTTGCCTAGGTTGAGGTCTAGAGTTGGGGTTTGTGTACATGACATTAGCATACTCTGGCTCCCAATTAGGTTCACTCGGTTCCTCACTGTAGTAGGACTCACCATGCTCAGGAGACTACATGTAGTAAGCCTAGGGACTATCAACATGCGTAGAATCAAAGCTATGGTCACTGGGATCACTTTCTGAAATTAATGGTGTTGCTGGGACTATAGCTCTATTCAGGTTTTCTTTTGCAGCTGCATACTTTATCGGAATCACATTAGTAGGAGCAGGTGGTTGTTGTGCTAGCACCGGCTGGGGTCTCAGTTGGGCCTGATATTGCGGTTGGTAATTTTGTTGAGGCCTAGTATACTGTTGTGGTGGGTATTGACTCTGGTATCTGCCTTGTTGAGGGTATGGTTGAGGGTAGGTTTGCCTAACCACTTGCTTATTGTATGGGCAGTCTTGTGCTGTGTGATTTGTGTATCTTCGTTCTATGGTGTAGTACTGGCTACTTGGATTTACTTGGGGTTGAGCCATAATGGGACATACATTCGCCATATGGTCACCACCGCAAGTATAGCACCTCTTTACTGGGGCAAACCTTGGGATTTGTTTGCTAGATACACCTAGTTTTTGAGCTACCTTCTCAGCGAGTTCCTCAATTGATGTGGATTGCAAGGAAGAGAGGCTAGAGGCACTATCTGAGTCTTTGTAGATTTTGGAAATCTCTAGTTCTTCCCCTAGGTTATCCTCGATGTCAATGCACATGCGTACACACTCTTCTATGGTCCTAGGGTCCTTCAAGTAAACATATGATCTCAATTTGGTACTTAGCAATCCATCCAAGAACAAAGCCACTTGCTTAGCTGGCGTGGGTAACTCAGGGACAGGGCATCTCTCTAGGTATTGCCTAAATCTTCTTCCGACAAGTCTCACAGTTTCTTGAGGGGTTTGCTTGAAGCTGTGAATTAGCGAGGAAGTGTTATGTCTTATGCCACTTTTAGAGAATTCAATAATGAATGCCTCTAGAAGTTGGCCTATGCTCCTGAACTGCCTCTCGTTTAGTGGCTGAAACCATGTCACGGCGGTGTTCCTAAGGGTTAGACCAAAGGCATTGTACTACGTGAATAGATCTTCCACTTGTTCAGCTCTCAAGACTTGCCTAAACTCAGCCACATGATCGTATGGATCTCCAGTGCCATCAAAGTAGTTCTTCATGGACTTAACTAGCTGAGTCGGCCTCAAAGTCCGTGTGTGCTCTCGAGGTCTTGGTAGAGGAAACTCATCCGCATTTCTTTGATTCCTTGGAGCTCTAAGTACCTCAGGTTCCACTCTCTTTGTTTCCGTTCTCGTTCTTTCTCTACCCCCTGGGTTGGCAAAGCTTACTTCCGGCCTGTCTCTACTTCTATCTCTTTGAGCTCCATGAGCTTGGGATGCTCCAGCTCCCGAGTGACCATAGGACACGTTCGATCTTGGTTGGGGGAAAACGAATTCACCCTTCCAAGTGTAAGCATGCTTGTCATGTTCTGTAACCACAAAGATCCTCTCTGAAGCGTGATCTAAGTAGGTCACTCTGCCTGGGCTATCAAGATCTTTGAACTCATAGATCATGATTGACCCTACATCATTTGGCCTATTTGATTTATACCTCCAAAAGGCTTCATCGGTCTCTTGGTTTAGGAGCAGATCCATACTCTTATTGTCTTGGGGAACCCACTCGGGATTCAGGATTCTAGTAAGAATAGATTTCCCTCGAGGGATCCTAGGCTCTCCTCCTACGTTCCCTTGCTATAGGTCACTTATGTCCGTCTCAGGGATCACATTCCCGAATTCATCTGTCCTGTCTGGGTGACTAGTGACCACATATATGGTTCCTTCTTTGTCCAAGTATGCTCCGTTTTCAAACTTGACAGTTGGTTGTTCTAGTCCAATGGATTGGTCAGGGTTTTTAATCTAGACCACGGATCTTCCTAGGCCGTCCTCATAGATGCTAGCACCTAACCGGTTGGTCCTAAGGTATTCCAGCTACGTCTTGTAGGGGCCTTCCACCCTATACAAATATGGCACACCTGAACTCCCCGCAGGTCTCTCCATACCTTGAGACATCTCTGATTCACTAGTCTCAGAGCTAGGGTAATGCGAGTGGTGGCTCAACTGCTGGGCCCAAGACCTAGCAGTATGATTAACGCTAGCCTCTGAAGACCTAAGACTTTGTCTATCTCTTCCTTGATGTCGTCCTGATCTAAGCTTCATATGTCTATTTAAGTAGCCCAATTTTTGCCCAAAGTACAACCTCGTTGCCGATCAATTGGTGTCAGTCACTTGATTCTTTTTTAGTGTGTTATCGTGTTTATGATCTCGTCTGATATCGCGTCGTCAGGAATATTTGAGTTAATTTTCCGCACTTATGTTGATCATCCCACGTTAAATTCTTTTCCTTTAAACTTATCGGTCACACACAGGTCATCCCTTGAACTTGATTTCTTAGATAGTCTTTGACTTGTCTTGTGCCTATCGTTGTCCTGACTTACTCCTAGCACTACTCGAACTTAGCCTAAGCTAGGAATTGACAAAGGGAGTTGAGAATATTCCGACCTTACTTGTTGATCCCTTGCTTTATGATGCTCAAGAACCCGGTTCTCAAGCTTGCAAAGAAACCCTTGCTTTGGATGCTCTCAATTGCTCTCAATGGACCTGTGAAAGTCCCAAAATTAGCTCAAGACCTAAATTCAATTAGCTCAAGACCTAAATTCAATTGACAAACAGATCACGTTCATGCATGTAATTTGGATATCAATTATGTCCCCTATCTTTATTGCAAACAATTCTAGAGATCCCTTGGTTTTGTTCCCCCTAGGTATGGTATTTGATACACAGGATTTTTCTCAAGACACACTTGTAGGGACCTCACAAATCACTAATTATTTGATAGGTATGCCAAAAATTACCCCAAAAGCTTCGTATTAAAAACCCTAGAAAATTGGCCGAAAAAGCCTGTCAATCGCGATCGACAGGTCTGTCAATCGCGATTGATAGAGGTGTCCGTCGGGGCCTGTCGGTCGCGATCGACACGTCAGTCACGATCGACAGTGTCAATCGCGATCGACAGAGTCGATCGTGGGTCCTGTCAATCGCGATCGACACGTTTTTCGGGATTTTCACTGTAAATTCAGTCGATCGGGGCTGTGTCCGTCGCGATGGACATGTGGCAACGCGAGATATTCAGTCAATCCTCAAAATTCAATCAGTCGCGATCGATGGTGTCAATCACGACTGACAGAGGTGTCCGTCATGGCTGTCGATCGCGATCGATGGTGTCAATCGCGATTGACAGGGTCAGTCGGTCGCGATCGACAGGTCTGTCGGTCGCGATTGACAGATGTTGTCGATCGTGGCTGTTGATCGCAATCGATGGTGTCGGTCGCGATTGACAGAGAAACACGGAATTTTTTTACTGTTTTAGATGATTTAGAGTGTGCTCCTTATGTGTATCCTTATGGTGTGCTTTGTTTTACCAAATGGCCGATTTTTCTGTCGATCGCGATCGACAGACGTCGGTGACATAGAGACAGTTTCGTGATTTTTTGTACCAACGTAGAGTGCTGGAGATGAGGATGCAGCAAGAACCTGCAAGAATGCTCAAGAAACATGCAAAAACAACACACACAATAGCGCTCTCTCGCTCTCTCTCACAAGTGGAATGAGGGAAATGAGGTGGAGAAGGTGATATGATCAAAAAACTAAAATTTTTTTTTCGCGATGATGGAGATGGAGATCGGATATGGTGAAGATGATGAAGGTGATGATGATGGTGAAGTAGGAAAGAGAAAAATAAGAAAAGTAAAGGAATTACCTACAACGCCAACGTCTCAATTCTACATCTTACCATCACACGCTCGTCCTCAAAGCTCGATCCCCGACAACGGCGCCAAAATTTGGTGTAGCTTAGTGATGAGTAGCACCTCCTTTAATGTCAATCCGGGAAGACGTGAGGATGGTATGATGACCTCGAGCAAGTGAAGGCACAAGTGCATGAGTGAGAAGCACACTAACATGCACACACATACACACACGCGCACACAAGGTAAGACAAAGAGTGAGAAGCAATGGAGTTCTTTCGATCACTTCCAAAAAGCTCATACAAGTTTAAATCAATTACAAGCTCCCTCAAAAATGAGCTCTCTAGCTCTATTTATAGTTTTTGACTAGGTTGGCCATGTCCAGACCTAGTGTCCAGCCTAGTTAAAAATTAGGTTCTAGGGCCTATTTGAAGACTCAAAAAAAGTCTAAAAAATTATGAAAATTGGTAGGTAGCTACTTAGAATGCTCCTCAAGCTCAAGGACTCCTTGGCTTGCACAAAATGGAGCTACAAGAATATGAAATGGTATCTACAATGGCTTTTAGTGATGAAAATCACTATTGTTGTAGGGATTTGTTCTAACGATTTGACATACACATCTTCAAGCTCCCTACTTGCTCCTTCTCCTTGTGTGTCCACCTCTTTGATATGCTTTAGTGTCCTGAAAAAATAATGGCCTACTTGCCAGATCGTCGTTGACTACTCTGTCTGCTTGTGCCTTCTCTTCGCTCTGACTCCCTTCGTAAGCTTCCTTGCCTTGTGAGTCCTTCAGTTCCTTGACTGCCAACAGTTTTCTACAATCATTATGCTTTCAAATCTATGATCATTCAAGTCCATATCTTCATGTCATTGTGAGTCTACTGTTCACTACTACACCTTTCACATTTTTCAGTCAGATTGCAGAGATGGTTTCTCTGCATGTAGTGCATCTTTTTTGATGATTTAAGCTACTAAAGTTCTTTCTTTAAGTCTACTATAAGCTCACAAATTTTCATTGCTACTAGAGTTTTCAATCTTCAATTATGTTCATTTGAAGTCAACCCTATCTGTTCACTTTCACTCCTCTATCAGGTACCCGATTTTTTCACTCATCTTGTCAAAGCTGTTTCGCAATGTGTACTTTACCAAATTCAGTGCTTTAATGCATTTTGGATTCAGCATATTATCTAGTATAAGCATACAAAATTTCATAATCATTGGATTCTTGGAGCTTGAGTTATGATCTTTTGTTTGCTCACTGGTCTAAGTACTATTGCAGCCCGTGAAAATCGGGATGATGTCATAACTTGTTAAACTTCATTCTCATTGTGTGATTCAATATTTTTATGCGATTACTCTTGAAATTTAGCTCTCTAAGGTCATTAGAGTTCCCCAAAAGGAATTAAGTTAATTACTGCTAATGCTCAGAGAACTATTCAAAAACACTGGACAGGTGTATGAATCAAAATAGCAAGTTTTTCACCTCTAAATTAATTCTAGCTCATGTGTTTTGATCTATCCTTTTGAGATTGATCTTCCAAGGTACATATGGTGTCTAACACATCCATTGGCAAGCTAAATGGGCCCACCACATACTCTTGGAGTTCATTTGGCTGGTGTAGTTCAAGGATTTTGCAGCACCACTTCATCTTCAAGCACATATCTATCCATCTCTTCACAGTGGTATTAGAGAAAAGATGGCAGATGGATTTCCTTCATCAATTGACAAATTGTAGAGAGGTAATTACTCAGCTTGGTCATTAAGGATAGAATCTTATCTCCAAGGTAGAAGTTTATATGGTTATGTGGCTAGAGATGAATTTATGCCAAGTTTCAGGAACAAAAGTCAACCAACACAAGAAGAGAAAGAAAGATTGAGCACATGGTGCTCCAAGGATGCACTTGCAAGGTCTTATCTCCTCAACTCTATCTCATATTTTTGTTGCCTCACATTAGAAGTTGTAAGACATCTCAGGAAGTGTGGGATGCACTTGAAGCCTTCTTCTCTTCAAGTATGAAAGCTAGGAAACATCAACTATGGCTGGATTTCACAACCCTCAAGAAGGCTCCCAAACAAAATGTGTCAAGATTTTCTCACAAATCTCAAGGACATAGCTGATCAATTGGGAAGCATTGGAGAGGTAATAGATGAAGATAAAATTGTAAGGCAAGTCATCAATGGCTTGAAGGCAGATGACAAGTGGGAAGCATTCACCACAGCTATGGATTTGTACATAGACATGCATGTACCTGATTGTCAATACACTCATTGGACAATTACTCACTCAAGAGGCAAAGCTTATCAAAAATGGAGAAAGCTCTAAAGGTAATCAATCTTCAGTTTTATACACTGATAAAAGAAAGTCCAAAGAAAACAAAGGAAAGTCAAAGAAAGTGGATGATGAAGCAGGAACATATCAAGCTAACTATGCAAGTAGAGGAAGATATGGCAGACGTAGAGGAAGAGGAGGTAGACAAGGCAGGGGGAGATCCCAAGACTCCAACCCATGTTATATTTGTGGATTAACTAATCATACAACTGAAAATTGCTTTAGGAATTCCAGGAATCAAAGAGGCTGAGGATAGAATAAAGGAAGTTATGGCTACTCAAGAGGAAGGTTCAACAATTATCATGGAAACTACAACAACTACAATCATTCAAACTATCAAGGAGGCTAATAAGGAAGGAGAGACTCCAATAACTACACAGAAGACTCAAACAAAGAGGATTCATTATTAATCATGAATATGGCCATGCCACAAGGTAAATCTGATGAGCATGTTTTCTACATAGATTCAGGTTGTTCAAATCATGTGGCAGGAAATGTGGCCCTTCTATCAGATTTAGAAGATACAAGGAACAAGCATGAGGTACAAACAAGAGATGACACAAGACATCTTGTGGAGAAAATAGGAAATGTCAAAGCACCTGATGGAAACATCAACTTACTCAATAAGGTACTCTATGTCCCTACTATTACAAAGAATTTGATAAGTGTTGGATAGATAGTAGAAAAAGTATTGCAAGTCAGGTTCACAAGAGGAGGAGCATATGTGGAAGACCTTAGCCAAGGGTTTAGAAGAATAGCAAAGGGAGAAAAGACAGGTAGATTATTCACCTTTGAGTTGCAAGACACAAGGAACATAGCTCTCTTCAACTATGGTAATCAAACACTCACAGAACTAGAGGTATGGCTCAAGAGATTTGCACATATTGGTGAAAGATCATTAAAACAAATTTGCAAGGACCAAAGTGTACTTGGACTCCCTAACTTGTCAAAACAACACATGATTTATAAATGGAGTGCATGTCAATTTGGAAAGTCTCACAGGTTACCATTCATGAAAAAAGGTTAGATGCATGGAGATCTCTTGGAGTTGGTTCATATAGATGTATGGGGCCCTAGCAAGGATGCTTCAATATCTGGATCAAGGTATTATGTCTCCTTTATTGATGATTGCAGCAGATGGACTATCCTATTCTTTATGAAACACAAAGATGAAGTTTTTTCATGCTTCAAAAGATATTTGGCTCTTGTGGAGAATCAAACATGTAAATCACTAAAAAGTCTAAGTTCAGATGGAGGGGGAGAGTACTTCTCCCATGATTTTGATTCTTTTCTTCAAGAAAGAGGAATCAAAAGAGAGGTAACTACAAGGTACACTCCTGAGCAAAATGGAGTGGCAGAAAGGAGGAATAGGACAATTGTTGAAGCTGCAAGGTCCATGTTAAATGAAAAGCATTTGCCTAATTATCTATGGGTTGAGGTTGTATCTACAACCACTTACTTGATTAATAGGTTGCCTTCAAAATCCCTTGATGGGATGACTCCATATGAGGCTTGGAATGGAAGAATACCTATCTTAGATCATTGTAAAATTTTTGGATGTATTGCTTTTGCTCATGTTCCTTCACAGGTTAGAGGCAAGATGGATCCAAAGGCAGAAAGGTGTGTATTTATTGGATATGACAACAATCAAAAGGGTTACAGTTATACAACCCTACCAACAAAGGATTCTTGGTAAGCAGAGATGTAGTTTTTAATGAGAACAATTCATGGTATGAAGATTCATGCAGGAAGGTCAAATTGCCATATGACCTTGAAGAAGATTTTCCAAAGCTTGGCAGAGAACATCAACCAAAGATTGAAGAACAAGATACTTCAGAAGATGATGAAGAAACTCATATTGAAAAAATCAAAGCATGGAAGTCTAAATGTAAAGCAAAAAATTTGGGCATGAGGCAAAATCATCACAACATGGCTTAAGAAGATCTATAAGGGAAAGAAAAAAAAACCAGAAAGGTAGGGGTTTGACACCTCATTAGTAACTAAACATTCTATTTACATAGCACAGGACATAAATCAAGAGGATCCATCATCCTTTGAAAAGGCCAAAGCAAAATCAGAATGGAAGCATGCAATAAAGGAAGAGATTGAAGCACTTGAGGAAAACAACACTTGGGATTTGGTGCCCAAGACTTCATCTATGAAGGTAATAGGCTCAAGATGGGTCTATAAACTCAAGAAGAATTATGATGGTTCCATAAACAAGTATAAGGCAAGGCTTGAAGCAAAAGGCTTTGCACAAACTCAAGGAATTGATTATGAAGAGACCTTCTCTCATATGGCAAAGATGCCTACTATTAGGGTTTTGCTTATTATTGCCTCTTCCAAGAATTGGAAGATACTTCTACTAGATGTAAAGAATGCATTCTTGAATGGTTGGATAATAGAAGAGGTATATATGGCACAACCACCTGGTTTTGAGAATCAAGTTTATGATTATGTGTGTAAACTTAACAAAGCATTGTATGGTTTCAAGCAAGCCCCAAGAGCTTGGAATTTCAGACTTGTTTCATTCTTGTAGGACAAAGGTTTTCAACCAAGCAAGGCAGATCCTTCACTCTTTATTAAAAAGAGTAATTATGACATCATATACCCATGTGTATATGTAGATGATGTTATATTGACAGGAAATGATGCAGATGGTATGAAGAAGATCAAAGATCAAATGAGAGAAGAGTTCAAGATAAGTGATTTAGGATCACTTACCTACTTCCTAGGTTGGAAGTTGTTTACAAAAGCATGGTTTATTTCTCACTCAAAGGAAGTATATCAAGGATATATTAGCAAAATTCAAGATGGGGGTTTGTAAAATTGCAGGTACTCCAATGGAGGTCAACCATAAATTGAGCTCACATGAAGGTGAGCTCATAGAGGACATCACATCATATCAAAGCCTTGTGGGTAGAACAACTATGCCACATTGACAAGGGTAGATATATGCTATAGTGTGAGTGTGCTAAGTCAGTTCATGCACACACCAAGGAAACCACACATGGATGCTACTAAGAGGATACTCAAATATCTCAAAGGAACCATAAATGAAGGACTTTATTATCCTTATGTATCTGATTTAGGGTTGAAGCTACTTTCTGATGCAGATTGGGCTGGCTCCAAAGAAGATAAAAGGAGCACTTCAGGTTTCCTTACCTTTGCAGGTTCAAATCTTATTTCATGGTCATCCAAGAAGCAAGCCTCAATTGCTCTCTCTTCTACTGAAGCTGAATATAGAGGTCTTTCCTTAGCTACACAAGAAGCTATGTGGATGAAGACATTATTCAAAGATCTTGGATTGGAGTTTGGAACTCCAACTATTTTTTGTGACAACATGAGTTCTATTCATTTAGCTGCTAACCATATTTTTCATGCAAGGACTAAACACATTGAAGTTCATTATCACTATGTAAGAGAAAAGGTTCTAAGCAAAGAGATTCAGATATCATATGTGTCCACTCATCAATAATGTGCAGATATTTTGACCAAAGCATTGGATGGTACAAAGCTTTGCAAATTCAAAGCTATGATTGGATTGCAGTTTATTCTTGAAGATTGAAGACCTCAAGCATACTTGGCTTGAGGGGGAGCTGTTGGAACAAATCAACTACAAGCCTAAGTATTGGCTTGGGCCACACAAAAATAGTTAGAAGAAGTCTTGAATTGAAGTCTATGCATGAGCTCATGTGAGAACTCACTCTTGTAATTTTTTAAGACCTTACTTGATGTAAAAGTAAAGGAATCTAAAAGTGGTTGAGTCCACTTGACAAAAATAGAGAGAGAAGCCACGAATTCATGATTTGGTGGTTGGAGAATCAATCAATCTCTAAAAGTTAGAACATCACTTTTAGGTGAGCAAGATTCAAATTCAAATCTTGGCTCCAAAACTCCCTATCAATACATGGCAGATTAGTCGCACTTTTTAGGTGTGGATCAGCTACGATTTTTGCCATATCAAAGTGTGGACTCAAAGAACACATTTGTATTTGTAAGTACTTTGTATTCTACAATCATTATACTTTCAAATCTATGATCATTCAAGTCCATATCTTCATGTCATTGTGAGTCTACTGTCCACTGCTACACCTTTCACATTTTTTAGTCAAATTGCAGAGATGGTTTCCCCGCATGTAGTGCATCTTTTTTGATGATTTAAGTTTCTAAAGTTTTTTCTCTAAGTCTAATATAAGCTCACAAATTTGCATTGCTATTAGAGTTTTCAATCTTGAGTTATGTTCATTTGAAGTCAACCCTGTCTGTTCATTTTCACTCCTCTATCAGGTACCCGATTTTTTCACTCATCTTGTCAGAGCTGTTTCTCAGTGTGTACTTGACCAAATTCAGTTATTGAATCTTATTGCATTCAGCATACTGTCTAGTATAAGCATACAAAATTGCATAATCATTGGATTCTTGAATCTTGAGTTATGATTTTTTTTCTACTCACTGGTGTAAGTACTATTGCAGCCCATGAAAATCAGGATGATGTCATAACTTGTTAAACTTCATTCTCATTGTGTGATTCACTATTTTTTATGAGATTACTCTTGAAAGTTATCTTTTTAAGGTAATTAGAGTTCCCCAAAAGGAATTAAGCTAATTGCTGTTGTGCTCAGAGAATTATTCAAAACACTGGACAGGTGTATGAATCAAAATAGCAAGTTTTTCACCTCTGAATTAATTCTAGCTCATCTGTTTTGATCTATCCTCTTGAGATTGATCTTCCAAGGTACATAGGGTGTCTAACACATCCATTGGCAAGCTAAAAGGGTCCACCACATACTGTTGGAGTTCATTTGGCTGGTGTAGATCAAGGATTTTGCAGTACCACTTCATCTTCAAGCACATATCTATCCATCTTTTCACAAGCTCTACTAGAGAGCGCTTTATACACTATCTATTTATATTTCTACCTCCCTATGTATCTACTTATTAAATTTATATATCTATAAATCTATTATATATACACATACTATTGTGAAGTAAGAATAAATGTTATGATTCAAACAATCACAATAGTGTTTAAATCACATACATTAACATAGACCTACACATATTATCTTGAATTAATAATCAATGCTACAAATTAAAAAATCACAATTGTAGACACAAACCTACACATACTATTGTTTAGTAAGCATCAATGGTATGAGTCACATAGTCACAATATTTCAAAAATTAGATCATACACACAAACCTATACATACTATTGTGTAGTAAGAATCAATTAAGATTCATATAATCACAATAGTTTTTAAATAAAAAATATAAATATAAATCTACACATACTATTGTGATTTGTGAAGTGAACATCAATGCTATAATTCAAACAATCATAATAGTTTTTAAAATCACAACCATACACACAAACCTATACCTACTATCTTGAAGTAAGAATAGATGCTATAAGTCAAACAATCAAAATAGTTCTTAAATCACAATCATACACACAAATGTACACATAATATTGTGAAGTAATAATCAATTGTATGAGTCAAACAATCACAGTAGTTTTTAAATCACAAACATAAAAATAGAACTACACATAGTATTGTGATTGGTGAAGTAAAAATCAATGCTATGAGACAAACAATCAGAATCATACACATATTATATTGAAGCAAGAATCAATGCAATAAATCAGAAGATGACAACAAGTTTTAAATCATATGATACACACAAACCTGAAAAACTATTCTCAAGTAAGAATCAATCCTATGAGTGAGACAACCATAATAGTTTTTTAAATCACAAACATAGATGTAGACATGCATATACTATTGAGCTTCGTGAAGTAAAAGTCAATGCTATGATGCAAACAATTAGAATGGTTTTTAATCACAACACATTGGAATTTGAGGTCTACAAAAGCACGCGAATAGCACAAGGAAGAGAAAGAATCTTGGAGCACAACACAATAGAGAATGTATTAACAATTGAATGTACAAAGATAAGCAACATGTTAGGGTTATGTGTGTATATACATGCTGTGGAAAAAACATGCTAAATAGGGAAAAAAATGTCCCAACATTCCTAAGTGGGTTCACACATATCACTACAAAAATACATCAATAAATCCTCCCTTCACAAGGAATTGGCACTCATTTAAAAGGAAATACCAACTATGTGGAAAGAGATCAATCCACAAAAGTAAGTAAGCCCAAAGCTTTGCGAAAAGCTTGAAAATTCTCCCAAGGTAGAGTCTTTGTGAAAAGGTATGCAACATTATGATGTGTGGGCACGTAAGCCAAACTAATCTCTCCAACAGAGAACCTCTCCCTGGCATAATGATGGTGCACCTCAATGTGCTTAGTGCAAGCATGGAACACAAGGTTCCTTGCAACTACCTATGCACTTTGGTTGTCAGTGAAGATGTTGGTGGCAAAAGACTGACCAACACCCAAATCAAGGCATATGAACCACACACACTCAACACTTGCTATGAAAGTTGCCCTATACTCAACCTCAAAATTACAAGTGGCCTCAATAGGCTACTTCTTTCTCAACCAAAATATGCATGAGGTACCAAGTGTGAAGCAAAAACCACTAGTGGACATGCAAGTGTCATAGCAACTAGTCGAGTCATACTCACAAAAAGCGTGTAAATCTAGCGATAAGGATCTCCCCTTGGGATAAAATAATCCAATTAGTTGGGTACCACTCAAGTAGTGAAAGATGCCTTTAATTGCCTACCAATGCTTGGCACCAAGGCAATACATAAGCCTACCCATCTAAGAGATGGCAAACTAAATATGAGGCCGTGTTATGCATAAGTAAATCAAGCATCCAACAACCTATTGATAGAGAACAATATCAAATGCATCTCCAACATCATGAAGACTCAACTGTAAACCTGTTTCCTTAGGAGTGGCAATAGGTTTGCAACCTTCAAGGCCAAAGCAATGCAATAATGTGTCAATATATTTTGTTTGACACAAAGTTATTCCCCCATCAACTTCCATAAACTCAATGCCCAAATATATTGTGAATGACCCAAATCTGACATCTCAAAAGAGAAATGTAAATCAGCATTAAAATCAGCAATGCTTCTCATTAGGACTAGTGAGTAGCATGTCATCAACATATACAATGATAATCAAAAGTACATCATCTACATGCGTAACACATAAGGTACTCTCAACTTGAATGTTCTCAAAACCATGTGCAATCAAGTAGACATGTATGTTTTCATGCCCAACATGTGGTGCTTGCTTCAAACCATATAATGCCTTCTTCAACCTAGACACTTTGTTTTCATGCCCTTTCTGCACCAAACCATGGGGCTGAAATACATACACTTCTTCGTGTAAGTCACTGTTGGCAGTATACGAGAAGAGGCAAGTACGAGCATACAAGCAGATCTAGCACTAAGGCAACCCTTTATTTTTTTCAAAACCCTTACACCATTTAAAAGTGATTCTCATCACTAAAAACCCCTGTAAATACCATTTTCACCTTTTTGTAGCTCCATTTTGTACAAGCCGAGGAGTCCTCGAGCTTGAGGAGCCTTAGAAGTAGTTGCGTACCAATTTTCATATTTTTTAGACCTCGTTTGAGCCCTCAAATAAGCCCTGGAACCTAATTTTTAACTAGGGCGGACACTAGGTCTGGACAGGGCCAAAGCTAGTCAAAAACTATAAATAGAGCTAGAGAGCTCATTTTTGGGGCTAGCTTCTTGTAGTTTTGAGCTTGTATGAGAACTTTGTTGCAATAGAAGTCATTCCATTGTCTTACTCTCTTTGTTCTTGCCGTGTGTGCGCGTGTGTGTGTATGTGTGTGCATGTTAGTGTGCTTCTCACTCACACATTTGTGCCTTCACTTGCTCGAGGTCTTCATACCATCCTCATGTCTTCCCGGATTGACATTAAAGGAGGTGCTACTCATCACTAAGCTACACCAAATTTTGGCGCCGTTGCCGGGGATTCGAGCTTTGAGGACGAGCATGTGATGGTAAGACGTAGAGAGGACGCGTTGGAATGGTAAGTAGTCGGTAAATTTCTGATTTTTCTCCATCTCCATCTCCATCTTCACCTCCTTCTCCATCTCCACCTCCACCTCCTTTTCCACTACATATTCCCTCTTCCTTGTCATTCCCCTCATTTGTTGTGTGCGAGTTTGAGAGAGAGCGAGCGTGTGTGTTCTTGTTTTGTGTGTTTTTGCATGTTTCTTGCAGGTTGCAGCTCCATCATCATCTCCAGCAAGCTCAGCAGGTACGGAATCTGTCTGCACAGTCCCCGAGGCATCGAGCTCGAGCTATCGCGACACTCCGAAAACTTCACCCAATCACGATTCTGAGTGCACCACGACACTGCGCAGGCCTAGAGCTCCCAGGATCACTAGACAGAACAGAAAAATTCACCATATCCCGAGCTATCGCGACACTCACGACCTATCACGACACCTCACGAGCTATCGCGACACTTGGGAGTATCGCGACACCTCACGACCTATCGCGACACCTCACGAGTTATCCCGACACCTCACAACCTATCGCGACACTTGGGAGTATCGCGACACCTCACGACCTATCGCGACACCTCACGACCTATCGCGACACCTCACGACCTATCGCGACAATTGGGAGTATCGCGACACCTCACGACCTATCGCGACACCTCACGAGTTATCGCGACACCTCACGACCTATCGCGACACTTGGGAGTATCACGACACCTCACGACCTATCGCGACACTCACGAGCTATCGCGACACTCACGACCTATCGCGACACCTCACGAGCTATCGCGACACTTGGGAGTATCGCGACACCTCACGACCTATCGCGACACCTCACGAGTTATCGCGACACTTCGACCCGACCTATCGTGATACATGGGCTTAACGCATGAAAATTTAGAGTAATTTAATTGACTGAATTAAGGTATCTTTGGGCTTAATCTTGGACACATTGGGAGGATATAAGAGCCTTAGGAGTGGGCAAAAGACCTAGAAACCAGGGAGGAATTTCCTGAACCCTGAGAGCCTGTTTGGACCCCTAAGTGCCTGAATGGTCATAACTTCACCATACGAACTCCGATTAATGAGATTTTGGTCTCGTTGGGAAGCTTGTTGAAAATCCTACGTGGACCTCGACTGGTTTTTTGTAGAATCATACGTGGAGTTTTAGAACATGTATTTTCAAGTTGGCCTTTAGGTGAGACTAGGTGGTCCTAAGATTGAGGGGGTGCAGTGAGTTACTCCAGGGGGGACTACAAATGTTGATGTGTGTCTTTCAATTACTTGTGGTAATAGAGCTATACTGACTGGTGAGCTTTTGCAGGAACATTGTGTGCACTCAAGGCAATCCAAAGCTAGCTAGCAAGGGTGAGTACCAAGCTTGGGAGAAGGCTTCCTGGGCTTGTGTAGCAGTCTGGTCAACCAGCTAATTGAGGTTGGAAGATCTTTCAACCCTCCTTTGTCAATTCCTAGCCTAGGCTAAGTACGACTTAGGTGTGGTAATTAATTAGGGCAACGTTAGGCACGAATCAAGTCCAAGAGAATTAATCAACCAAGTGCAAGAATTAAGTAGGTCTTAAGTGCGAAAACCCTAAGGGACAAAAGGTAAACTGGAGTCGATCACTTATCAAGTGCGAAATTCACTTAAGTACTCCTGACGACGCGATTTCAGACAAGATCATAAACATAATATTCAACTCAAAAGAACAAAGTGATTGGTGCAAATTAACCTGCAACGAGAGTGTGCTTGGGTCCAAGGGGGTAGATAAATCAGGCATATGAACCTTAGATCAGGCAGACACTTAGGCCGAGACAGACAAAGCCTCAGATCTTCTGAAGCTAGTGTCAATCACACTGCCAGGTCTTGGGCCCAGCAGTTGAGTGATTACCCATACACTCCCAGATCAGAAACAAGTGACTCTGAGATGTCCTATCACATGGAGAGACCAGTAGGTAGTTCAGGGGTGGCTTATCTAGAAAAGCCAGAGGGACCTTACAAGACTCAATTGGAATACATCAGGACGAATGGTCTAGGTGCTCGTATCTACGAAGACGGACTGAGAAGATCGGTGGTCCAGATTAAGAACCCCGATCAACCCCATGGACTAGACCACCCAGTAGTCAAGTTTGAGAATGGAGCATACCTAGATAAAGAGGGGACTATATATGTAGTCACCACTCTTCCTGATAGAACTGATGAGTTTGGAAATGTGATTGCGGAGACCGACATGGGTGATATAGAGCAAGGGAACTTAGAGAGAGAGCCAAGAACTCCCCGTGGTAAATCTGTCTTGACCAGAATCATGACTCCAGAGTGGATCCCACAGGATAATAAAAGCATAGACTTGCTTTTAAACCGAGAAACGGATGAGGCCTTTTGGAGATATAAACCTGCTCACCCTCAGGAAGTAAGTGCTCTCACAATCTATGAGTTGAAAGACCCTGATAGCCCAGGCAAAGTCACCTACCTAGACAATACATCAGAGAGGATCTTCGTGGTCACCGAGCATGGCAGACATGCCTACACATGGAAGGGCGAATTTGTTTTTCCCCAACCAAGGTCTAATGTGTCCTTTGGTCACCAAGGAGCTGGGACCTCCCAAGCTCATGGAGCTCAAAGAGATAGGAGTAGAGACAAACCTGAGGTAAGTTTTGCCAACTCCCTGGGAAGAGAAAGAACGGGAACGGAAAGGAATAGAGTGGAACCTGAGAGACATAGAACCCCATGGAATCAAGGGAATGCTGACGATTTTCCTTTGCCAAGGCCGAGAGAACACACTAGGACCCTGCGACCAACTCAACTAGTGAAGTCCATGAAGAATTATTTCGATGGCACGGGAGACCCTTATGACCATGTGGCAGAATTTCGGCAAGTATTGAAAGCTGAACAGGTAGAGGACCTATTCACACAATATAATGCTTTTGGTCTAACCCTTAGGAACACTGCCCTTACGTGGTTTCAACCACTAAACGAGAGGCATTTCAGAAACATAGACCAGCTCTTAGAGGCATTTATCACTGAGTTTTCTAAGAGTGGAATCAGGCACAACACTTCCTCATTAATTCATAGCTTCAAACAAACACCTCAAGAGACGGTCAGACTAGCTGGGAGACGGTTTAGGCAATACCTAGAGAGATGCCCGATGCCGGAGTTACCCACACCAGCCAAACAAGTGGCCTTGTTCTTAGATGGATTGTTGAGCACCAAGCTCAGGTCATATGTGTATCTGAAGGACCCCAGAACGATAGAAGAGTGTGTGCGCATGTGCATAGACATTGAGGACAATCTAGGTGAGGAATTAGAACTATCAAAAATCTATAAGGATTCTGATAGCTCTAGTAGCCTCACATCTGGTCAATCCACATCCATTGAGGAACTTGCAGAGAAGGTAGCTCAAAAACTAGGTGTCTCTAGCAAACAAATTCTAAGATTTGCCCCAGTTAAGCGGTGTTACACTTGTGGCGGTGACCATATGGCAAATGTATGTCCCATTATGGCCCAACCCTAGGCGAATCCTAGTAGCGAGTACTGCACCATAGAGCGCAGGTACACCAACCACACTGCACAAGACTGCCCATATAACAAACAAACTGGCAGGCAAAATTACCCTCAGCCATATCCACAACAAGGTAGATACCAGAATCAGTACCCACCACAACAATACAACCGACCCCAGCAAACTTATCAGCCACCTTATCAAGGGCAGCAGAGACTTCAACCAGTCCTAGTACAGCAACCCCCTGCTCCAACCAATGTGATCCCAGTGAAATATGCATCTGCTGAAGAAAATCCGAACAGAGCCATAGTCCTAGTCACCCCATTGCTATCAGACAGTGATCCAAGTGACCATAGTTTTGACTCCACACATATTGATAGCCCACAGGCTTACTACATGCAGTCACCCGAGCATAACGAGTCATACTATTATGAGGGCCCAAGTGAAAATAGTGGGGAACCTGAGTATGCCAATGTCATGTACACAAACCCCAACTCTAGACCTCAACCTAGGCAGGTACGACCCCCATTTCCTAGAGGACCATGCTTCAGATGTCAGGGAGATCACCTTATACGTGATTGTCCACTGCCTGCCCCTACACAACCTCAACCAGTAACCATTCAGGGTTTCTGCCAAGACTGCGGGAAAGAGCATCTCCTACGAGATTGCCCAAAGAACCCTAATAACATGCCTAAAATCACTCCTATCAATGTTGTTGGGTTAGTTGTAGACTCCACAGGGAGTGTGACTTCCACTGCACCTGTGCAAGTGATCACAAGAGCCCAAGCACTACAACAAAACCAAGGTGTTGGTCAGGAAAAGAGCCCCGAGGTGAGTGAAACAGAGAGCATAACCAAAAAGAGGACTAGAGCCTGGAAGGATAGTCGTGAAAGAATGAAAAGGCAGTGGGCAAAAAAGATGAGCGAACTTGAAGAAAGCTTGAGAGAAACCAAAGCAAAAATCATAGAGATCACATCTCAACCGCACTCTCACACATTCCCACCGCTACCATCCCCATCACCCTCCATCCCTCCACCCTCTAATACACCCCACGTAACCCACCCACCACCCCGAGTAGGATCAGTATTAGCTGATCCCACTCCTGAAGACATAGACATGATGCTTAAAGCATATCAGGCCAGAATCCAAGAAGGGCCAAATGTAACGGATCATGACAAGTGCTACCCTAGAGCTGACCTAGAGATAGAAAGAACCAAGCTTTGCGCGAAAATGGTCGCATTGGCTCAGACTATGTTTGAAGCCAGTCGCCTTTTCAATTACTCAGGCTCAGCCAAGACGCAATTACACTTGGATGGACTTCTAGAGAAGTTAGAGGGCATAATTGCAAGATCTGCCAAGGAAGAAAAAAAATCAAGAAAGAGATAAAGCAAGCAAAAACATGACCCATCCCCCACCGAAAGCTTATGTGCCCAATTCCACTGAACTAGACAACCCCCCCTCCCTAGAAAGAATAGAGAGGCTAACTGCACAATCAGAAAAGGAACCCGCCTCTCAAAATAAGGGCAAGGCAAGTGAGGACGTGAGCCTACCTCCCCAGGAAGCCTACGTGCCTAACTCTACAGAGCCAGACACATCATCTTCTATGAATCGGTTCACACCAGAATTCCTACGCGAGATTCAAGAAGACAAATGGGCTAAAGAGAGTGAAGTCCCTCCTCCTTTTGAACTTGTGGATGATGCACGCGACCAATTCCCACAAGACATCCCATCCATTTATGAGGAGTAGGAGAGCACCCACTCTCAGGAAAGACTAGACTTTGAGTCTAACTCTCTACAAGAATTACCCCACTTCACAGGCCCATGGGAAGCTAAGTCTACTTGTATGCGAGCACCCACGGTCATGGTACGAAATGAGGATGTTGAAGCTCAAAGTCAAGGACAAAACAGGGAAGCACATCAAAAGGTGGACACACGAGGAAAGGGAGCAAGTAGGGAGCTCCAAGAAGTGTATGTCAAATTTTCAGAAGAATCCCCTACAAAAATAGTGATTTTCATCACTAAAAACCATTGTAAATACCATTATCTATTTTTAGTAACTTCATTTTGTTCAAGCCGAGGAGTCCTCGAGCTTGAGGAGTATTAGAAGTACCATCGTACCAATTTTCATAATTTTTAGACTTCGTTTGAGCCCTCAAATAAGCCCTGGAACCTAATTTTTAACTAGGCCGGACACTAGGTCTGGACAGGGCCAAAGCTAGTCAAAAACTATAAATAGAGCTAGAGAGCTCATTTTTGGGGAGCTTCTTGTAGTTTGAGCTTGTATGAGAACTTTGTTGCAATAGAAGTGATTCCATTGTCTTACTCTCTTTGTTCTTGCCGTGTGTGTGCGTGTGCGTGTATGTGTGTGCATGCTTGTGTGCTTCTCACTCACGCACTTGTGCTTCCACTTGCTCGTGGTCTTCATACCATCCTCACATCTCCCCGGATTGACATTAAAGGAGGTGCTACTCATCGCTGAGCTACACCAAATTTTGGCGCCGTTGCCGGGGATCGAGCTTTGAGGACGAGCGTGTGATGGTAAGACGTAGAGAGGACACGTTGGAATGGTAAGTAGTAGGTAAATTTCTGATTTTTCTCCATCTCCATCTTCATCTTCACCTCCTTCTCCATCTCCTCCTCCACCTCCTTCTCCACTACATATTCCCTCTTCCTTATCATTCCCTCATTTGTTGTGTGCGAGTTTGAGAGAGAGCGAGTGTGTGTGCTTGTCTTTGTGTGTTTTTTTGCATGTTTCTTGTAGGTGGCAGCTCCATCATCATCTCCAGCAAGCTCAGCAAGTACAGAATTTGTCTGCACAGTCCTCGAGGCGTTGAGCTCGAGCTATCGCGACACTCCGAAAATTTCACCCAATCACGATTCTGAGTGCACCACGACACTGCGCGGGCCTAGAGCTCCCAGGATCACTAGACAGAACAGAAAAATTCACCATATCCCGAGCTATCGCGACACCTCGAGGTATCGCGACACCTCACGACCTATCGCGACACCTCACGACCTATCGCGACACTTCGACCTATCGCGACACCTCACGACCTATCGCGACACCTCACGACCTATCGCGACACCTCGACCTATCGCGACACCTCACGAGCTATCGCGACACTTCGACCTATCGCGACACTTCGACCTATCGCGACACTTCGACCTATCGCGACACCTCGACCTATCGCGACACTTCGACCTATCGCGACACTTCCCACCTATCGCGACACCTCACGAGCTATCGCGACACTTCGACCTATCGCGACACTTCCCACCTATCGCGACACCTCGACCTATCGCGACACCTCGACCCGACCTATCGCGACACCTCACGAGCTATCGCGACACCTCACGAGCTATCGCGACACCTCACGAGCTATCGCGACACTTCGACCTATCGCGACACTTCCCACCTATCGCGACACCTCACGAGCTATCGCGACACTTCGACCTATCGCGACACTTCCCACCTATCGCGACACCTCGACCTATCGCGACACCTCGACCCGAGCTATCGCGATACACGGCCTTTAACGCATGAAACGTTAGGGTTAATTTTGAGTGAATTGAAGGGTAGTTGAGCTTAATTTTAGGCACCTTGGTATAACTTTAGAACCTTGGAAGTGGGCAAAAGACCTAGAAACCAGAGAGGGATCTCCTGAACCCTGACAGCCTGTTTTGACCCTATAGTGCCTGAATGGTCATAACTTGACCATACGAACTCCGATTGATCAGATTTTGGTCTCGTTGGAAAGCTCGTTGAGAATTCTACGTGGACCTCGACTGGTTTTTGTAAGAATCATACGCGGAGTTTTAGAACATGCATTTTTAAGTTGACCTTTAGGTGGAACTAAGTGGTCCTCAGATTCAGGGGGTACAGTGAACTACTCCAGGGGAACTGAAAATATTGATGTGTGTCTTCCAATTACTTGTGGTAATAAAGCTATAGTAACTGGTGAGCTTTTGCAGGAACTTTGTGTGCACTCAAGGCAATCCAAAGCAAGCTAGCACGGGTGAGTATCAAGCTTGGGAGAAGGCTTCCTGGGCTTGTGTAGCAGTCTGGTCAACCAGCTAATTGAGGTTGGAAGATCTCTCAACCCTCCTTTGTCAATTCCTAGCCTAGGCTAAGTACGACTTAGGTGTGGTAATTAATTAGGGCAACGTTAGGCACGAATCAAGTCCAAGAGTATTAAGCAACCAAGTGCAAGAAGTAAATAGGTCGTAAGTGCGAAAACCCTAAGGGACAAAAGGTAAACGGGAATCGATCACTTATCAAGTGCGGAAATTCACTTAAGTACTCCTGACGACGCGATTTCAGACAAGACCATAAACATAATATTCAACTCAAAAGAACAAAGTGATTGGTGCAAATTAACTTGCAACGAGAGTGTGCTTGAGTCCAAGGGGGTAGATAAATCAGGCATATGAACCTTAGATCAGGCAGACACTTAGGCCGGGACAGACAAAGCCTCAGATCTTCTGAAGCTAGTGTCAATCACACTGCCAGGTCTTGGGCCCAGCAGTTGAGTGATTACCCATACACTCCCAGATCAGAAACCAGTGATTCTGAGATGTCCTATCACATGGAGAGACCAGTAGGTAGTTCAGGGTTGGCTTATCTAGAAAAGCCAGAGGGACCTTACAAGACTCAATTGGAATACATCAGGACTAATCGTCTAGGTGCTCGCATCTACGAAGACGGACTGAGAAGATCGGTGGTCCAGATTAAGAACCCCGATCAACCCCATGGATTAGACCACCCGGGAGTCAAGTTTGAGAATGGAGCATACCTAGATAAAGAGGGAACTATATATGTAGTCACCACTCTTCCTGATAGAACTGATGAGTTTGGAAATGTGATTGCGGAGACCGACATGGGTGATATAGAGCAAGGGAACTTAGAGAGAGAGCCAAGAACTCCCCGTGGTAAATCTGTCTTGACCAGAATCATGACTCCAGAGTGGATTCCACAGGATAATAAAAGCATAGATCTGCTCTTAAACCGAGAAACCGATGAGGCTTTTTGGAGATATAAATCTTCTCAACCTCAGGAAGTGAGTGCCCTCACAATCTATGAGTTTAAAGACCCTAATAGCCCAGGCCAAGTAACCTACCTAGACAATGCATCAGAGAGAATCTTCGTGGTCACTGAGCATGGCAGACATGCCTACACATGGAAGGGTGAATTCATTTTCCCCCAACCAAGATCGAATGTATCCTATGGTCACCCTGGAGCTGGAACATCCCAAGCTCATGGAACTCAAAGAGACAGAAGTAGAGATAGACCAGAAGTAAGCTTTGCCAACCCTGTGGGCAGAGAAAGAACGAGGACGGAGACGAATAGAGTAGAACCGGAGATACCTAGAGCTCACAGGAATCAAAGAAATGTGGATGAGTTCCCTCTACCACGACCTAGAGAGCACACAAGAACTCTGAGACCGACCCAGCTAGTCAAGTCCATGAAGAATTACTTTGATGGCACAGGAGATCCCTATGATCATGTGGCGGAGTTCAAGCAAGTCTTGAGAGCTGAACAAGTGGAGGATCTATTCACGCAGTACAATGCCTTTGGTCTAACCCTTAGGAACACAGCACTTACATGGTTTCAGCCATTGGATGAGCGCCAGTTCAGGAGCATAGACCAACTCCTAGAGGCTTTCATTGTAGAGTTCTCTAAGAGTGGCATAAGACACAATACCTCCTCATTGATTCACAGCTTCAAACAGACTCCCCAAGAGACTGTCAGATTGGCTGGAAGAAGATTTAGACAATATCTTGAAAGGTGCCCTGTTTCGGAGCTGCCCACACCTGCAAAACAGGTAGCCTTATTCCTTGATGGATTGCTGAGTACGAAATTGAGATCCTACGTGTATCTGAAGGACCCTAGGACTATAGAAGAGTGTGTACGCATGTGCATTGACATCGAAGATAACCTAGGGGAAGAACTAGAGCTTTCCAAAATCTACAAAGATTCAGATAGCGCATCTAGTCACTCTACCACGCAATCCACATCAATCGAGGAACTTGCAGAGAAAGTAGCTCAGAAATTAGGTGTAACTAGCAAACAAATCCCAAGGTTTGCTCCTGTGAAAAGGTGCTATACATGCGGTGGTGACCATATGGCGAATGTCTGCCCTATTATGACTCAGCCCCAAGTAAATCCTAGTAGCCAGTACTGCACCATAGAACGGAGATACACCAATCACACCGCACAAGATTGCCCATACAACAAGCAGGCAGTTAGGCAACCCTACCCTCAGCCCTACCAACAAGGCAGATACCAGAACCAAAATCCACCACCACAATATGCTAGACCCCAACAAACCTACCAACCACAATGCCAGGCCCAACAGAGACCCCAACCGGTGCTAGTTCAACAGCCTCCAAACCCAACTAATGTGATTCTGGTAAAGTATGTTGTTGTAGAAGAAAACCTGAATAGGGCCATAGTACCAGTAACCCCATTGATCTTAGAAAGTGATCCCAGTGACCATAGCTTTGATTCTACACATGTTGATAGTCCCCAGGCCTACTACATGCAGTCTCCTGAACATGGTGAGTCCTACTATAATGAAGAGCCAAATGAACTAGGTTGGGAGTCAGATTACACGAATGTCATGTATACAAACCCCAACCCTAGGCCTCAACCTAGGCAAGTAAGACCTCCATTCCCAAGAGGACCGTGTTACAGATGCCAAGGAGATCACCTCATTCGTGATTGCCCTTTACCCCCACCTACACAACCCCAGTCAGTGACGATCCAAGGCTTTTGCCAAGATTGTGGAAAAGAGCATCTCTTACGAGATTGCCCTAAAAATCCTAATAATATGCCAAAAATCACTCCCATTAATGTGATTGGGTTGGTTGTAGATTCCTCAGGAAGTGTCACTTCCACCGCACCAGTACAGGTAGTCACTAGAGCTCAGGCATTGCAGCAAAACCAAGAGGCAAGCCAGGAAAAGGTCCCAGAGGCTAGTGAAACTGAGAGCATAACCAAGAAAAGGACTAGAGCTTGGAAAGATAGTCGGGAAAGAATGAAAAGACAATGGGCTAAAAAGATGAGTGAACTTGAGGAAAGCATAAGAGAAACCAAAGCTAGGATAACTGAACTCACAACTCAAACTCCCTCTCACACGACTCCACCACCACCATTCCCATCTCCCTCCGACCAGCCACCTTCCAACCCGCCTCACCTAAACCCACCACCCCCTAGAGTAGGATCAGTCCTAGCAGATCCCACTCCCGAAGACCTTAATATGATGCTTAAAGCATATCAGGCCAGAATCCAAGAAGGGCCAACCATAACTGATCATGAAAAGTGCTACCCTAGAGCCGAGCTAGAGCTGGAACGAACTAAAATTTGTGCTAAGATGGTGGAATTGGCTCAAGCCATGTTCGAAGCTAGCCGCCTCTTTAATATCTCTAGCTCAGCAAAGACACAGTTGCACTTTGATGGACTGCTAGAAAGAATAGAGAAGCTGATTGCACAATCAGAAAAGGAACCTGCCCCTCAAAGAAAGGAAAGGGCAAGAGAACGGATAAGCCAGCCTCTTCAGGAAGCCCATGTGCCTCCTCAAGAAGCTTATCTTTCCCCCCAACAGGCAGATGAGCCTCCCTCGAAAGCTTATGTACCTCCACAGGTTGCCTACATTCCCTCTCAGGGAGCGTGTGAGCCTGTTCGGAAGAGTAATAGAATGAGTAATCCTCCCCTGGAAGCTTGTGCTCCAGCCATCTATGAGAACAAGGAGAGAGCCAACGATAGAATAAGCCCTCCTTCCCAGATCGCTTGTGTGCCTAATTCTACGGAGCCAGACACTTCTTCGTCTATGAATCGATTTGCACCAGACTTCCTACGAGAGATTCAAGAAGACAAATGGGATAACGAAAGTGAAGTCGCCCCTCCCTTTGAACTTGTGGATGATGCACACGACCAATTCCCACAAGACATCCCATCTATTTACGGGGAACATGAGAGTACTCAGTCTCACGAGAGATTGGACTTTGAGTCTAATTCCATACAAGAGCTACCCCACTTCACAGGCCCATGGGAAGCCAAGTCCACGTGTATGAGAGCACCCACAGTCATGGTAAGGAACGACGACTCAGTCATACTTAGGAACTCGGAGGTAGTAGAGAACACCAAGGTGCAGCGCGATCTCACTTTGGAAGAACTGCCTAAGGATAGACCAAAAGCACAGAAATATGTAGCCAATCAAGTAACTGAAGTTGCAAAGCCACGTTCCCGGGTAGGATCCCATAGGACAGTGCCAGAAATTCCCTTGGATAAGATAGTAGATATGTGTGAAGGCGAAGAAGGGAACACCTATCTTCCCATCACTTACCAGGACTACACCACCAAGGCAATTTTGGACTCAGGTGCTGGAGTTGCAATTGCCACTACTTCCCTTTGGAAGCGTTGGGGCAAGCCAGCACTCAGGCCAACGAGAATGAAATTGCAGATGGCCGATGGTCACATAGAGAGACCCCTAGGATTGTTAGAAGGAATAACTCTCACCACTTGTGGTGTCGAGTTTGAGCATACATTTGCCATATGTGACTTTAGCAAAAATCATGCCTATGAGATGATTTTGGGAAGACCCTTCATGCGACAATTGCAAGTGGTCCAGGATTGGGGAACCAATTCGTTGTACCTGCAACACTTAGGAGTTACAACCAAAGTAAATCTCAAAGATTACTCTCATAGAGATGTCCCTCCTATCCAGTGGAATCCCATCCATAGAGCCAAAGATGATACAGAATCAGTGCATTCCATAGGGTCAGGATCCTCATGGATGCATGAAGACACTCACTTATGGATGTGCAAGGTAGCAGTAGAAGAAGAGAAGAGAGAGAAAGCCAGAGAGGTAGGTGCAAAAGAAACACATAGATTAATTCAAGACCCAGCCTATGCACCTGTAGTTTTTCCTGATGAGGAATTTGAACCCCATGGCTGGGCAGAAATTTTAGCAACAATGGACGTAGCCATCAATGAAGAACAATGGACACCTCACTGTGATGAGGATGGCTATGACATTTCAGTCTTCTCCATAGAGCCAATCATGGGAGAGGCAGTTCTAGAAGAATGCGAACCTAGCCCTGATGCATTTGAGGATGCAAGTGACTCCGATCTAGAGTCAATCATTATGGACCCACCATTTGCATCAGATGAAGAATACTTCCATGAAGTAGAGTTTCAACCCCAGAGGCATGGAGAGGTTACAAATGATGTAAGATTAGCAACACATGTGACCCTGAAGGAAGAAGGAAAGAAACGAAAGAAGAGAGAAGCCTCACCAGAAGAGGAAGAATCTTTGTTTGAGGTCCCAGAAAATTTTAAGAAGTATGAGATAGATGACAGGAGAGTCATGATAAGAATGCCTAAACGAGAGGCACAATCAGGAGAGGCCTATGATAACAAAGAAACCACCAAGAAAATAGTAGTGGCCCTAGAAGAAGGAGAGGAGAGATGCACGTACATAGGCCATGACCTAACAGAGGAAGAAGAGCATGCGTTGATAGCCTTGCTAAGAGAATACAGAGATGTATTCGCTTGGAGTTACAAGGATTTGAAAGGTGTTGACCCCGATATATGCTCACACACTATCCCCATGACCTCAGATGCTAAACCCTCTAAGCAAAAGCCCTATACTTATAACGATAATTACGCTGCTAAGATCAAAGAAGAGATAGATAGATTGGTTGAAGCTGGATTTATCTATGAAATTGAGCACACTGAATGGGTATCCCCCATCGTAGTGGTGCCCAAGAAGAATGGCAAGCTGCGTGTGTGCATTAACTTGAAAAAGGTTAATGCAGCCACAATTCGAGATAACTATCTGCTTCCCATCACAGAACATCTCTTAGAAAGAGTGGCAGGCAAGGAAGTGTACAGCTTCCTTGATGGGTTTTCGGGCTACAATCAAGTAGCCATAGCTCCAGAGGATCAGCATAAGACAGCCTTTGCCACAGAATGGGGCATTTTTGCTTTTAGAGTAATGCCATTTGGGCTTACCAACGCACCAGCTACCTTCCAGAGACTAATGTGCCATGTATTTAAGGAGTTCCTGAGGAAAAACTTAGAAGTCTATGTTGATGATCTTTGTGCTCATTCCAACATTAGACAAACCCATATCCCTGAACTCAGACAAATCTTTGACAAATGTAGAGAATATCAAGTCTGCCTGAACCCAGAAAAGTGTGTTTTTATGGTCAGGCAAGGCAAGATTCTAGGACACATAGTGTCAAAGAATGGCATATCCACTGATGAAGAGAAAGTGAGAGCCATAGCAGAGCTACCTAGGCCAAAGAATGTCAAGGAAGTACAAGCTTTCATGGGGCATTGTGGTTATTACCGACGATTTATACACATGTATGCTGTCATTGCAAAGCCCATGTACGGACTTCTGACTAACTTTGAGTGGACGGATGAATGTGAGAATTCCTTCTAGGAGCTTAAACGAAGATTATGTTCAGCACCAATCTTGACCACACCAGATTGGAATAAGTCATTCCATGTTCATGTGGATGCATCCAATTATGCCATTGGATGTGTGCTTGCACAACCTACTGGTGAAGGTAATATGGATCTTCTAATTGCCTATGCCAGTCGACAATTGAATGCGGCTGAACGGAATTACACCACTACAGAGCGAGAAGGTTTAGGCATGGTATATGCAGTTAAGAAATTTAGACACTATTTGCTTGCAAATAAGTTTAAATTTTTTACTGATCATCAGGCATTGCTGTACCTCGTAAACAAACCATGCAATACAGGAAGATTAGTGAGATGGTTTCTCTTGCTAATGGAATATGATTTTGAGGTTGTGGTAAGGAAAGGGAGGACTCATTTGAGAGCTGATCATCTTTCTAGGCTCACATCGGGAGAAGCCCCACAAGGAGTATCAGATGACCTTCCTGATGCTTACTTGTTTAATTTGGAAGTGGTGCCGCAGTGGACTAAGCCATTGGTACCAGTATTGACATACGGGCCTAACCATCCAGTGGTAAACACACGAAATAGAGAGGTTGTAAAAGCCCAAAAGTACCACATCATGGCAGGAAGTATGTACAAGCACACAGATCAAGGGATCTTGGCTTGTTGCGTAGAAGAGGATGAGTACGCTAAATGGTTGCAATTAGCACATGTAGGTGCGTTAGAGCAACACTACTCAAAGCAACGAACTTTACAGACCCTAAAGAGACTCGGAGTGCATTGGCCGACTATGGAAGCGGATGTCCAAAAGTTGTGCAAGGAGTGCCCAATCTGCTGCACTAAACCACCTGTGGAACACGCCACTCTTTATCAAGTATCCATTGTGCCAGATTGGAGCGAACCTCTAGTATCCTTCCTGAGGACAAACACATTCCCTCCAGACATGACTCTGGCTAGGAAAAGGAGTTTAGAACAAGAAGCCCTGGATTACTCACTCATTGGTGATCATCTATATAAGCGTGGTAAAGATGGTTACCTGAGACTGTGTGTCCATGAAAGTGAATATCTCAAGATCTTGGAAACTGCTCACCAAGGTGTAGCAGGAGGACACTTTGGACCGGATCAGGTGATCAAGGCAATACTATTTGCGGGCTTCTGGTGGCCTACCCTTCACATGGATGCACATACCTATGTGAAACGGTGTGATGTCTGTCAAAGGACTCAGTATCCTATACGCAAAGATGAGATGCCACTGAAACCTATGATGGGTGGACGTGCGTTCTCTAAGTGGGGAATAGACTTCGTAGGCCCTATTAATCCCCCAGCTAAGGGTTCTCATGTGGAATACATCATTGTTGCAACAGACTATCTAACTAAGTGGGTAGAGGTAAAAGCTACGACAAAGAATGACGCTCAGACAACTGCTAAATTCTTGTTTGAGAATGTATTCACAAGATATGGGCTACCTATAGAGCTTGTAAGTGATAGAGGCACTCACTTCTTGAACGAAGTGATTGAAAATCTACTCCAAGAATTCTTGGTAATACACAAGAAGTCTGCCCCCTATCACCCTCAAGCTAATGGACAAGCTGAGAGCACTAATAAGATCTTATGCAATGTACTGACGAAATTAGTGAACACTAAACGCTCTGATTGGGACAAACAGCTACACCATGTTGTTTGGGCATATCGAGTTGCCTACAAAACGGTACTCCAAGCCACCCCCTTTCAGATGGTATTTGGCCAAAACGCAGTGCTACCCTTGGACTTCTTAATACCTACGTTGAAAGTAGCACAAGAGCACGAATGGACAGGTCATGAGCTCTCCTCTAGGATCTTTGACCTTGAACGATTAGGGGAAACAAGGCTGAGAGCCGCTGCAGGAATATATGCAGCCAAGAAGAGACAGAAGGCATACTTCGATGCCCATGTGAAGGAAAAGGGCTTGAAAGTAGGAGACCTAGTTTTAGTCTATACACTGAAACAACACGCAAGGAAGCTAGAAAAGAGAGGCTACGGACCTATGATCATCAATAGGATCTCCACGAGTGGAGCAGTACAATTAGCCACGTTAGAGGGTGATATTCTCCCAAACTATATTAGCGGTTGCAGAGTCAAGTTGTATCAGGAACCCCTCACGGAGGAAATGCTCAGCCGACTCAACACTGCTAAGAAACGCAAAGAGACAGAAAAGCGAATTCGAGAAGAGGCTCAAGCAGAAGCTTTAGAACGCATCAGAAGGAGGAAGTTACGAAGGCAAGGTAGAGATCAGCCTAGAACGAATGACTATGCAGATCAAGGATATCCTATGGCCATGTGTGAAGTCGCAGGAACAAGCTCGCATAGGATAATTGATCGACGTCCTTTCATAACCCTAGATATAGGACAAGGAAAGAATGCAAGGACCGTAAGAGCCTTGATTGACTCAGGTGCAGCCACTAGTGCTGTTAAATTGTCTTACTGTCAAGAGTTGCAGTTAACTATCAATCCTGTGGAAGCATATCTCATAGGATTGGGAGGCGTGGAAACCCCTTGCATGGGCGAGGTGGAACTTCCCCTCTACATTCACGATGAGGCAATGACAGTTAAAGTACTAGTGTGTCAAGATGAGGATCTCACTGAACCTCTTGTCTTGGGTCAAGACTGGATCTATGACCATGCAGTTAACTTAAACCTTAGAAGTCAAATTCTTCAAGTTTGGGTACATGAACAATGCATTACAATAGAATTAGAGAACTGCATGCTCCTAAATCATGGCACCACACACTCTCTTAGTTCTTCCAAGACTAATCATATGAAAGAAGATGTTGTATGTGTCAAAAGCTCTATGATGCAGAAGGAGTCAATCGTGGAAGACCAGGTTCGAAGGCGGGTGGATCTTTCTTCTTCTTCAAAGAATCAAGTAGCCACTGTTGTGAGCCCACCACACAAGCAAACACAACCGTTCACGATAACTGCTACATCAAATAGACAGACACCATTCGATAAAAAAGCGGTTCCGGGCATGAAGCAGATCTGGGTACGCAAAGGAGAGCAACCACCAGCCTTGCCCCCACAAATCCCATCCATGCACACTAACCAGGCTAGAAGACGAAGGAAGCAGCTCAGACAAGCTCAATCACAAGGTATCCAACAAGTTTGGGTGCCTAAGAAGTTAGCTGCAACTCAACAAGGGCAATTACATATGTGGGTACCTAAGAAGCTCCTACATCCACAACAACCTTTGTTCCCCCACATGCAAAAGGTTTCAACAAAGAAGCCAAAAAGAGAAAAGGGTAAGAACCACGTACAGAGACCAAAGGAAGATCAAATCAGCTCTTCAACATTAGTAGGAAGACATGCAAAAAGGATATGGGTTTGGAAGCCAAAAGTGCAAGTAGCCTCCACCGAACCAAAGCGTCAACCACACTGGACACCACAATTCAGGAAGCATCCAAAGAGAAAGACGCCTGAAGTGACCTCTACAGTGCCAAATGATGTTCTAAAATGGACTCCAATAAGGAGGATTACATCAGTTCGAGACTCAATGGATACCTCCACCAAGGTCGGCATCAATCTCCGCAAATAACATCGAAAGCCTCGAACGAGCAACAACCATGTGCTCCTTGCACAACCCTGTCGTTTGCACCATTCAGGTCATGCATTTCCAAAGTATGCATTAATATAGGGCCACATTACACGGCCGTGCATAGACACTTGAAAATCCCATGCACAAGCGCACAGTGACATATGTCAAACATTTCTATTGATACTAACTTTTGTGTTCTTGTTTTGTGATATCCTTTTTCTCTCAAAAAAAAAAAGTGGGCGAGAGCTTGTTCCCAGGTTTGGCTTATGAAACATGAATGAGTCATGCTTAGTGAAGGTGGAACTGTTGATTACTAGGCATTTATCAATTTGGACAGAAGTGTGTCTCGGCCAGCAGTGAGATTATTGCTGCCTTATCTGGTAGATGACAAGCATTTGGCATGAACATGGCATCTACAACTATGATTCTCTCTTACCATGGTAGGAATGAAGAGCTTGAAGGTCCGCAACTTGAGGGATGCTTAACTACTTCATGTACCAGAGCATCCAAGGAGATATCTGCAAAAAGTAGTTCTGGAGGAGAAGACTCCTGCATATGGTGAGCTAAAGAGAATATGTGAAACTCAGCTTGGTGTAGTTACCCGATGTTGCTTGCCAAGGAATACAAAGCAATTCAATTCTCAGTATTTCCTGAACCAGTATGGAACAGTAGCACTGGTGAATGGTCTATGTCAATCAGCATGGTAATCTCTTAGAAACTGGCACGTGTCCAATATTCTTTTGAGTGTCAATATAGGGAAGTGAACGTGCATGAGCCCAAGCTCAGAAATGCACATTGTTAGTGACAAATGTTGCTTCGAAAAGAGGAGAGGGGATCCACCACTCAAAAGATCTCATCAGTGGACAATCAACATGGAAATTCATCAACAAGGTTCCATCCCAAAGGCCGAGTGTACAACACGAAGAGACAAACATCCATCAACCTTCGCCATGGTAAGTATCTTTACTCTGGAAACACCATAACCATGATAGTTTAGGAAACCTCTTCGTCAGCATACCCTTGAGCACTTAGCTCAAGACCCGCAATTTTTGCACCATACTTCTTCCAATGCATTTTCCAAGTAAGCATGCGTAGGGCTACATTACAAGGCCGTGCACAAGGCACATACTTTTTTCAACCCAGGCATGAACACACTTACCCATCATTCATTATGGGTGATGAGTAGTTGGCATGACTGCTCTCAACATCATCTTTGAAAGAGCTAGCGGACATCATGGGAACAACATCCATATCTCGGAAGCAAATTGAAGCCAGTAGTTGCTCCAAATCACTCTTGACAACCTCTTTTGAGCAACTTGCAGTTTTGAAAGCTCACAACTACACCTTCTTCCTGGAATCCACGGAACCAGCTCATACAACGGATGGACACCACCTCTCAAAGCACTACACAGAACAGCCCTTCCAACAAGGGTCTGTCAGGGACGACAGACTCGAGAGGGGGGGGAGTGTTGAAGCTCAAAGTCAAGGACAAAACAGGGAAGCACATCAAAAGGTGGACACACGAGGAAAGGGAGCAAGTAGGGAGCTCCAAGAAGTGTATGTCAAATTTTCAGAAGAATCCCCTACAAAAATAGTGATTTTCATCACTAAAAACCATTGTAAATACCATTATCTATTTTTAGTAACTTCATTTTGTTCAAGCCGAGGAGTCCTCGAGCTTGAGGAGTATTAGAAGTACCATCGTACCAATTTTCATAATTTTTAGACTTCGTTTGAGCCCTCAAATAAGCCCTGGAACCTAATTTTTAACTAGGCCGGACACTAGGTCTGGACAGGGCCAAAGCTAGTCAAAAACTATAAATAGAGCTAGAGAGCTCATTTTTGGGGAGCTTCTTGTAGTTTGAGCTTGTATGAGAACTTTGTTGCAATAGAAGTGATTCCATTGTCTTACTCTCTTTGTTCTTGCCGTGTGTGTGCGTGTGCGTGTATGTGTGTGCATGCTTGTGTGCTTCTCACTCACGCACTTGTGCTTCCACTTGCTCGTGGTCTTCATACCATCCTCACGTCTCCCCGGATTGACATTAAAGGAGGTGCTACTCATCGCTGAGCTACGGAGGACTCAGTCTTACCTAGGAACACAGAGGTAGTGAAAAACACTAAAGTGCAGTGCAATCTCAAGTTAGAAGAGCTACTCAAGGTTAGACGTGAATTATGGAAACATGTCGCCAAACAAGTACCAGCGATAGTGAAACCTCATTCCCAGGTAGGATCACATAGGACAGTGCCAGAGATACCCTTGGATAAGATAGGAGATATGTGTGAAGGTGAAGAAGGGAACACCTATCTTCCCATTACCTACCAGGAGTACACCACCAAGGCAATTTTGGACTCAGGTGCAGGAGTTGTTGGAGAGTGTTAATCTCCAAAAGAACAACTTATTCTTGTGATTAGAGCACCTCTATACCAAGAATAAGTCAAAACCTTTCACACATTTAGAGGATTAATCTCCAAATTATTAAATCTGAGAAAATATGTGAAGAAGATGAAACACAGAAAAGTCTGCTGCAGAATTTCTTCACATTCACCTATCAAATCTGTAAAGTTTTTAATGAAACTTTGTACGAAGCATCTCCTAGAGATTGCGCAACTACTCCAAGTTGAATTACTCCAAAAGATTAAGTATAACTTGAGAAATTGATTTCACAAGTTACCTATGTCAGAAACTGTTACTCAAAACAGTCGACTCTACACCTGTAACTTTTAAGACTTGGTTCTCCTTGAATAGAACCCGTTTTACAAAATGCTTCTAGACATAAGTAGCTTATCTTCCAACTTAAAGATTAAGCCCTCACTCATGCAAAACTTTAAACTGTGCTAGGAGAAATGACCAAAACATTAACTTCAAAATATGCGCCTGTTTTAGGAACCAGTGAACATACTTCACATATGAATGTTCCTACACTTAATTCACTCAGCCTGATTACAATTGGAAGCTAAAACTTTGTACAGAGGTCAAGCAACTCTCAACTTAGACTTGTACAAAAGCATTCCACAATTGATCTACTGTAGAAGGAGAACACACAGAAACATCGGGCGCAAAAATTTTCATTTACTCAGAGAAAATACAACTGAGTGATGAGAGCTAACTCAAATTCACTTTCCTCTATCTTATGACTTCTAACTAATGTCACATATGCTCTCATACATGCCCCGACTTTTCTCAAAGTATTTATAGATAATTTGTACATAATCTTTACTGAACAAAAGATCTAAGTCATCTATGACTATGCTAATGTACATATGTGTACACTTCTCTTGTCCTCTGAATGTAATCTTCTTCCACACTTTAGGAATTGATTCTTCCTTCATCATTTGATCTTCCAAGCCTTCAATTGGTGATTGGTATGCACCAACAGCTCCCCCTCAATCATCAATTGAGGTTTTCTCTGTCTTCTTGATACTTGCCATGTCTTTGAACCTTTGTAACTTAGGTCCATCCAAACTCTTTGTCATCATATCTGCCACCTGTTCTTTTGTTGGAGTGTACATCACTTCAATCTCTTTATCTAGTACCTTTTCCCTCAAGAAATGATACTGAATCTCTATATGCTTAGTCCTGGCATGAAAAACAGGGTTAGCTGCCAAATACAAAGAACTCATATTGTCTCCAAAAATTATTGGAGTACTATGATCAGTCTCAAAACTTTTCATCAAGGTCTTCAACCATATGACTTCTTTTGCAGCTTCTACCATTCCCTTATACTCAGCTTCTGTGGATGATAAAGCAACTGTATGTTGCTTCTTTGAACACCAAGATACTAACTTATCTCCAACATAACATAGATATCCATGAGTAGACCTTCTATCATCTGAGTTACCTGCCCAATCTGCATCACTAAACACTTTGATTCTTGTGTCAGAAGTGAAACCATAATACAAACCTTCACTTAGGGTTCCCTTGATATATCTGAGTACCCTTTGGGCTGCAATCCAATGAGTCTTCTTTGGACAATGCATGAATTGTGACAACACACCTACTGCATATGATAGATCTGGCCTTGTCAAGGTAGCATAGATTAAACTACCTACCAAACTCTGATATTTCTTCATATCATTGAACTCTTCACCTCCATACCTGCTCAATTTATGATTTACCTCCAATGGTGTAGTTGAGGTCCTGCTATCTTCCATGTTAAACTTGACTAGAAGATTCTTCAAGTATCTCTCTTGTGAAACATATACTCCATGTTGAGTATACACAATCTGCATTCCTAAAAAATAAGATAAGTTTCCCAAGTCACTTATCTTAAACTCCTTCTCTATTTGCTTCTTGAGTTCATTGATTCCTTGAGCATCTGTTCCTGTAACAATAATATCATCAACATAAATACACATGTAAATGTATCCATTTTCACTTGCCTTCACTAGCAAGCTACTATCTGCCTTTGATGCTTGAAATCCACATTCATTCAAGAACTTGACCAATCTGTAATTCCAAGCTCTTGGGGCTTGCTTTAACCCATATAAAGCTCTCTTGAGCTTACACACATAATCTGATCCAATTGATTCCATAAAACCTTCTGGTTGCTCCATATATACTTCATCTGCAATGTAACCATTAAGAAATGCATTCTTCACATCCAATTGTGATAATTTCCATCCCTTGCAAGTAGCAATAGCAATCAATGTCCTAATTGTAGACATCTTAGCAACAGGACTAAAGGTTTCATCATAATCTACCCCATAAGTTTGGGCATAACCTTTAACCACTAGTCTAGCCTTATATCTAGACACCTTACCATCTGCAAACCTCTTTGTTTTATATACCCACTTGCATCCAATGACTTTCTGATTCTTTGGTCTTGGTACTAATTCCCAAGTTTCATTTTCAAGTAGAGCATCATACTCTTCTTGCATTGCCTTCTCCCAATTCTGTTTACCTTTGGCTTCTTCATAAGTAGTTGGATCTTCTTCTGTTTTCACAATGTAGGCATAATCTTTTGTTGTTAGGAAAGATGTATCATAACTATACCTTATAGGCTCTTTCCTTTCTCTTGTAGATCTCCTGATTTCTGCACTTCTTGAAGTTTCAGCCTCATTTGATTCTGGATCAAATCTTGGCCCTTCTTCTACATGATCCTGCACTCTACATCTAGAGTCAACTTCATCAACAATTTCTTCACAAACTTTTACCTTTGCCTTTCCTTTTCTTTGAATTTCTTCAACACCTGTATACTCATTTGGTGATCCTGTATACCACATATTTTGCTCATCAAATGTTACATCTTTAGTAACAAGAAATTGCTTTGTGGATGGACTCCACAATCTGTAACCCATCTCTCTATCATCATATCCAATAAACACATACTTCTCTGCTTTTGGTTCTAGCTTATGTCTTAATTGTGAAGGAACATAAGCATATGCAATACATCCAAATACTTTACAATGATCAAGACTAGGCTTCTTACCCCACCATGCTTCATAAGGGGTTCCTCCATCCAAAGCTTTGCAAGGCAACCTATTCACAAGGTATGTTGTAGTGTTAATGGCTTCTGCCCATAAGTAATTTGGACAATTCTTTTCCTTCATCATGGCTCTTGCAAACTCTACAAGAGTCCTATTCCTCCTTTCTGCTACTCCATTTTGTTGAGGGGAGTACCTGCAAGTCACTTCTCTTTTGATACCTGCATTCCACAAATAATCATCAAACTCTTTTGAGAAATACTCTCCCCCTCCATCTGATCTTAACCTCTTTAGCTTTTGTCCTGTGATCCTTTCTGCATAAGCATGGAAATGTTTGAATGTCTTAAAGACTTCTGATTTATCCTTGATTACATACAAAGTAATCCACCTGGTTGCATCATCAACAAACAACACATAATATCTGGATCCATTTATGCTATAGTCCCTTGAGGGACCCCATACATCTGTATGAACCAATTCAAGCATATTTGAATACTTGTACCCTGATTTGTTATAAGAACTCTTATGTGCTTTACCTAATTGACAAGCTTCACACTTGTACACCATATGTTGCCCTTCAATGTTTGGCAATCCAAGCACCACCTGATTCTTTGACATCTCCTTTATAGCTCTCTCATTGAAATGACCTAGCCTCTTATGCCATAGGTCTAATTCAGACACCTTTTGACCTCCATAGGTAAACAATGCATGTCCCACATTACCTTGGACTTTGAGAGTAAAAAATCTTCCTTCCTTTTTACCTGCAATTATGTTTCTATATCCCTGATTTGGATCTTGTACATAAACACCATCATTTGTGAATCTTACCTCATATCCTTTCTCCACAATTTGCCCTACACTTATCAAATTTTTAGGAATAGTAGGAACATAAAGTACCTTACTCAGAAGTGTACTTCCACTCTTTGTCTTCACTGATCCAATGCTCTCCACTTTATGTTTGGTATTGTCACCTGTTTGGACTGTATGTCCATTCACCCTTGCTTCCATATCAGTCATCAAGGATAGATTCCCACTCAGATGGTTGCTGCACCCTGAGTCAATATAAAACACTCTTTGATCTTCTCCCATTGATTCATGAGTTGCATTCAAGATAAGAGTCATGTCATCCTTCTGATCTGATGCATAATTGTAATAATTGTTGTTGTAGGACTGAGATTGGAAGTTTCTTCCACCTCCTCTACCATATGATGTCCTACCACCTCTTCCTCTGAAATTACCTCTTTGGTTTCTGCCTCCTCTACCTCTTTGACTATAATTCTGATTGTTGTATCCTCCACTTTGATTGTTATACCAACAATAATTTGCCAAATGATTTGTTCTGCCACAAATCCAACAAGCTTTAGCATTATCTTTGTTCTTACCTCCTCTTCCTTTACCTCTGAAATTTGTCTTCCCTTTTGTGAAGTTGGCTTGATTTGAATTCCCTTCATCATCATTTGATTGCTTTCCTTTGCCATTCTTTTTCTTGTCTTTGGAGTACATAGCTTGACTTGTACTTCTATCATTGTCTCCTTTAAGATCCTGCTCAAAAGTTAGCATGTGTCCTAGCAATTGATTAAGGTCAGGAGTAAAGTGATCAAGTGACAACTCTATGGATAATATAAAAGGCTTCCACTTCTCATCACCTCTTAGACCTGTAAGTATTTGTCTTACCAACTTTTCCTCTTCAATATCTTCATCCACTGCTCCCAAGCTATCTGCAATATCTTTCATCCTTGCCACATAATCTGAAATTGATTGTGAGCTCTTCTTCTTGAAAGTTGTGAACTCAGCCCATAGTGAGGACTTCCTTGACTTAGTTGTATTTTGGAAATGCTCTTCCAAGGCATTCCAAACATCTGTAGCACTTTCTAAACCTCTGATGTGAGGTAGAAGGTAATCATTTACAGCCATGTAGATGATACTCCTTGCTTGAGCATCCTTTCTCATCCAAGTCTTCAACATTGCAAGTTCTTCCCTAGTAGGAATACTTGGATCTGCAAACTCTGGTTTTTCTTCATCTCCTGTAATAAATGATATAAGGTCTTTGCTCATGAGGTGTGCTTCCATCCTCATGGACCAAGCTAGATAGTTCTCCCTATCTAGCTTATCAATCTGCAAGCTTTCTCCCATCTTGTATCCACCTGTGTATTGAAAACTTCAAGCTTTACAAACAATGTATGTACCTTTACTTCGAATTGGACTCCTTTTGTCTTTCTTGATGTCAAATAGTCTTCTCCTCAAGCTTTGACTCCAAACTTTCACTTCTTAGTCCTTCAAGTGTTGAATTTCTTGAATCTGCAGCAGTCGGGATCCTCCTTTCCTTGAAATTGATGTCTCCTGCTCTGATACCACTGTTGGAGAGTGTTAATCTCCAAAAGAACAACTTATTCTTGTGATTAGAGCACCTCTATACCAAGAATAAGTCAAAACCTTTCACACATTTAGAGGATTAATCTCCAAATTATTAAATCTGAGAAAATATGTGAAGAAGATGAAACACAGAAAAGTCTGCTGCAGAATTTCTTCACATTCACCTATCAAATCTGTAAAGTTTTTAATGAAACTTTGTACGAAGCATCTCCTAGAGATTGCGCAACTACTCCAAGTTGAATTACTCCAAAAGATTAAGTATAACTTGAGAAATTGATTTCACAAGTTACCTATGTCAGAAACTGTTACTCAAAACAGTCGACTCTACACCTGTAACTTTTAAGACTTGGTTCTCCTTGAATAGAACCCGTTTTACAAAATGCTTCTAGACATAAGTAGCTTATCTTCCAACTTAAAGATTAAGCCCTCACTCATGCAAAACTTTAAACTGTGCTAGGAGAAATGACCAAAACATTAACTTCGAAATATGCGCCTGTTTTAGGAACCAGTGAACATACTTCACATATGAATGTTCCTACACTTAATTCACTCAGCCTGATTACAATTGGAAGCTAAAACTTTGTACAGAGGTCAAGCAACTCTCAACTTAGACTTGTACAAAAGCATTCCACAATTGATCTACTGTAGAAGGAGAACACACAGAAACATCGGGCGCAAAATTTTTCATTTACTCAGAGAAAATACAACTGAGTGATGAGAGCTAACTCAAATTCACTTTCCTCTATCTTATGACTTCTAACTAATGTCACATATGCTCTCATACATGCCCCGACTTTTCTCAAAGTATTTATAGATAATTTGTACATAATCTTTACTGAACAAAAGATCTAAGTCATCTATGACTATGCTAATGTACATATGTGTACACTTCTCTTGTCCTCTGAATGTAATCTTCTTCCACACTTTAGGAATTGATTCTTCCTTCATCATTTGATCTTCCAAGCCTTCAATTGGTGATTGGTATGCACCAACAGGAGTTGCAATTGCTACAACTTCCCTATGGAAGCGATGGGGCAAGCCAGCACTCCGACCAACGAGAATGAAATTGCAGATGGCTGATGGTCATATTGAAAGGCCCTTAGGATTGCTAGAAGGAATAACTCTCACTACATGTGGGGTTGAGTTTGAGCATACTTTTGCTATATGCGACTTTAGCAAAAACCAAGCCTACGAGATGATTTTGGGAAGGCCATTTATGCGGCAATTGCAAGTAGTCCAGGATTGGGGAACCAATTCCTTGTATTTGCAACATCTAGGTGTTACAACCAAAGTCAATCTTAAGGATTACTCTCATAGAGACGTACCGCCTATTCAATGGAATCCCATCCATAGAGCCAGAGATGAGACTGAGTCTGTGCATTCCATAGAATCCGGATCCTCGTGGATGCATAAAGACACCCACTTATGGATGTGTAAGGTAGCAATAGAAGAAGAGAAGAGAGAGAAAGCCAGAGAGGTAGGTGCAAAAGAAAACCATAGATCAATTCAAGACCCAGCCTATGCACCTGTAGTCTTTCCTGATGAGGAATTTGAACCCCATGGCTGCGCAGAAATCCTAGCAACAATGGATGTAGCCATCAATGAAGAGCAATGGACACCTCATTGTGATGAGGATGGCTATGACATTTCAGTCTTTTCAATAGAGCCAATCATGGGAGATGCAGTTTTAGAAGAATGTGAACCTATCCTTGATGCATTTGAGGATGCGAGCGACTCCGATCTAGAGTCAATCATCATGGACCCACCTTTTGCATCAGATGAAGAATACTTCTATGAAGTAGAATTTCAACCCCAGAGGCACGGAGAGCTTACAAGTGAGGTGAGGTTAGCCACACAAGTAGCTTCTAAAAGCGGAGGAAAGAAAAGAAAAAAGAAGGAAGTCACTCTGGAGGCAGAAGAATCCTTGTTTGAGGTCCCTGAAAACTTTAAAAAATATGAGATAGATGATAGGAGGGTCATGATAAGAATGCCTAAACGTGAGGCACAAGCAGGAGAAGCCTATGATAGCAAGGAAACTACCAAGAAAATAGTTGTCGCCATCGAGGAAGGAGAAGAAAGATGCACATACATAGGTCATGACCTGACAGAAGAGGAAGAACAAGAGCTGATAGCCTTGCTAAGAGAATACCGAGATGTATTTGCTTGGAGTTATAAGGACTTGAAAGGGGTAGACCCTGATATATGTTCACATACAATCCCCATGACCTCAGACGCCAGACCCTCGAAACAGAAGCCCTACACATACAATGATAACTATGCTGCTAAGATCAAAGAGGAGATAGATCGACTGGTTGAAGCCGGATTCATCTATGAAATTGAGCACACTGAGTGGGTATCCCCCATTGTAGTGGTGCCCAAGAAAAATGGAAAGCTGCGTGTGTGTATTAACCTTAAAAAGGTTAATGCCGCCACGATTAGAGACAGTTATACGCTTCCTATCACTGAGCATCTATTAGAAAGGGTAGCAGGCAAGGAAGTGTACAGCTTCCTAGATGGGTTTTCGGGCTACAATCAAGTAGCCATTGCTCCAGAGGATCAACATAAGACGGCTTTTGCCACGGAGTGGGGCATATTTGCCTTTCGGGTAATGCCATTCGGGCTTACCAATGCACCGGCTACCTTTCAAAGATTAATGTGTCACGTGTTTAAAGAGTTCTTGAGGAAGAATTTGGAAGTCTATGTTGATGATCTTTGCGCTCATTCCAACATTAGACAGACCCATATACCCGAACTTAGACAGATCTTTGACAAATGTAGAGAATATCAAGTCTGCCTGAACCCAGAAAAGTGCGTTTTTATGGTCAGGCAAGGCAAGATTCTAGGACACATAGTGTCAAAGAATGGCATGTCCACTGATGAAGAGAAAGTGAGAGCCATAGCAGAGCTACCTAGGCTAAAGAACGTCAAGGAAGTACAGGCTTTCATGGGACATTGTGGTTACTACCATCGGTTCATCCACATGTATGCTGTCATCGCAAAGCCCATGTACGGACTTCTAACTAACTTTGAGTGGACTGAGGAATGTGAGAATTCCTTCCAGGAGCTTAAACGAAGATTATGTTCAGCACCAATCTTGACCACTCCAGATTGGAGCAAGCCATTCCATGTTCATGTGGATGCCTCCAATTATGCTATTGGATGTGTACTTGCACAACCTACGGGTGAAGGGAACATGGATCTCCCTATTGCCTATGCCAGTAGACAATTGAATGCTGCTGAACGGAACTATACAACCACCGAACGAGAAGGATTAGGCATGGTATATGCAGTTAAAAAGTTTAGACATTATTTGCTTGCAAATAAGTTCAAATTTTTTACTGATCACCAAGCTCTACTGTACCTGGTAAACAAGCCATGTAATACAGGCAGATTAGTAAGATGGTTTCTCTTACTAATGGAGTATGACTTTGAGGTAGTAGTGAGAAAAGGCAGAACTCACCTAAGAGCAGATCATCTCTCAAGGCTCACATCAGGAGAAGCCCCATAAGGAGTGTCAGATGACCTTCCTGATGCTTACTTGTTTAATTTGGAAGTGGTACCGCAGTGGGCTAAGCCATTGGTACCATTATTGACATACGGGCCTAACCACCCAGTAATAAACACGCAGGATAGAGAGGTAGTAAAAGCCCAAAAGTACCACATCATGGCAGGAAGTATGTACAAGCACACAGATCAAGGGATCTTGGCCTGTTGTGTGGAAGAGGATGAGTACGCTAAGTGGTTGCAATTGGCACATGTAGGTGCATTAGAGCAACACTACTCAAAACAACGAACCCTACAAACCCTGAGGAGACTAGGAGTGCATTGGCCAACTATGGAAGCTGATGTCCAAAAGTTGTGCAAGGAATGCCCAATTTGTTGCACTAAACCACCTGTGGAACATGCCACTCTTTATCAAGTGTCCATAGTGCCAGATTGGAGTGAACCACTAGTATCCTTCCTGAGGACGAAAACATTCCCTCCAGACATGACTCTGGTTAGGAAAAGAAGTCTAGAACAAGAAGCCCTAGAGTACTCACTCATTGGTGATAATCTCTACAAGCGTGGTAAGGATGGTTACCTGAGACTTTGTGTTCATGAGAGTGAATATCTAAAGATTTTGGAAACTGCTCACCAAGGTGTAGCAGGAGGACACTTTGGACCAGATCGAGTGATCAAGGCAATATTATTTGCAGGATTTTGGTGGCCCACCCTTCACATGGATGCACATACCTATGTGAAGAGGTGTGAGATTTGTCAGCGAACCCAGTATCCTATACGCAAAGATGAGATGCCCCTGAAGCCCATGATGGGCGGATGTGCATTCTCTAAGTGGGGAATAGACTTTGTAGGTCCTATCAATCCCCCAGTTAAGGGTTCCCATGCTGAGTATATCATCGTTGCCACGGACTATCTAACCAAGTGGGTAGAGGTAAAAGCCACAACTAAGAACGACGCTCAGACAACTGCTAAATTCTTGTTTGAGAATGTATTCACAAGATACGGGCTACCCATAGAGCTAGTTAGTGATAGAGGCACTCACTTCTTGAATGAAGTTATTGAAAATCTGCTCCAAGAATTCTTGGTAGTGCATAAGAAGTCTGCCCCCTATCACCCTCAAGCCAATGGGCAAGCCGAAAGCACCAATAAGATCCTATGCAATGTATTGACAAAATTAGTGAACAATAAACGCTCTGATTGGGACAAACAGCTACACCATGCTGTTTGGGCATACCGAGTCGCCTACAAAACGGTACTCCAAGCCACCCCCTTTCAGATGGTATTTGGCCAAAACGCCGTGCTACCTTTGGACTTCTTTATACCTACATTGAAAGTAGCACAAGAGCACGAATGGATGGGTGATGAACTCTCCTCTAGACTTTTTGACCTTGAGCGATTAGGTGAAACCAGACTAAGAGCAACTGCAGGAATATATGCAGCCAAGAAACGACAAAAGGCATACTTTGATGCCCATGTGAAGGACAAAGGCTTGAGAGCAGGAGATCTAGTTTTAGTCTACACATTGAAACAACACGCAAGGAAGCTAGAAAAGAGAGGCTACGGACCTATGATCATCAATAGGATCTCCACGAGTGGAGCAGTACAACTAGCCACTTTAGAGGGTGATGTTCTCCCAAACTATATTAGCGGATGCAGAGTCAAGCTGTATCAGGAACCCCTCACCGAGGAAATGCTAAGTCGACTCAATACTGCTAAGCAACGTAAAGAGGAGGAAAAACGAATTCGAGAAGAAGCACAGGCAGAGGCCTTAGAGCGCATCAGACGAATGAAGTTGAGGAGACAAGGGAGGGATCAGCCTATGATTGACACTCAAGAGTCTCCAGGCTATCACATGGCCATGTGTGAGGCTTCAGGTGAACGTACCCATAAGATATGGGATCGACGACCTTTTGTGACCCTAGAAATAGGACAAAGAGACAACCCAACAAGCGTGAGAGCTTTAATTGATTCAGGAGCTGCCACAAGTGCAGTTCGGCTTTCTTATTGCCAGCAGCTGCAATTGGAGGTAAAACCCATAGAAGCATATCTGGTAGGATTAGGAGGTGTTGAAACCCCTTGCATGGGGGAGGTGGATCTTCCCCTCTACATACAAGAGGTCCTCATGCCAGCAAAAGTGCTAGTGTGTGAAGACGAGGATCTGACCGAACCTCTTGTCTTAGGCCAAGACTGGATCTATGATCACGCAGTCAACCTCAACCTAAGAAGTGGACTTCTTCAGGCTTGGGTAGGCCAAAGCCGTCTCACGATTGAATTAGAAAATCAAGCACTCAAACCAATAGAACAGGCACCAACTCCTGGTCCCTCCAGGAATCCACATGAAGATAACAATGTTGTTCTTGTCCAAACTTCTATGGTGCAGAGGATTGTCAATCTTACTGAAGGTACAGGAGCCAATAAGGAGTTCCTAACTGATCCAAAGAAGATTCTAAACGGTCAGACCGAACATCACTCGACACGAAGGAGGCCGCTGATCAAGAGGCAGGTGCGCCAACCCGTGCAACACAGAGCACCTCGTGGCGCGAAGCAGATCTGGATACGCAAGGATGGAAAACCCACCACTCTAATAGCAGACTCCCGAGGAGACAACAAACAAGCCACACCATCACGGACACAAGTGAAGGAGTACCCTAGGAAACCTCCTAGGCACACCACATCTATTTGGATCCCTAAGCGGTCAAGGAAGGCTAGCCCCAATGCTAGACACATATGGGTGCCCAAGGCCTGTTTACGAGCCCAAATAGTTCCAACTCTAGTTACTGGCATAATTCCACACTCTCAAGTCCTCTCGACTAACAACGCAGGAACTCTACCTAAATACCACTCTGACCCACACGCAGTCACATCGAGGAATGTCTGGAAATGGGTACCCAAAAGGTCCCAAATCCATCACAACCTAGTTCATAAACCGTTGCCTGTCTTTAGCTCTAAGAGCTACGAATCCCCTATCAAAGTTTGGAGACCTAAACCATGTATCAAACCCCCTGACCCAATTTTTGTAAATCCATCCACTCTGACATAGGTGCATTCCGAGTCCATTGCATAACCAAAGTAGGCATCTAGGATGATACTGACCTCTAATCACCACTCACACCTATCACAAGCACTTCATCTCTGACCACTAACCTTCGGGATTGTCATGTTAGTATTGTGAAGGGAACACCATTACATCCTGTTTCCTATGCAACACTAATGTGCCTTTCTTCTTCTAGCAGATAAGCACCCGATTCCCATGGCAGCAGCAGCAGGCACAAGCTCTCAGGCAGGCTCTGGTGCTCAAATCAATTGGGATGCCATGCCGGTAGAGGCCCCACCAACAGCTCGGCCTGAAGAGTTCGTGAATGTGCGGAGAATTCCTATTCCAGATCCACCAAATGGCCTAACCGAAAGAGTAAAAGGGCACTCTCATTGGTTCAATGAAATGCCAGGAGACTTGGGAGACGCAGATCATATATGGGAGTCCAAGATGGAGTGTGGAGGAGTGTGGTGGACCTTCCAGTTCTTTTCAAGAGAATTCAAGACCTTACAGAATGCAGCTCCACTTCAAGATATCTGGCAAAAAGCAGGATTACAAACTTATTTTAGTGCAGCTCTGCCTAAACCCGATTTCCTCAGGTGCTACTACCTAATTGCCACACTGAAGCCGACAGGTGATAAAGATCACTCAGGCACATTCTGGGTGCCCTCCTTATCAAACCAGGAAGAAATGAGGAAGTTTGAATTGAATATTACCTTAATCAGGGAAGCCCTTCAAATGTATGGCACTCACGTACCGTTGGATCGCGATCCCTTGATACCAGACTCAATGAAGAGCAACAGAATCAAAAAGTTAAAGGAAATGTGTGCCCTCACCCCTAACATCACCATACCTCTGCGAATGTGCCTACAACACTTCGCATTTCCAGCTCAAGACCGCTTCACCCAACCACACAAGAAAATATGGTATGGGTTATATCTAGCAGAGACTGGAAGCTTGCCCAGTAAGATGCATGTATGGATCTTGGACCAAGTGTATGAAGCAGGCAAGCGGGGTGTGAGGAAGCCTACTTTACACGGCTACTGTGCACTTACAAGGATGATCTATCGATGTCTTGCATATGACGTGCCGGTTGCCAGAGCCCTAAAATATTCACAGTTGGAGTTTTTCAAAGGGCGGAAGGCAGGGAGCCAACCTGCGAAACGAATGCGTGGATCTCTCTCCCAGGTAATGATCCCTCACGAGGCCACGACCGAAGCTTCCCCCAGAGAAGAAGCCCAGGTCGCACCGGTCACAATCCATCTTCAAGGAGTTCAAGCAGGGGATGTGGTACAACCCACTCCATCCGCCCCTCCACTACCTACCGATGTAGAGTTTGCATCTATGGCCAACTTCACAGAAGATCCAAACTTTGATTTTGAAAGATTCCTGCAGACGGCCCACTTGTCGGACAGTGAAGGTTTCCCTGAAAATGACGATCCAGGAGCATCATTCCAAAGAGAACTGCCACAGGGTGAAACAAGCAGAGTACATGGAGAAGATGAGGCACAACACCCTCATGGCCCAAGCACACAAGTTCAGGAAGAAGTACAAAGAAATGAGCCAGAAGAGAGTGAAGAGGAAGCCCCTGCCTACACGGCACAACTCAAGCGGCTATACAAGACAATCAAGCAGGTACAGAGAAGACATAAGATGACAGAAGGGGCGAATCGAGCTCTAGTGAACCAAATGCTTCAAGCCGAGAATGTAGATTCCCATTTTGTTGAATCATTGAATCTATTGGCGGACACATGTGGGATTGGGGAAGCATTGAGGACTATGGTCTATAGGGACAACCCTACCTATGATCAACGAAGGATTGATACACGGCCACGGCGGGGAAAAATGATTCAAATGGAAGTGTCTACTGCCTTGCCTACCACAATTTCAGAGGATGTTCACATGACTAGCCCAAATCCCACTGACGAACAAGATGTAAATACACAGGTACCATCTCCACCGTCACCTCCCATTCAACCCTCAGAACCCTTCTCCACTAGTCTTTCTGAACAACCGATATCCACCCAACATGAACCCATTGTACACACCTCCGTTTTCACATCCTTCCCTTTACCCACATCCATCACTTTGCCCAAATTTTTGAACCTCACACCAGTCATCCTGCCACCGATCAAACCATAATAGGTCACCCCTCCTATCTCCCCGTCCTTGGACAACCACTTGCCACTAGCCAAACCTTATCCCAACCTTTTCCATTCACCCACACAGTTCCTTCCTCCCAACCCCTACCCATTGTACCCCTGTTAACCCCCTCATGCTCAACCCAAGTCACACAACCGTGATTCTGGACAAACCTTGTAAATATACTCCAACAGGTGGAGAATTATAATAAAAAGTCCCTTCCCCAACCCCACTCCCCCACATTCACTGCCACCACTATCACACCACCTACCGTTCCCGTATTCACAATTCACTCTTCACACAATATCACATCCGATCCCATGGATATTTCACCATCCACAGGAGCACCCACCGCCACGTCTGTTCCACCATCATCTCATCTCACTTCACTCATAGGCACATCATCCACTTTTCCCTTCCCCATTTCCCGACCCTTTGCATGTTCCACCTCTACCCATGCATCCACATCATTTAGTAGTGCACTAGACACCATGGTTGAAGCGGCCACTCAGCTTAAGCAAGAGTATAAGCTATTAGAAGAAAATAACACAGAGCTGTGCAATCTCTCGGCTCAACTCCAGGCACGATTCGATGCCTTGGAACTAGGTGATACAGCACTACAACACCAGGTGACTGACCTCCAACAATCGAAGACAGAACTCGAAGCTAAGTATGCAGAGACAGGCAAAGCTATGGAGGAACAACTCAGAGAACAAATGGGCCGCAATGCGAGACTTCAACACAACATGGCTCTACTACATCGCCATCTAGCAGCGGCTCAAGAAGAGAACAGAAGGCTACAACAACAAAACCAGGAGAACCTAGAAGCGGCCATGGAAAACACCCCGGGAGCACCTATAGACCCTGCAAAATTCCAGGCTGTCCCCTCAGAGCATATTCAACAAGTTTTAGAAGGTTATGCGATCCTCCTGGAGGCCCATGATCAGTTGGCAGACCAGATAAAGGAACTACGAGGATCCAAAGTACCGACAACACACCCACCCACACCTAAAGAGACGGTCGAGGCCGCTACTTCGCCAGAACCTGAACCTTCAACCAACAGTGAGGTACTTGAGCTACGACAACAGGTTGCAGAACTAAAAATCAAGTTGTTACAGTATGAACGACCTCCCTCTCCACCTGATCAAACCATAGAAGAAGAAACAGTAGTCATTCCAGTGGAGGAGACATTTGAAGACAATTATGAGCCTCAACCCCTTCCAGGAGGCAGAATTACGGAGGAAGGCCAAGACACATATGAGGAGCCCCCATCGGCATGGATGAAGCAGGTAGAGGAGATGGGCCACACTCACGAAGAGCGCGTAGCAACTCAGATGCTGGCCATGAAAACCATTGAGGAGTCTATACTCAAGTCTGAATATTTCTCGCACTTGGCTCCTAGGCGGTTGATAACTAGCTCAGAGTTACAATATAAACCTTATTTTGTATTATTGGTGGACTACAATGCTGAGATCAAACGCATAACCAACAAGTATCCCTCTTTTGCAACACAGTTCGAACCCGAGGACATCCCAGAAGCCGCCAAAAAAGGGGCCATATTCCAGCCCATATGGAGACAAAAGTTACTGGAGACCTATCCAGAAATGTTACGAACATGGGATCATGCTCCCATGCATTTGAAATATAACCCATGCTTTGGACCGGTACAAAGAAGACGCTCCTGGAAAGCATTCGCCATCAAGGTTCAGAACAATGTGAATTGCAAACAGTGGCTGAACTACCCCAAAATCGCACCACCGACAGGCCCACCTACAACAGCGTACATGATGGCTACCATCCGATATTGGCTTCCACGCCTCCACTCCATGCCAGATGTAGCTGCACAGATGCTACTCAAGATATTTGATATGATGCAGGTTGTGCTCAAAACCTTCCGCAACGTATGTAACATTCAGCCTCCGATTCCCGGCTTCATCAATGGCAATTATGACCTCCTGTATGATATGAGCACAACCCCAAGCATACGAGTTGCTTATGCATGGCACGCACGCATCAGATATCTCCCTGCCTGCTATAAGCAAACCTTCGACGACATGTTCACCACGGGATTTTGGGAAGCAGATTCAGAGGTATTTGCACCACGACCAACCCACCTGCTGCAACTATTTGTGTGCGAGCAAACAATGCATTCAGAGCTCTACACTACGCCACAACCTAACATGCCTGGAGCCGTGAATTGGGATGCCCTCCAGAGTGATTTGGTCTGGGGACTACGTATAAAAGAACAAGAATTGGCAACCGACCTCCTGCAAAAGTACATCGATCAAATAGTGGAGCAGAGGTCTGTCAGAGGCGACAGACACTAGGGGGGGGGAGAGTGTTGGCAGTATACGAGAAGAGGCAAGTACGAGCATACAAGCAGATCTAGCACTAAGGCAACCCTTTATTTTTTTCAAAACCCTTACACCATTTAAAAGTGATTCTCATCACTAAAAACCCCTGTAAATACCATTTTCACCTTTTTGTAGCTCCATTTTGTACAAGCCGAGGAGTCCTCGAGCTTGAGGAGCCTTAGAAGTAGTTGCGTACCAATTTTCGTATTTTTTAGACCTCGTTTGAGCCCTCAAATAAGCCTTGGAACCTAATTTTTAACTAGGCCGGACACTAGGTCTGGACAGGGCCAAAGCTAGTCAAAAACTATAAATAGAGCTAGAGAGCTCATTTTTGGGGCTAGCTTCTTGTAGTTTTGAGCTTGTATGAGAACTTTGTTGCAATAGAAGTGATTCCATTGTCTTACTCTCTTTGTTCTTGCCGTGTGTGCGCGTGTGTGTGTATGTGTGTGCATGTTAGTGTGCTTCTCACTCACACATTTGTGCCTTCACTTGCTCGAGGTCTTCATACCATCCTCACGTCTTCCCGGATTGACATTAAAGGAGGTGCTACTCATCACTGAGCTACAGTCACCATTCAGAAATGCAGTTTTAATGTCCAACTTGTTGAAAATATGAGAGTGTATCTACCTTTTGTATCGATGAGACATGCAATTTCATTTTATATTAACATTTTGTTGTATTTGGGTACCTTGCCATTTGCTTCTATCTATGTATTCTTTCTCCTTCAAGGGGAATTGTCCCACATATGATATAATTTGGAGAGCCCCCTCCAACTCTATATAAGGAGGTCCCCCCATTTGTACTTGGTTAGAAGCGTGAGGAGCCTACTCCATGCTCTTGGCAACCTCACTCTAATCTGTGTGAGTTTTCCCATTTCATGGTCTACTCACTTTTGAGTTTCACACTCTTTCATTTTGTGAGTACACTCTTCTTTTTATTTTGCTTTGACGTGTATTCTCTACATGGTATCAGAGCACTGGGTGGAGGTCTTGGTGGTTTGTTTGGTGGAAATTTTGGTGGTGGCAATGTTTGAGTCTTGGTGATTTTGCTTTCTCCTCATTGAGAGAAGCTTTTGCCATCAGTTTTGTGCTCTTTGGGCCTCATTCTTCCCATTGTCGAACCTACCACCCTTCTTCCTCATCATTATTCCACCCATCGTCCTCATCATTTTTCCACCCTTCACCCTCATTTTCCCACCCTCCCACCCTCTTTGTGATGGCATTGGTGGTTCTTTCACTAGTGTAATCTTTGTGTAGAGACTCTGTACTATTTTTGTCTTGTCACATGTTATTTTGTTAAGCTAGCAGTTTGCATCTCATCATTTTGGAGTGTTTATAAACACTATTCTGAAGCTGCATCTCCACTCTTTAGCACAGTGCAGGGGACATCCAATATTGTAAATCATTCGCTCGCATTTTGTGGTATTCAAGCATTCTTTTAAAGTGTTTTTAGATGTCATTTTTTCCCTACACTAGTGCATCAACAGTTCAAGATTGGACATGTGGCTATATGAACACATCTGCTTGTTGTTGAAGATATCTCCCTTTGAGAGAGAAACTAATCCACGAGAAAGCAAATCCTGAGGGATCTTGGCAGACTATAGCTCTAAGGCAACAAAGGAATGGAGAGGAATGAGGCAAGGTGCTGGAAAAAGTACTCCACAGAAGCACTGTTGAATAGAACTCCACCTCAGTCAAAACTTTCTTCCTTTTCTTATGGTTATTTGTATTTAGGCTTACTTTGGCTTGCTCCTGCAATCTCAATGGAGGCGCATTGAAGACCCGATGCATATTGCTCAATTTGGAAGTCCTCATGAGTATCTCTTATAGAATGTGAGCAAATCTAAGGTTAGTAGAAGCAAATGAAGGAATGTCATTGCAAATTTGTGCTTGAAGGATACGACATTCGAGACCATCATTGAGGGGGATGAGGATGAGGCTTAAAATCACAAGGATGAAGGTAAATAAATGCAATCAAAGATGAATGTACATTAGCACAGTCGGTGCCACATAGAAAAGAAAACCATCTCCACCCTTCACATGTGCCTCCCCATCAACCCTATTGTACTCTATTTCTCCACCTTGTCCAATTTTGTCTTCTTCATATAAAAATTTTTGACGCCAAGCAACAAAAATGTTTAAACTCCTAATCTCCCTCAGTATGCTCATCAATTTTCATGTGATTTTAAGACTATAACAGAAGGGATGCGGACAATGCCCTAGATGATGAGAGACCTGGTTGTTGGAGGAGATAGTGGATAATCACAAGAGATGAGATGATGTAGCTAAATTCTGCTTCACACGTGCTATAATTGATGGCTTGAGAGTTTTGCGGGCCTCCTTAGCTAGCTAATAAGCATAAATGATCATATATGTTGCTTGGAAGATGATGCACAAACGATAGGATCAAAATAGATAGGTAGGCAAATGAATCAATGCACAAAACTTGTTATTTTGGTTGAGACACCTGCTCAATGTTTCATTTAATTCTCTGAGTAGAGTAGCAATTAGTAAAATTCCTCTTGGAGATATTTAATTAGCTTAACAAGCTACCATTTATGAGTGGAATCATCTAAAATGATGAACTATATGCAGAGAATTATGTTTAGCAAGTAGAACAGCACTCCCGACTTTTATGGGCTTACACAATCATAGATCAGTGAGCAATGTTTGCTTAATAACTGATGATTGAGTGAAGCAATGTAGATGAAACTTTGTAGGAGTAAAGCAGACAGTATAATGAATATGTCATGCTTTGAATCATGCAAATTGATGCACTACATAGTGAGAACCAGTTCATACAATATCACTATTCTGATGGAGTGTGCTAGAGATATAAGAGTAGGAAGTAATGAACATGTATTGACTAAATAATATAAAATTACATATTCATTGGCAATGAGTGATTTCTCAATGAATGTAGAGTGAGTGAGCTATGGTATGAGATCCTCTTCACAATGAAGGTACAAAGGAATGATCTCGGAACCTTGAGATACACGCGGGAACTTCATCTTCATGTTTTATAGCTTTGTTGTTGGAGCCAAGCATTTTAATTTGAATTCAAATCTCCACCGAAAAGTTATCCTAAATTATAGTATTGATTCTCTCTTGACTTCAGCTACCAAATGGATACAAGATATATGCTTCCTAACTCCTCATGGGTTTGCTTTACTTTTACAAAGAGTAATTAGACTCAAAGTTAAAAGAGGTAGTACATATGTAGCTTCTCAAGGGATATGCCAATACATCAAGCTAATGTTTATACATCAAGTATGTAGGCTTGGGCTTAATTGCACCAACAATCCCCCCTCAAGCCTAACATGCTTGATCTCCATTGCTCCTTGATCTCTTGTAGTCCAATCATCAATTTGAACCTGTTCAACTTTGTTCCATCCAATGCGTTAGTAAGTAAATGTGCACATTGCAAATGAGTTGATACATATGCTAACTGAATGTCTTTACTTAGTGATTTATCTCTAACATAATGATAATGCACTTCAATGTGCTTAGCCGTGGCATGGTACATAGGATTAGCGGCCAAATGAAGTGAGATGGTATTATCTCCAAATATGGTTGGAGTGTAGGAATGTATCTCTGAATTTGCATACATTTACTTAAGCCACATAGCTTCCTGAGTTGCATTAGCCAAACCTCTATATTTTGCTTTTGTGGAGGATAAGGCCACAATTGGTTGCTTCTTGGATGACCATGATATGAGCTTTGAACTTACAAAAGAGAGGTACCCTAAAGTGCTCCTCATATCATCCTTGGAGCCAACCCAATCTACATCAGAATATAACTTTATGTCTATGTCAGAAGTGAAGGGATAGAATAACCCCTCATTCATTGTACCCTTTAGGTACTTAAGCACCCTCTTTGTAGCTTCCATGTGTGGCTTCCTTGGTACATGCATGAATTGGCTCAATGTACTCATAGCATATGCAATATCCACTCTTGTCAAAGTAGCATAATTAAAACTACCCACAAGTTGTTGATACCATATAATATCATCAAGTGCTTCAGCTTCATGTGAACTTAGCTTATGATTGATCTCCATAGGAATTCCTTCATCGTTACTGTTCTCCATTATTAAATTTAACCAACATATCATTTATGTACTTCCTTTGTGTGTGAATATACCTGAATCTATATACAGAAGTTCTAAGCCAAGGAAATAAATCAACAACCCTAGATCACTGATTTTGAATTCCTCCATCAACTGAGCCTTGACCTGCTTGATACCTTCAGAATCATTACCTGTTATAATGATATCATCTACATAGACACACAACTAGATGATCTCTCATTTATCTTTCTTCACAAACAAAGAAGAGTCTACCTTGCTTGCTACAAAGCCTTGATCCTGCAAATAGGTAACACGTCTATGGTTCCAAGCTCTAGGAGCTTGCTTGAGACCATTGAGTGCTTTTCTAAGTTTTCATACATATCCTGCTTTTTCTTCATCTTCAAAACCTGGTGGTTTTTCCATATATACTTCTTCTGATATCAACCATTCAAAAAAGCATTCTTGACATCTAACTAATATAGATTTCGATTTTTGAATGCAACAAGACTTCCCAATACTTTGATTGTTGGCATCTTTGCCACAGGTGAAAATGTTCCTTCATAATCTACTCCTTGTGTTTGGGCAAATACCTTTGCCAGGTCCCAAGTGTGATTCTCCTGCAATGCTTCCACTTCTTTCTGCATGGCATCTATCCACTCTTTCTTGTTCTTAGCCTCTTCAAATGAAGAAGGCTCCTCTGCAATTAAATCTTTAGTGATGTACACAGAGTGCTCTGTGACTAAGGATGTATCATATCGATGCCATATGGGCTTCTTACTTTGTCTTTGTGACCTTCTTAAAGCTTGATTGGAAGACTCAGGTAGATCCTCTAATTGCTTGTGTTTTCACTTGCCTCTTGAATCCCAAGCTTTGAAAACAACATGCTCCTCATCTTCTGAGTTGATGTCCTCTACTTGGTGTTGGTCTTCTTGAGTTAGGGTTGGAAAATCATTTCCAAGTCATATGGTAATTTAACTTTCTTGCAATCATCTTCAAACCAAGAGTTATTCTCGTCAAAGACTACATCCCTACTAACTATGAATGCCTTGATAGTGGGATTATAAAGTCTATACCCCTTTTGATTCTCATCATACCCAATGAATATGGATTTCTCAACCTTAGCGTCAAGTTTCCCTGTGATTTGTGATGGGATGTGTACATGAGCAATGCACCCAAATATCTTGCAATGATCCAATGAGGGTTTCCTGCCATTCCAAGCTTCATATGGTGTCATGCCATCCAATGACTTGGATGGAAGCCTATTAACCAGATAGGTGGCTATAATTAGGTAATTAGGTAATTTTTTTCATTTAACATAGACCTAGCTGCCTCAACAATTAACATGTTCCTTCTCTCTACCACTCCATTCAATTCAGGAGTATACTTAGTTGTTACTTCCCTCTTTATGCCTTTGTCCTATAGAAATAGATTTAACTCATGTGAAAAGTACTTACCACCTCCATCAGACCTGATTCTCTTCAAGCTTCTTCCTTCTTGGTTTTCCACTAATGCTAAGTATTTCTTAAAACATATTAACACCTCATCCTTATGCTTCATAAAATAGAGAATTGTCCACCTATTGTAATCATAAAAGAGACATAGTACCTTGATCCTGAGATGGATGGATCTTTGTTAGGACCCCATACATCAGTGTGTACAAGCTCCAAATAATCTTCATGGATGTATCCTTTCCTGTTGAGTGGTTGTCTATGAGCTTTGCCAAATTGGAAAGCCCCACATTTGTAGATCATATGTTGCTTGGTCACATTAGGAATTCCAAGCATACTTTGATCCCTGCAAATTTTCTTCAGAGTTCTCTCTCCTATGTGTCCTAGCCTCGTGCCATATTTCTAACTCAGATAAGGTTTGGTCTTTATAATTGAATAGTGCTATGTTCCTTGTGTCTTCAATTTCAAAGCTAAATAATCTATCTGACCTCTCACCTTTGGTTATCCTTTTGAATCCTTGTTGGGGGTCTTCCACATATGCTCCATCCTTTGTGAACCTGACTTGTAGACCTTTCTCTACTATTTGTCCAACACTAATTAAATTTTTGGTTATGGTAGGCACATACAGAACTTTGCTCGAAATGTTCATACTACCATCTGATATCTTAACATTTTCTTCACTGAATGCTTGGTGTCATCACTTGTTTGTACATCATGCGTTCCCTTTGGTTCTTCTAAATGAGATAAGAGTGCTACATTCCCTGCCACATGATTTGAACAAACTGATTCAATGTAAAAGAGATGCTTAGCATCTTTACCTTGTCTATATGTCATGTTCATAATGAGCACAGAATCCTCTTGATCTTCAGTGTAGTTATTGAAGTCCCTTCTTCCTCTAAAGCCTCCTTGATAGTTGTTGTTGATGTAGCCTTGATTGTAGTTCTGGTTGTAGTTGCCTCCACTATTGTTGTACCTGCCTCTTGTTTGTCCATAGCCTCCTCTATGGAAGCCTCGAGATCAGGTATCTGCATATCCATGTAGAGATCCATTGCAGTGGTGAAGGATTCCCACTTGTCATTAACTTTAATCCCATTGATGATCTGCCTCTATGTGCTCTTCCTCTATCTCCTCTCCGATGCTTGCAAGTTGGTCTACAACATCCTTCATTTTGGTTACATAGTCAGCTACTCCTTGCTTTGATTGCTTCTTGAGAGTTGTGAATTCCATCCACAACTGATTCTTCCTAGCTCCTGTGTTGGAGGAGAAGTATGATGAAAGCACTTCCCAAGTCTCTTGGGAGGTTTTATAGTTTCTAACATGAGGTAACAAGAAATCAGAGATTGAGTTTACTAAGGATGACCTTGCAAGAGCATCCTTTTCACACCATGTGGTTAACTTCTCTTTCTCTTCCCTTGTTGGTTGATTCTTGCTCCTGAAGATTGGCATGTCTTCATCTCCTGAGATCTATCCATATAGGCTTCTCCCTTCAAGGTATGCTTGCATCCTTAGAGACCATGCTCAGTAGTTGTTCCTATCCAATTTGTAAATGAAGGATGGAAAACCATCTCCCATCTTGATTGAACTTGCTCTGATACCACTGTTGGAGGAGATGGTGGATAATCACAAGAGATGAGATGGTGTAGCTAAATCTTGCTTCACACCTACTATAATTGATGGTTGGAGAGTGTTGTGGGCCACCTTAGCTAGTTAATAACCATAAATGATCATATATGTTTCTTGGAAGATGATGCAAAAATGATAGAATCGAAATAGATAGGTAGGCAAATGAATCAATGCACAAAACTTGCTATTTTGGTTGAGACACCTGCTTAGTGTTTCACTTAATTCTCTGAGTACAGCATCAATTAGTAAAATTCATCTTAGAGATATTTAATTATCTTAATAAGCTACCATTCATGAGTGGAATCATCTAAAATGATGAATTATATTGTTGGAGTTAGACGTATGCGGAAGCATGTGAACAGCACAAGGAAGAAGAAGAAGCTTGGAGCACAACACACAATACTGAATGTACTACTAGAGAATGTACAAAGATAAGTAGCCCATTAGGGCAATAGGTGTATATATAAGCTGGGGGGAAAAAACCTCCTAAAGAGGGAAAAAAGTGCCCCGATGGCCCTAGAGTGTTCACACACATCACTACCTATATCAACAAATCCCCCCTGGGAGTGATGCGGTGAACAAGTAGCTAGCACTCATGTATAAGGAAGTGGCAAGCTATGTGGAAGTCACTCCACAAAAGGACGTAAGCCCAAATCTTTGCGAAAAGCTTCAAACTTCTCCCAAGGAAGAGCCTTCGTGAAAAGGTCTGCAATGTTCTCCTACGTGGGCACATATGCCAAGCTGATCTCCCCAGTAGAGAACCTCTCCCTGACATAGTGATAATGCACCTCAATGTGCTTAGTGCGAGCATGGAACACAGGGTTCCTCACAACTGGCAATGCGCTCTGAATGTTAGTGAAGATAGTGGTGGCAGAATTCTGACCAACACCCAAATCAGCCATAAGGCGTCTGAGCCACACACACTCAACAGTAGCTATGAAAGCTACCCTATACTTAGCCTCACAACTGGAAGTGGCCACAGTAGGCTGCTTCTTGCTCAAACAAGATATACATGAGCTACCAAGCATGAAGCAAAAGCCACTAGTGGACACACGAGTGTCATAGCAACCAGCCCAATCAGAGTCAGAAACAGCATGCAAATCTGGCGGTAGTGATCCCCCCTTGGGATAAAACAACCCAAGTATCCGATCACCACTCAAGTAGCGAAAAATGCGCTTAACCGCCTGCCAATGCTTGACTCCTAGGCAATGCATAAATCTGCTCATCTGTGAGACAGCAAACTGAATATCTGGCCGAGTAATGCATAAGTAAATCAAGCATCCAACAGCCTGCTGATAGAGAACAGCATCAAATGCATCTCCAGCACCATGAAGACTCAATCATAAACCTGTCTCCATAGTAGTGGCAATAGGCTTACAGTGTTCAAGGACAAAATGTTGCAATAATGTGTCAATATATTTCGTTTGACACAAAGCCATTCCACCATCAACTTGCATTAACTGAATGCCCAAATAGTGATGCAAATGCCCCAAATCAGACATCTCAAATGAGGCATGTAAATCAGCCTTAAAATCAGCAATATGCTTCTCAATAGGACCAGCGAGCAGCACGTCGTCAACATAGACAACAATGATCAGAAGCACATCATTAGCACGCTTAACATATAAGGTGCTTTCAGTTGGATTGTTCTCAAAACCATGTGCAATCAGATAGGCATGTATCTTCTCATACCAAGCACGTGGTGCTCGCTTTAAACCATATAATGCCTTCTTTAACCTGCACACCTGGTTTTCATGCCCTTTCTGCACAAAGCCGTGGGGCTGAAAAACATACACTTCTTAATGCAAGTCACCATTCAGAAATGTAGTTTTAATGTCCAACTGATGTACATTCCAAACATGATGGGCTGCAAGTGCACAAATGCTCCGAACAGTAGTCATACAGCATGTAGGTGCAAAGGTCTCATCAAAATCAATGCCTCTTTCTTGCACATAACCCTTTGCAACAAGCCTAGCCTTATACCTGTCAATTGTACCATCAGGTTTACGCTTCATCTTGTATACCCAGTTAGTGCCAATGGCCTTCTTGCCATGAGGCAAGTCACATAAAGGCCAAGTACCATTCTTCATTATTGCATCATATTCAGATTGCATAACAGCCATCCAATTTTCTGAATTTTGTGCTTCATCAAACGAAACAGGCTCATTCTCATCACAGAGACTAGATGTAGCCATAGCATAGAAATCTGATGCAAAAGGACTAGCACTAGACTGTCCACCTGTAAAAAGAGGCATCAAAGTATCATACATGTCTTTGGAGCTAACAGATGTCTCCTTAGTACATGAAAGCAATGGCTTAATAGCATCTTCCACAAAAACAACATCATGGCTAACTAGAATGTGTTTAGTCTGTGGATGATACAGACGATAGCCTTTACTTTCATAATTGTACCCAACAAAAATACATTTTACTGCTTTATCATCCAATTTTCTGCAATGTTGTTCAGGCACTAATGCGTATGCCAAACGACCAAAAACACGCAGACGAGCAACAGATGGCTTGCGATCATGCCAAGCCTCATATGGAGTGATAGATTGCAGCGCTTTAGTGGGACACCTGTTCAGTACATATGCTGCACACATGACAGCCTCAAGCCAGAAACTATGAGGTAAAGCTTGACTCTTGACCATACACCTCGCCATCTCCATGAGAGACCTATTCTTCCATTCAGCAACTCCATTTTGTTGAGGTGTATACGGCACTGTACACTGGTGTTTTATCCCATGTTTAGCCAGAAATGCATAAAAATCAGAAGACATATATTCCCCCCCTCCATCAGAACAGAGGGAGCCCATTTTACATAGTGACAGATTTTCAGCCAAAACCAAAAACTGCTTGAAGCACATGAACACTTCGGACTTTGCCTTCAATGGATATACCCATGCATGCCTAGAAAAATCATCGATGAAAGTCACAAAGTAAAGATAATTCCCAAAAGAAAGGTGTCTGCATAGGACCAGAGACATCACTATGTACAAGATGCAATTTCTGAGTAGCCCAAACTGAACCATCTTTTGGAAAGGATGAACGCTGCATTTTGCCCAAAATACAGCCTTCACAAACATGTTTTCCAGGTGCCTCAAGTTTGGGAAAAGAGGACACCATTTCAGATTTCTACAGGCGTAGCAAACTAGCAAAATTCAGATGACCAAAGCGTGCATGCCAAAGCTTTGCATCTGACATAGCCTGAGAATCATTTACTGCACATGCCAAATCATTTATAGATCTTTCATAGTCTATGAGCTTATATAGCCCACGACATAAAATGCCAGAAGCAATAATCATATCGCCATTTGACAGATCATGAACTGTACACCTGTCATCAACAAATTTCACAACCAAGCCAATCTTGGCTAGTGCAGAAACTGATAACAAGTTCTTCTTGATCCCTGGCACAAATAAAGCATCTGACAAAGTGAAAGAACTACCATCAGCAGTAGTCAAAATGATCTTACCAACTCCCATAACAGGATAAGAGGAGTTGTTGGTGCATGTAATAGTATTCCCTATAGGGGCAGGCTCGAGCGAAGAGAAGAAATTGCGCTGCGAGCTAATATGTTTGGTTGCCCCACTGTCAAAATACCAAACATCTGAGTCTACTACAAACATGCACTGATCATGAGAAGATGGGTCAAAACTGCAGATAGTACTAAATGCCCATTCTTCTTCTTGCACAAGATTTGTAGACTCTTTTTTTGGTGTAGAGGTCTCTGCAACAACCATTCCAGCCTCTTTCTTCTTTGCCTCTTTAGCAGCCATTTTTGGATAGTTCTTTATGATATGATCATTCCCTTTATAGTACTTACAAAACAATTTCTTCTTTTCTGATTTCTTCTCATCTTTATCTTCCCTCTTCGAATATGCAGAATTAGCAAATTTCTGCTTACTAGTTAAAGAGCTCCATTTTCCTTTGCCCTTCTGACTAGCTAGGAAAGTTTGATCTGCAACTCGCATAATGGACCTATTTTGCCTAGAATGATCTTCCTGCAATAGACCAGAGACTAACTCCTCAAATGATAAGGCATTCGGATTGCCTTTCATCATCAAACGAAGAGTAGAAGCAAAACTCTTATATGAATCAGGAAGACCATTCAGAACGGTCTACACAAGTGAGCTATCTGGTATAACCTCATCAGCAGAAATCATTTGTTCCTTCAAGTCTTTGATCTTCATTAGGAAACTGTCCATAGAATCACCTTCATTCATGTGCTCACTCCCCAACTGTTTTCGGAGGTAAGCAATACGAGCCTCATTCCTAGCTTGGTACAATGTGGTAAGTGTTACCCAAGCATCCTTAGCTGTTCTGCAAGAGCGAATGTGAGGAATAATGGCACGTTTGACAGACAAAGCTATCAATGCATATGCCTAGCATCTCTACCATCCCAACGAATCTGCTCTGCAGTAGGTGCAGCAAAAACAGCAGCACGAACAGGAATCTGCGGAATATCATCTTCGACACCATCTTCATCAGCTCCAGCACCTGTATTTGCAGTACCTATAGTCAGAGGTGTAATAGGACGTCTTTCAATACCCTACACAATGTTCCACAATCCTTTTGCAACCAATACATGTTGCATCATAAGCCCATAATGGGTAGTTGGTACCATCCAACTTATCCTCAACAGCCAACATATGGAATACATCACTGCTTTCAGCCATGGCCGATGACTAAAATACCTTGATGCAAAAAATTGACTGTATCTCAAAAAGTTGAACAGAACTGCCCAAATGAGTTCTGCTAGATCTATAGCAAACTTTGAGACGCTTAAACTGGTGAACAGAAGCTGGTATATAGCTTTGGCACAAAAAGACAAAATAGCCTGCATAAGCACTACGATAGTGCATTTAGAGGCCGAAACGAGCTAAGATCGCGATTTCGGCACCATAGAGCGAAGCGGTTTTGATCTGAAAACACGCTGAGTATGCTCACCAAAATTTGTGTGATTCTGAGACTGCAAACGGAGGAGTGTCGATGGCGCCCTAGATGAAGCGATGACCTGCTCTGATACCAATTGTTGGAGTTAGACGTCTGTGGAAGCATGCAAACAGCACATGGAAGAAGAAGAAGCTTGGAGCACAACACATAATACTGAATGTATTACTAGAGAATGTACAAAGATAAGTAGCCCATTAGGGCAATAGGCGTATATACAAGCCGGGGGAAAAAAACCTCCTAAAGAGGGAAAAAAGTGCCCCGACGGTCCTAGAGTGTTCACACACATCACTACCTAAATATATCAACATATATGTAGAGAATTATGTTTAGCAAGCAGAGCAACACTCTCGACTTTTACAGGCTTACACAGTCACAGACTAGTGAGCAATCTTTGCTTAATAACTGACGATTGAGTGAAAAAATGTAGATGAAACCTTGAAGGAGTAAACTAGACTGTATGCTGAATATGTCATGCTTTTAATCATGCAAAATGATGCACTACACAGTGAGAACTAGTTCATACAAGATCACTATTCTGATGGAGTGTGATAGAGATATGAGAATAGGAAGTAATGAACATGTATTGACTAAATCATATAAAATTACAGAGTCATTGGCAATGAGTGATTTCTCAATGAATGTAGAGTGAGTGAGCTATGGTATGAGCTCCTCTTCACAATGAAGGTACAAAGGAATGATCTCAAAACCTCGAGATACACGCGGGATCTTCATCTTCATGTTTTATAGCTTTGTTTTTGGAGCCAAGCATTTTAATTTGAATTCAAATCTCCACCTAAAAGTTATCCTAAAGTATAGGATTGATTCTCTCTTGACTTCAGATACCAAATGGATACGAGATATATGCTTCCTAACTCCTTGTGGGTTTGCTTTACTTTTACAATGAGTAATTAGACTCAAAGTTACAAGCAGTAGTACATCCTAAGTGTGTTCACACACATCACTACCAAAATATATCAACAAACCATACACACAAACCTACATATACGTTTGTGAAGTAAAAATCAATGGTACGATTCAGAGAATCACTATAGTGTTAAATCACAATCATACACACATACATACATATATTATTGTGAAGTGGAATCATTGTTGAGTCAAACAATCATAATAGTTTTTAAATTGCAATCATTAACACACACATACATATGCATATATACATACTACTACACACACAAATACACATACTATTGTGAATTAAAATTCAATGCTTTGAGCGAAAAAATCACAATAGTTTTAAAATCGCATATATATACATATATATACATACATATACACACATACACATACTATTGTGAAGTAAGAATCAATGTTATGTGTGAGAGAATCACAATAGTTTTTAAATCGCAATCATAGACACATACATACAAACATACACATACTGTCATGGACAAAGGAAACCATCTTGAATCTCAGATTTCATGTGACTTTCTATGTCTCATGATTGGTTTAGGACTTGTGGAAACTAACGTTTCCATTGCATCTAGAACATGCCAAAACCCTAAGGTCGATTGTCAACTTGCTAGATTCTAATATCTAGAGCTCTTGTTTGGATTTTTGATATCATTGATGATATCATCATGTCGTAACAGCCTTGGAACTACCCTTGAACACCGATATAAGGAGGGCTTGACAACACACATCCTCAGTCTTGCCAATACTAGTCTTGGGAGCTCAAGGATTCACAATCTCCAAGTAAGTGCTTTCCAAGTTCTAGTTCTAGTTCTAGTCTTGTGCCTTGTTCTAGTCTTGTTGTCTAGTTTCTTGGACATTCTATTGTGTCCTCTTGTAATCTCATAGTATGAGATCCTTTCCAATTACTCCTTGTATCTAGTTCATCTCCTTAAAGGGATTACTTGTAATCCAAAGATCTTGCTTCATACCTACAGTGTAAGGTTGTGGGATCTTTTGCATCATCTCTAATTGAGTTATTTATACATATCAAACCTAGGTCGTGGGACTTCCTGTATCAATTATATATTCTTGTAGTATTTCCCTCTATGGGTGATCTTGAATCAAAAGTGTAATTCTGAAATCTTGTATATTCTAAGGGCACAATCTAGTGCTCCCCTGACATTTTGGCAAGACTAGCTTCTATCCAAGACCATGCATCATAGAGCACACTTATGAACAGATTGTGGCATCACTTCAGAGCCTCCAACAACAAATCAAAGACCCAACTCATAGACAGACACAAGTTAAGATGGGAAACTTGATGCATCTAGGCGTACTCCTCCAAGAATCACAAGCAACAATCGAGGATCTTCAAGCAAATCAAGGAAGTATTCAAGTGAATCAATGGCTTAGTTCATCCTTCATGAAGGCACCCAAGATTTGCATGCCAGAAAATTTTGATGGTGATCGCATGAAGGTCTGCACATTTCTCCAGCAAGTTAAATTGTACATCTGTATGCAACCTAATAGATACCTTGATGAGGCATCCAAGGTTGGGATTATTGGAACCTTTCTCTGTGGCCAAGCATTATCATGGTTTTCCCCAATCTTGGAGACGAATATGGCAGTACTCCAGGACTATGAGGGGTTTCTTCGAGAACTCACTCTCACATTTGGAGATGCAGACATGAGTTGAGTGGCATAAATAAAACTCTGAAAGCTATGTTAAGGTAACCGCCCTGCCTCTACCTATACATAAGAAGTTAGGCAATTGATATGTGATCTCTCTTGGCATGAAGATTATTTCATGTGCCAATTTAGATGGGTTTCAAGAGATTATGTGAAGCACCTTCTGCTCATGATGCTAGAGGTTAAGACATTGAATGAATACATCACCCAAGATATTCAATGTGGTAACTGCCTTTTTGAAAGGAAACAAGAAAACATGTAGAAGGAAGACCTCTCCAATGGAAACCCTTCCATCCCACTCCTAGAGATGAGTCTATGCCCGAACCTATGTAGATAGATGTAACTAGGTTCCAACTCTAACACCACAAGAGAAATAGAGAAGGAGGGATAACAAGTTATGCCTTTATTGTGGAAACCCTGGCCATATTGGAGTTAGTTATCCGAACAAGAGGACAAACTCTAGAGTCATAGCACCCTTGTAGAACAGGGAAATGAGGAAGTCGAATTGTAAAAGAGATCGTACAATCGGAACATGATAATTCCAGCTACACCCATAGAGACATGTCTTGCCCTTGTCAAGTCGATCATGCCTAAGAAGACCCTTTCCCTTACAGCCCTAGTAGATTTAGGAGCCTCCTCATGTTTCATCGATGAAGGATTGGTTAAGAAATATAAAATTCTAGTAAATCAAAAGAACAAACCAGTAGTAGTTGAAGTAGTAGATGGATGACCTCTAGCATCTGGCAATATTACCATGGAAACCACACCATTAAGAGTACACCTTGGTGACCATGATTCCCACATATGTTTCAACATAATATCAAGTCCAATAGATCCATTTATCATTGAAATGCACTGACCAAAGAAAAATAATCCAAACATTAATTGGGAAAATAATAAAATCACCATTCCAATATCTAGAAGAATCCAAAATTTGTCAGAGCCAAAGCCTTCATACATGCACTAAGGAAGGAACTGACATATATGATATATGTCATAGCAGCTCAAGAGTCCAAGAAAGATGATTCAATGAAGCTACCCGACGAGTAGCAAGGTTTTGAAGATGTTTTTGAAAAGAAGAATCGAGATATCCTACCGGAGCATAGACCTTGTGATTGTGCCATAGAACTTCAAGAGGGATCACAACCACCCTTTGGATCAATCTATAGACTATACTTAGAGGAACTTACAAAATTATGTAAGAATATTGATGAGAATCTAGCCAAGGGGTTTATCAAACACTCCAAGTCTCTTGTAAGAGTCCCTATCTTATTTGTAGCACTTATATCAGAGCTCTTGGAATGCCTCAAAAAAGCAAAGTTCTTCACAAAGATTGACCTTCGAGGAGCTTTTAATCTTGTTAGGATCAAAGAAGGGGATGAATGAAAGACAACATTTCAAACAAAGTATGGGCACTTTGAATATGTAGTTATGCCATTTGGTATCAGAAATGCTCCACCTATTTTTCAACATATGATGAATGATATCTTTCGAGAGTATTTAGATAATTTGGTGGTAATATATCTTGATATTTCAAAAAATCTAGAGGATCATGAATCTCATGTAAAGGTAGTCCTAGAGAAACTAAGAGAAAAAGTTTTATATGTAAAATTGGAAAAATGCTCTTTCCATCAAGCAGAAGTGGAGTTTTTAGGGTACATTGTATCAGAGAAATGAATCTTTATGGACCCAAAGAGGATCAAGACAATCCTTGATTGGAAATCACCTTCATGTGTTTGAGATGTACAATGTTTTCTAGGGTTTGCCAACTTTTACAAGATATTCATCAGATATTAATCCAAGATAATTACACCTCTTACCAAGCTTATAGGAGATGCAAAATTCTCATGGACCGAACAAGCAAAAAAAAAGCCTTTTAAACCTTGAAATAAGCATTCACCATTGCTCCAATTCTAGTTCATCTTGATTCTAGCAAGCCCTTCTTCCTAGAGACAGATGCATCATACTTCATCCTAGGGGCCATTCTATCCCAATAAGGAGATGATGAACACCTAGAACCAGTTGCAATATCATTCAAGGAAATTTTATTACATATCCTTCAAGGAAATTTTCCCCTCCATCGATTAATTACGAAATCCATGATAAAGAACTTCTTATCATAGTGGATGTGTTTGATACCTAGCACCACCATCTAGAAGGAGAATCTCATAAAGTTTCTATTTATACAAATCACAAGAACTTCAAGTATTTTATTACCACCCGCATCCTCAATAGAAGGCGATCTTGATGGAGTAACTTTTTATCTAGGTTCAACTTTGTCATGACATACCATCTAGAACACGAGCAATGTAATTCATATGCCTTGTCAAGAAGATCTTACCTTGCACCAAATAAGGGTGAAGAGGCCTTTCATCAATAAGAGAATGTATTACTCAAGCCTAAGCATCTCTAGTTAGCAGATATATTCTAGATATGCCATGGGCTTCATTATCTATGGATTTCATCACAGATCTACCAAAGTTAGATAAGTATGATGCCATTCTTGTTATAGTGGATAGATTTACAAAGATGGCACACTTCATTCCAACTACCAAGGCAATCATAGGTGCAGCCGCTAGTAGACTTCTTCTCAGATACATCTTTAGGCTTCATGGATTGCCTGATGATATTCTCTTTGATCAAGGTCCACAGTTCATATCCAACTTTTGGAACAATCTTTACAAGCTCCTTGGTGTTCAAGTCAAAACTATCTACATCCAATCTTTTTTAGACTGATGGATAAACAAAACGGGTGAATCAAGTCCCAGAACAATATCTCCATTGCACCTTCATCATCGACTATCATCAAAATGATTGGTTTGAGCTCTTACCATTTGTAGAGTTTTCCTATAACAATAGCGTTCATAGATCTATCAAGCACACTCCCTTCTTTGCAAATTATGGAAAACATCCAAGGAGGGATATACAACTCTCAAATCATGTCAAGAACCCAATTTCTAGAGATAAGGCCCAATACTTGATGGATATTCACAAAGAGCTCAAGGAAGAGACCCATAGAGCACATTAACAATATAAGTATTATGCAAATCAACATCTTGTTCAAAATCCATCCTATCACATTGGGGATAAAATGTGGTTACTCAAAATGATTTGCAGACTTTGAGGCCTTGTGCAAAGCTAGACCATCAGAGATTTGGTCCATTCATCATCTTGGTTGAGATAAATCCAATCACTTTCAAGCTCCAATTACGAGGTAATATGAGAATACATCTAGTTTTCCATGTTTCCATGTTGGAGCCGTATCATATTTCACCACTGAAGGAGGGGGGGGAGACCTAGTCCTTCACCACCTATCGAGATTGATGATCATGAAGAATTTGAAGTTGATCACATCCTAGATTCAGGAATATCCCAAGGAAGATTGGAGTACTTTGTTCATTGGAAAGGATATGATATCAGCGATCGTATATTGGGAGCCTACATAAAACCTTCAAAGAGCATCAATGAAGGTTCGAGAATTTCATAAGAAAAATCCACTAAAGTCGAGACCAGAGAGCATGACCACTCCTCACGAAACTTATCGCTTGAGGGGGAGGTGATGTCATGGACAAAGGAAATCATCTTGAATCTCAAATTCAACTTGACTTTCTATATCTCATGATTGGTTCAATATTTTGGGAAACCAATGTTTCCATTAGATTTGGAACATGCCGAAACCCTAAGATCAATTATCTACTTGCTAGATTTCGACATCTAGAGATCTTGTTTGGATTATTGACATCATCAAGTCATAACTGCCTTGGAACCGCCTTAAACACCTATATAAGGAGGGTGTGGCCACATACATCCTCAATCTTGCCAATACCAATCTTGGGAGTTGAAGGAGTCATGATCTCCAAGTAAGTACTTTCCAAGTCCCAGCTCCAATTCTAGTCTTGTGCCTTGTTCTAGTCTTGTCTAGTATAGTTTCTAGGACATCTTGTTGTGTCCTCTTGTAATCTCATAGTATGAGATCCTTTTCGATTACTCCTTGTATCTAAGTCATCTCTTTGAAGGAATTTCTTGTACTCCATAGATCTTGCTTCATACCTATGGTCCGAGGTTATGGGATCTTTTGTATCATCTCTAGCTGAGTTATCTATACCTATCTATCTCGGGTTGTGGTACTTCTTGCATCAAGTATATATTCTTGTATTATTTCCCTACATGGGTGATCTTATAATCGAATGTGTAATTCTAAAATCTTGTCTATTCTAGTTGTAGTGCACAATTTAGTGCTGCCTAACACATATTATTAATATTTGTCTTACACATGCATATACACATACTATTGTAAAGTAAGAATCAGTGCTATGAGACACATACTATCAATATTAGTATTACACAAACACATACACATACTATTGTAAAGTAAGAATCATGATAGTTTTTTAATCATAAGCATAGAGACACACATGAAAACATACACATACACATACACATACTATTAGATATACATATACACATACTATTGTGAAGTAAGAATCAATGTTATGAGTCAGACAATACAGTGGTTTTATAAATCATACATACACACAAACATATACAACAAAAATCCATTCATATATATATATATATATACACACACACACTTATACATATAGGAACCCACTCACGTATATATATATATATATATATATATATATATATATATATATACACACACACACTTATACATATAGGAACCCACTCACGTATGCATAACACTAAAATGTCTTAAAACTAACGTGAAGTAAGAATTTAGTTTATGATTTAGATGATTATAATAGTCTATAAACTAGAAAAATCCTTTAAATTTTTAATTTTTAATTTTTTAATTCTAAATTTTAAGTATGAATTATAGGTAATGATATATTTTTTTAATTTTTAATTATTAATTCTAAATAAAATAAATTATTATTATTATTATTATTAATTTAATTAATCCTATAACTTTCTAAATATCTAACATTTATGGTTCTCTAAATTTTGTAATTCCAACATAGCTTCTTTTTGTGAAATATTGTACACTTGTTTTTCATACGACACTATCAGTTCATAAAAAACAAGACAACTCTAGTGATTGTACATCATGGTTCAATATTTTATTAAAAATGATGTTCTTGTTAAAATTTTATGTTATTGATCAATAATTTGCCAATCAAAATTGCTTTATATCAATAAGCTTTCAAATGAAATAGTTTTCATTTGAAAAGGCATCGAATTCTCGTGCAAAGACCATTCAAAACTATTGGAATAGGTTGACATGATAGTGGATATTTTGATTGGATAATAGAGGTTCATATTAAAATATTTTAATTATTCATGAATAATCAAATTGTTGAATAAAAAATAGTGCAATCTAGACCAAAACCCCTCAACGAGTAAGGCATTGAATTCTTCAAAACATATAGGTTGAGGTCTGATTTGAGTATCGAGAGCTGTTACCAAACCGTCAATTGAGACCTTATTTTCTCTTCTTCAATGCCACTCTGAGCCTTCTAAGCTCTAATGCCATGTAAGAAATAATAACACTTAAAAATAGACCACTAGACAAAGTTGATAAAAATGTACAAAGAAAAGAACTCAAATTGTCAAATTGTCAAGAGGAATGCAGTTACAAAGATGGTGTCATCCACCTATGTGCTCCCAATATAAGTTGATTGATCTAGATAGACTCTAGATGAAGGGCTCACTAGTTTGCAATGTTGTGTAAATCTTTGCATAGGCCATGCTTATATAGCTTTTAAAATGGGATTCGATGTAGACAAACATAGTTGGAAGAGACAAAATAGTTGGCAAAATATAGTTCTTGAAAATGTCTCCACGACCAGAATTCCTACCATCTCAACCTTTTGAGTTGAGGGGATAGGCCCTACAAAACCTGCAAAAGGGGACAAGCCCCTTTCTTCACTCTCCCCATTAAGGTTCTATAGGGAAACCACACGGTGGTTATAGGTGAGAGCAAAAGAATTTCATTCAATATAGTGGGTATTTAGTTGTACAAGTATTCCAAACAAAATTCAAGAGAAATTTTTTGGAGAGCTTTTACAAATTCTTGGGGGAGGAGATTTTAGAGTCGCTTGGCATTTGGTTGCAGATTTGAAGACCTTGAAATGTATGTACAATACAAATAAGGAGGGAACCCAAAAACTCCCTGTATCTATCTTAGAGAACCTGCTTCTAAATTGGACATCAAATGGTGGAAGCATGCACCAAATAGAGAAACCATGATCCAAAATTCTATTCTACCAATACCATAACCAATGTCCACATTTATTTACTACATGCCTTTTTCATATTGTGGAGAAGCTTGTGTACTTGTACACAAGTTTTGCATGGAATATACACATAGAATCTATCATGAAAATAGTGATCTCTAAAATATAGAAGACATTGAGTGAAATTGATATACATGGGGAAACTTCAAAAAATGAAAGATCATAAATTTTCTAGAATTCCTAAAGCAGTTCCTTGCAAACCATCAATCAATAGTGTTAAAACAAAAAACGTTTTCTCACAAAGAAAAAGTTTGACAAAATGTAATGCTTCACATTCAGCATATTTGTTTTGGAGAGAAATTTGTATTGTAATAAAAGACCATGAGAGTGATGGATTCACAAAGAATAGCAAAGGCATGGTAAATCAGCAAAGGCATGTTAAAGATGGACAGAGTACAACTTAACACATGACATGGTAAATCAGCATAATAATTTTTTACTTTTTAGTTGCAATTTCTATTTAATTTTCCCTAATATTAGACATATTTTTGGACCACATTCTTCACAACCATCTACCATATTTCATATGAGCATATTGTTTTCCATTTGTATGGTCCATTCAAGGTCTAAAGAAGTCTCATTACTCTACATGTAATGCATTCTTCAAACATACATAACATTTTGTTGGTCCATCCCAGACCAATGGTATTCAAGAATTTTCTATGTGGTTTTATGGAAAAAGGTTACAAAGACTACAATCAAAAGAAAAGAATAAATTATGAAACATGTAAAAAAACAATAAAGATTCTTTGAAAACAAAAGTGTAGAGATATATTTTATAGACCAATTGATTTACAACAACATGATCTATAGAGAAGTAGAAGGGTTTTCCAAAAAAGGAAGATGATTTGAAAATCCTATGATTCAAATTCTTTGAAAACATTTACAAAAACCATAAATTGAATCTTTTTCATTGCCTTCTCTTCTTTTTTCTTAGATCTCTTAATTTTTGAAGGTGAGTTTTCTCTAACATGATTATTTTCCTTCAATCTTTCTAATTTTTGGCATGGCTACATTATTGCAAAGTTGTTTCTTCAAGGGAACACCACAACAGGTCAACATCAACTTCCCATATCATTCTATATATGATACATCATCGAGATCATGGGATACCATGATAATATCCAAAAATATCTAGCACAAATGTTCCCTTAATTATCTTCAAAAATTACTCCTCTCCAATGTGTGGTTGAGAAAATTAGAAGGGAATATATTAAATGTAGGACCTAACAATAAATTCATTAAGATACTTTATAAATACACTTAGATTTATAAACACACAAACATAAAGACATGCACACATAAACACACAAATTGTACACACACACACACATAAACACTTAGTTACAATCCTATTTGTGTGTGAAAGCACTTGCAAATTGCTTTGTTTCTAGGTTCGTCAAGTTTTGCTACATAACTTTGGGTTACCAAATTGATTCTTTGTCAAATTTGGATAAATGTTTCTTCATCCAAATGTTTCTGTGTGAAATGCTTTCATTTGCAAAATTGAAACATATACAGAGGCATATATCTCCCTCTTTGGTATCTATATCAAAACATTATTCCTCAATGCAAACCTCTTGTTCTCTTTTGTTGGATTGTGAAATCATTCCGGTTTCATAAGCTCCTAAATATCATTAAGCATGATGTATTCCATCTTGTTGATTTTTATGCAAAGCATCAAAAGATCATGCATAGCGGCTATCGATTCTCTAGAAGACTCCATAGTTTTGTCCACAACAAGTCCATACTTCAATTCTAAAAGTTCAATACTCTTCAACTCCTCCTCATGGGAAGGTTTGATTACTCAAAAAAATATATATTAGATTCTTCCTCTTCTTCTTCCTCAAGAAGCTCAGATTCTTCAATAAAATCATTGATTTTTTATATTTTATGCCTTGTATTTGTGTTCATGTCATAGACATGCACAAACGACTAACATACCAATGTCAAGAAGGATTATTCACATACTAAATCATCAATCTACAAAGTAACTAACAAGTGGTATGAAGACACATTATGCAAGATAGAAGTACACACATCCACAATAAGAGAGAGAATGAGCAAGCACGTACATTGGCTCTGCATACATGCATGTATGCACACACTTTGAGGAGTAGACTAGAGGCAATGTGCTCCAAGAAACTCTCATATGGATCAAGATAAGATCAAAAATCTCATAAGAGTTCTTGAATCAATAAGCTAACCTCAACAAATGAGAGCTCTTTCACTTTTTTAGACTTTTTAAGAGTTGTGTCTTGTCCCTCTAGCACAATGGTGAGAACCAACATGAGGAAATTGACCTTGTTATTGTCAATCCATGGAGATGTGAGGGTGGTATTACAACCATGAATAAGTTGAGTTCTCAAGTGCCTGAGTGAGAACCACACTAGCATGCACACATGCACACATTAGGAAAGACAAAGAGAGAACAATGGAATCTTCTATTCAAAAGATCAAAAAAAGTATACAATGTTCAGGAATAAGTTCATTTTGCAAATAGCTTCCCCCACAAAAAAATGAGCTCTCTGGCTCTTTTTGTAGTTTTTTTCTAGCTTTGGTGTTGTTCAGACCTAGTGTTGGCCTCGTTAAAAATTATGTTCCTAAACTAATTTGAAGGCTCAAATGAGCTCTACAAATTGAAATTTAATATAAAGGTCCTCCTAGTACTCCTCAAGCTCAAGGACTCCTCAGATTCAACATAATGGAGTTAAAACTATTAAAAATGGGTATTTATAATGATATGTAGTGATGAAAATCACTATCTATTGAAAGAATATTTTGAAAAATTATAGCTTGGCCTATTCATTACGTGATCTGTGTTGGCTTCCTTGTCTACTCAATCCTCCTTGACTTTCTCTCTGATTGTCTTGTCTTTGGCTCCCTTTTAGCTAACACCTCCCTCTCTCACATCTGTCCTCCCTAACAGACCTTTGTTCTTGAGGGCATTCAGTGTAATACTCCATCACATGAGTTGCTAATTCTTGTTTACCTAGCCTAAGTCCTCTAGCTAGATTTGTCATAAGGCGATCCCAATCTAGCAGGTCAAGGACTTCTGGATGTGGCATGCATAGTTGCATGGCATGGATAGTTACACAAGGTCCATGGGCCTTGGTATAAATATCTCCGAGTGATATTCCCAAAATCCAATTGAGAACATCTCCTCAAAGGCTTGTTTATGGTAGGCCAGTAAATACTTGATACAAGCATGCCACGGAAAGATTGTCTAGATGGAAGGTGTGGTGATCATGTCATAGACTATATCAAAATTACCTTTGTTGAAGCTTGGTGCAGATATGTATGGAGCTTTTACTTTGTGGAAGGTTTTGAAAGCCATACTCATGAGCTCAAAAAATCTTCATACATACCTGTGTAGCAACATCGGGCATATTTTTTAAGCACAGGGTCCAATGTCGTATTGTGTGTCACGAGGAAGGAGATAAGGAAGAGAGCTCACACACACACTCTCACTCTCAGGGAGAAGCACACACACAGATTGAGGCAAGGAAGAATGATCTTCTTCTTCTTCTTCTTCTTCTTCTTCTTCTTCTTCTTCTTCTTCTTCTTCTTCTTCTTCTTCTTCTTCTTCTTCTTCTTCTTCTTCTTCTTCTTCTTCTTCTTCTTCTTCTTTTATTACATAAAAGGAATGTACAAGAATGACCTAAAAACAAGAATACAACAAGTGCAATATATAAAGATCAGTACATAAGGAAAAAAACCTAATGCCCGCAAATGAGTGAGCTGGCAAGAAACAAATGTGCCATCACTCTCGATAGATAAATCTAATAAAGCTCAATGAAGTATCCCTGACATATACCGGTGTGACCACTATACATGTCAAAGAAACGAAAAACTGGTACGTGTCATCCTGGATCATCACATGTTGAGCTTGATATCTCAACACTCCCCCTCAAGCTCAACGCCATATCCTGTAATCCAAGCATCTCCCGAAACTTCTTCAACTTCTCAGCTCAAAGTGCTTTGGTGAAAATATCAGCAGCCTGCTCATATGTTCTCACATAAACAAGATCAATATCACCTGCTAATACCTTCTCTCTGATGAAGTGATAATGTACCTCGATACGCTTTGTTCTAGCATGGAAAACAAGGTTCCGTGCTAACTGTATGCTGCTAAGATTATCACAATAGATAGTGATAGGCTTTTGCACTTCCACGCCTAAATCTGCAAGTAACATATACAGCCATGATGTCTCGCATGCTGCCATTGCAGCACCTCTATACTCAGCCTCTATACTCGACAAAGCAATAGTGGGTTGCTTCTTACTGCTCCATGTAATAGCTCCACATAACGTAGAGTGTGCCTCAGAGCATCCAAATGTGGCTTCCTAGGAACCTGCATAAACTGACTTTCAAGTCCAACAGTATAGCTTAAATCAGGCCTTGTAATTGTAAGATATATAAGACTTCCCACAATTTTCCTGTACATAGTAGCATTTTCCAATGCTTCACCTGATATAGTATCCAACTTCAAATTCTGATCTAATGGCATAGAAATTGGCTTACAACCAGCCATACCATACTTTTGTAGCATATTCAAGGCATATTGCCTTTGCGACATCCATATACTTGTTTCTGTATGTATAAACTCAATGCCCAAGAAATAGCGCAGCACACCTAGATCTTTCATGTCAAATTCCTGCATAAGAAGTTGTTTTACCTCTTTGATGCTTTCTTCATTATCGCCACCTACAATCAAGTCATCAACATAAATGGCAACAATTGTGATGCCATCATCACCCTTCCTTGCATATAGTGAATGATCTGCATCACACATAGAAAACCCAATGCTAGTTAGGTAATCAGCAATCCTTGCATGCCATGCACGAGGAGCTTGCTTCAGCCCATACAAAGCCTTTTGCAACCTGCAAACATACTTTGGATGCTTTGAATCTTCATATCCTTGTGGCTGGTCCATGTATACCTCTTCTTGTAACTCACCATGTAAGAAAGCATTCTTCACATCCATCTTATGCAAAGTCCATCCTTTTGTTGTAGCTAATGCAACAAGTGTTCTGACAGTAGACATTTTAGCTACACGGCTGAATGTTTCCTCATAATCAATACCATATGTCTGTGCATAGCCTTTTGCTACCAATCGTGCTTTGTATCTGCTTATGCTACCATCAGCATTGTGATTTACCTTATAAACCCATTTGCAGCCTATGGGTTTCTTTCCTTGTGGCAATGGAATCAGCTTCCATGTATCATTTCCATAAAGTGCAGCCATCTCCTCATCCATACCTTTTTCCCAATCTACAATTCCAATTGCATCTTCAATGTAAGAAGGTTCAACATCTTGTCATGTAGGCATAATGACGAGCCATGTAACTATCATATGTCAATCGTTGCACTGAATTCCTCATCCTCCCATATCTTCTTGGTCCTAGGTCACTTCTCCTTGTATCATCTGCATGTGCCCTTCTTACTCCTGGAGTCTTCACAAAGGGCAATCCAAGTTCCTCATCAAGACTCTTTTTTGAACCACTTGAATCTCCATCAACGTCTTCAAAACTTTCACATGTTTTATGACCAGCAGAAAACTTTTCTTTACCCTTCTTGGATGTATTTGATGAATTTGCTGGACTAAAATTTCCACGTAATCTTCCACTCCATGGGTTTGAGTTGGAACTATTGCTTGGTGATGCATTTGGTCCACTCAAAACCTGAAATTTTGCACTTGATTTTTCAGCATTTTCTTTGTCATTTGGTTCAAGACTCAGTCCTTCTTTGGCATCTGCATAGAAGCTTGACATTTCATCAAATACCACATCTCTTCTCACCTTTACCTGTCATGTGAGTGGGTTATAACATTTATATCCCTTTTGCTCAAAGGAGTATCCAATGAAGACACACTTTCCTGCTTTTGGATCAAGCTTCGTCCTCAATTCATCTGGGACATGTACATATGCAATACAGCAAAAAACTTTCAGATGTGATAAGTTTGTCTTTTTACATGTAAACTTCTCTTCAGGTGTAATGATGTACAGCAGCAGTCGGAGTTATGTCCATGATGTATACAACAGTATGCATAGCTTCTGCCCAATAACAATGAGGCATATTCTTCTCAGCCATTAAGGCTCTTGCTATTTCTGCAATATGTCTATTTTTGCGTTTAACAACGTCATTCTGTTGTGGTGTGTACCTGCATGAAAACTGGCGCCGAATTCCATGATTTTTTAGAAAACTACTAAACTCATTTGACATGTATTCACCTCCTCCATCAAATCTTAATGTTTGAATGTACTTCCCTGTCTGCTTTTCCACCATAACTTTAAAATTCTGGAAGTGAGTGAACACCTCTCTCTTCTCTTTCATGAAATATACCCATACTTTGTGTGTATGGTCATCAATGAAAGTAACATAAAACCTGCAACCACCCATAGATGTGGTCTTTGCTGGACCCCAAACATCTCTATGTACTACTTCTATTACATTCTCACTAACATGCTTGTCATGTGGAAATGATGCTCTCGACTATTTACCAAATTGACATGCTGCACATACCTGCATCAGTTTCAGCCTTTGCAAGTTTGCATGTCCAATCCGTTTGTGCCATATCTCTATATCTGCAATAACTCTTGCACCTTTTGCAAACATGGCTGCATTCATTTTAGGAATCTTCACATTTAAGGTGAACATCCTACCCACTTTGTTTCCTTTGGCAATCAATCTTCCATCCTACTTGTACTCTTCTACATATAATCCATCAGCATTGAACCTGACTTGTAATCCCTTGTCAACCATTTGTCCAACATAAACCAGATTCTTTGTTATATTTGGAACATGCAACACATCAGCAAGATGTTTTACCTTCCCGTCCTCCATAGACAATGCTATGTTTCCTGTATGCTCAATAGGATGCGATGGATCATCACCTATTTCAACACATCCAAGAACTGGCAGTTTCTGCAAAGTACTAAACCATTTTGCATGACTAGTCATGTGATTTGAAGCACCGGAATCAACATACCAGACATTATCATTCATTTTGAAACACTGGCAAACATTGTATTCATCATGTGATGTTGAACCATAAACAGCTTCTCAAAATCATCTTCACTTGTGGATGCATAGTTGTTTTAATGCCTTCCGTTGTTTTGATGCCTTCCGTTATTTTGATTCTTCAACCTGCAATCACGTTCAAAGTGTCCAGATTTACCACAATTCTAGCATCCTTTACTATCATTACCTGAATCATTTCTTCGGAAATTTCTGCGACCTCTTTGGCTCCCCCTGCCTCGAAACTGTCCTGTTCCTCCTGCATGATTTTGTTGTTGACCTTGCTCTTGGCTACTGTTTCCTCTTCCACTTCCAAAACCTCTACCTCTGCCTCTTGCTCTGCTAGAGTAGAATACCTGCTCAGGACTGGGCTTTCCTTGGGAGTTTGAATCCTCACCAAGATTCTTTTCTTCAATAATCAACATAGATACCAGATCAGCAAAATTCAGAATATTTTCCCTGGTCTGTATGGAAGTTTTGAACTGCTTATATGCAGCTCCTAAACCACAAAGGCACACTTCCACCTTATCATCATCATCTACATTAACGCCAATAGATGCAAGTGACTCACATATGCTTTTGATTTTAACAGTGTAGTCACTTACCGACATGCTCTTCTTTTCCAATGTATGCAGCTCGTTCTTGAGTTGCAATTTCCGTGCCTTTGTATTAGTCTCATACAAAGTGACCAAACTGTTTCAAGTCTGTTTTGGAGTCTTGGCATCCTGTATGTGTCCAATCATGCTATCTTGTATGCTAACAGATAGCCAATACATTACCTTTCGTGCTCCTTGATTCCATTCCTCATATGCTCTTAATTGGTCTACAGTCCGATTCCTTTCTGGTAACTGCAGAGCATTTTCATTCTCTCCTTCGATGTACTTCTAGTGGCCTTTTCCCATCAGGAAATTTGTCATTCTGAATCTCCAAGCATGGAAGTTGTTCTTGTCCAGCTTATTGCTCATAAGCTGACTCATTCCATCAGCGTTTGCCATTTCTGCAACAATTCACAACGCGGCAAAACACTACAAGAAGCACTTCTGCTTGAACACTGTCGCACTATGACATGACAGTTCGATCTCAGAAAAACACAGTTTTCGTGTATCAACAGTACATGCTTGAAATTTTGGATCTGAATATACGAGTGTCGCTGAACACAAGCCAAGTTACAGTTTCTGAAACTGACCTAGTTTTTCTGTGGGCCCCACCTTGCGGGCTCAAAATGAAGGTCGCGATGGCTCCGAAACTTCGATCTAAAAAAAACAAGTGACCCTAAAGGGATAACTCACAAAAATATTTTGAGGTCTTCTACCTTCACGCCGATTTTCGTAGCAAATGGAGGCCGTTTGTGAAATCGCGTTTTCTCTACGCCTTGCCACGTAGTCTTCACCGTCGCCTTCTCCACGAGCTCTCCACAGCCATGCTGGCTCTGATACCATGTCACGAGGAAGGAGATAAGGAAGAGAGCTCACACACACACTCTCATTCTCAAGGAGAAGCACACACACAGATTGAGGCAAGGAAGAATGATCTTCTTCTTCTTCTTCTTCTACTACATAAAAGGAATGTACAAAATGACCTAAAAACAAGAATACAACAAGTGCAATATATAAAGATCAGTATATAAGGAAAAAACCCAATGTCCGTGAATGAGTGAGCTCATGTCAGAGAAACAAAAAACCGGTACATGTCATCCTGGATCATCACATGTTGAGCTTGATATCTCAACATTGTGGAAAACATGTATGCCACTATAGAAGGCCCTTGGGATGGAGAAATGTATGGATAATTGAGCCAATTGAACACCTCGAGCTATTCCTTACCTTAATTGCAAATGTTGGCCATGTTCTTCTTCACAACACCGACCATAACATGGGTTGTAGATGATGTGTATAGTTCCCAATGACCATGTGCACATCATTTTAGGGTAGCTCTCTAATAAGTGAATGAGCTAATTTGGTTGAAAATTTTTACATCGTTGAGCTCTCTCCAAAAAGCCATCTGGTTGGAATTGTGTGGAAAATGTTGGCTTTGTGCTTGTGAATTGATTTATCTCTACATTATAATTGGCTAAAGCACAAAGTATGGTATGTATTGTAATTCAGATGTGGATTTGAATGGCAACATAAGCATCATGTGTTTGCTCGATATCTTCTACCTGATTCAACCACTGAGGTGTTGGAGCCTCATATGTCTCTTGGCCTTCTTCTGTGATCAATCCTCCTGGCACGGGCTATAGTTCATGTTGAGATATCAAGCTCAATATGTGATGATCGGGGATGACAAGTATCACTTTTTCATTTCTCTTATATGTATAGTGTTCATGTTGGTATATGTCAAGGATACTTTAGTGAGCTTTATTAGACTTATTTACCAAGAGCGATGGCACATTTGTTTCTTGCCAGCTCACTCATTCGCAAACATTAGGATTTCCCTTATGTACTATTCTTTATATATTGCACTAGTTGTATTGTTGTTTTTAGGTCATTCTTGTATATTCATCTTTGAGTGTGAGAGTGTGAGAGTGTGTGAGTGAGCTCTCTTCCTTATCTCCTTTCGTTTGACATGGTATCAGAGCCAATGTGGTTGTAGAGAGCTCATGGAGGAGGCTCACAATGAAGAGTACATGAGAAGGCATGGAGAAAACACACTTTACAAATGACCTCAGATTGCTACCAAATTTGGTGTGAAGGTAGAAGGCATCAAAATATTTTTGAGTGTTATCCATTTAGGGTCACTCGTTTTTCTCATATTTTTGTTTTGGAGTTATCTAGACTTTCTTTTCAAGCCAGGAAGATAGGGACCATGGAAAAATCATGGTCAGTTTGCAAAATTCTAACTTGTATTCTAGTTGACAACACTCAAATATTCCAGATCTAGAATTTTAAGCGATTTTTTGTACTATTGATACATGAAAACTATGTTTTCTTGAGATCGAACTGTCATGTCACAATGTGCCAGTCTTCAAGTAGAGGTACTGTTTCTAGTGTTTTTCCAATGTTGTGAATCGCTACAGAAACGACAAATGTTGATGGAATGTTTCAACTTATCAAGGATAAGTTGGACATGCTTGGGGATTGACAATGATGAATTTCTTGATGGAAAAAGGGTATTGAAAGTACATCAAAGGAGAGAATGAAAATGCTTCGTAGTTATTAGAGATGAATCGAAGTGTAGACTAGTTAAGAGCATGATTAGGCACATATAGGATGTCAACACACCAAAAGTGACTTAGAATAGTTTGGTCACATTGTATGAAACCAATACAAAGGCATGAAAATTGCAACTCAAGAACAAGCTGCATACACTGGAGAAAAAGAGCATGTCGCTAAGTGACTACACCCTAAATATCAAAATCATATGTAACTCACTTGCATCTATTGCCATCAATGCAGATGATGATGATAAGGTGGAAGTGTGCCTTCATGGTTTAGGAACTACATATAAGCCATTCATAACCTCTATTCATACCAAGGAAAATATTCCAAATTTTGTTGATCCGGTATCCATGCTAATAAGGAAATAATATTGTTGAGGACTCAAACTCCCAAGGAAGACCTAGTTCTAAGCAAGTATTCTACTCTAGAAAAGGTAGAGGTTTTGAAAGTGGAAGAGGAAATATTAACCATGACCAAGGTCAACAACAACATCATGCATGATGTAGAGGATAGTTTCAAGGCAAGGGAACCAAAGAGATCGCAGAAATTTCCAAAGAAATGATTCAATTAATAATAGTAAAGGATGTTGGAATTGTGGTAAACATGGTCATTTTGAATATGATTGTAAGTTAAAGAATCAAAATAACAGAAGGCAGCATAAGAATCATGCATCAAAAAGTTCAGATGATTCGAAGAAGTTGTTCATGGTCCAACATCACATGATGATCCCAATGTCTGTTGATGTTTCAAAATCGAATGGTAATGTCTGGTATGTTAATTCATGTGCCTCAAATCAGATGACGAGCCATGTAGAATGGCTTAGTAGTTTGCAAAAATTATATGTTCCTAGATTTGTTGAAATAGGTGATGACACATCACATCCTATTGAGCACAAAGGAGCTGGATAACCTCTGACAAGGTGTTGTAGTGGGTGGCCTAGGGTAGGTTCAGCTATAGATGAGGATGCAGTGTCTAAGGGATTAATGGTGGAGGAGAATAATCCAGAATGGTATACAAGTGTCAAGGGAGCACTAGATTGTGCCCTTTGACTAGACTAGACAAGATTTTAGAATTATACTTTCGATTACAAGATCACCCATGTAGGGGAATAACACAAGAATATGTAGTTGATACAAGAAGTCCCACAACCCAGACTAATAGGTATGGATAACTCGATTACAGATGATATAGGAGATCCCAAAACTTGGGACCGTGGGTATGAAGCAGGATATCTTGATTACAAGCTCCCTTCGGGGAGATGAACTAGATAAGGGGAATAACTGGAAAAGATCTCGTACTACAAGATTACAAGAGGACAAGCAGGATGTCTAGGAACTAGACTAGACAAGACTAGAACAAGAATCAAGACAATGACTTTAACTGGAACTTGCAAAGTTCTTACTTGGAGATTGCAAATCCTTGAGCTTCCAAGATTGGCATTAGCAAGACTGACTATGAATGTGGCCAACCCCTCCTTATATAGATCAAGGGAAGTTCATCAATAGCGGTTACGACTTGATGATGTCATTGATGATATCATCAATGTGGAACATGATCTCTGGATATCAACATCAAGCAAGAAAACAATCGATCTTAGGGGTTTTGCACATTATGGATGCAATGGAAGCATTGATTTCTCCAAATTCTGAACCAATCATGAGATATATAAACTAACATGGAATCTAAGGTTTAGGATGGTTTCCTTTGTGTCCATGACAACAGGTGCACGAAAACTAAAAGAGGGTGTTGAGGTTATTAATTCAGTTGTACTTACAATTTCTTTGGTATGAGGTGGTGAAACAGGAGATGTATGTACAGCGTAGATAGATCAATGGTAGTTATCAAGAGTGGGATGGTGACTATGGATGTCCTTTCATGAGTCATAGTGGCCTTTAGTTGAATAGCCATAGATAGTTCAACTTCCATGATTGGAATACCTTGCCTTTGCTAAGTATTGATGTGTATTTCATCATAATCAAGGTGAGGCCTCTGTGACATAAAGCCAATGGTTGTGGATCCACTCCTTTTGATAAAATTTGGTTCATCAACAAATGTTTGTTTTGCACTAAGAGTCTTCCTTTGGCTTGTACACTCTCTATATTCTCATGTAATTGACAAAGTTCTACAGTATAAGTGGGGGCACCTTCTTCTGAAGTGTCTTCCTCTTCCTCTTATCTTACAGGTTGTTTCTCTTCCTCCTCTTGTTGGCGTTGATCATCATCGCGTTCTTCATAATTTGAACTGAAGCCTACATCTCTAAGAAGTTTCTCAAAGTCCACATTTCCTAATTCATCAAGGTTGATCGATCTCAAGATTTTGAGATCAATTGGTGGAGGTAGGACCCCTTTTTGAGTTGAGGATGCTCCCTCAGTGCTTCTTCTACTAAGTTGGATCGTGAATGGTCTTAGGATGTGTTCCTCTACTAGTGAAATATCAAGGGTCAGGGTAGCTCTTTTGGGTTGGCCACATGGGATTGTCCCTCGCATCCTCATGGAGGGGGATGCAGATGCCTTTGAACTCTTGAATTGTTGGACCCTATTTCATGACAAGGCATCTTCGATAGGAATATCATAAGATAAACATCGATCAAAGATGCATGTGAGAGCACAACATCCATTCAAGACTACCTTGCAAGACCAACGATGGCTAGTAATGTGTATTTGCTCAATTGTCTAGACTGACTAGGTAAAATGGCCCTGACTTGGAAATGTGAAATGTTGCATGCATACCCTTAAGGCGACTGCGATATTAGGGGTCATGGCTTCCATATCCTTGATTTTCATTAGGTTCCTATTCTTCACGATCTCGACCACCAATGCCTCTTTCTATGATGGAATGTGCATGTCATGCATGTCTAGTGCTTCTCTCACAAGGTTAAGGAACAATCTAAACTTCTTGAGTTTGGTGTTGTTGTGTAATGACAAAGGTACCGGGCACACCCTTCACCTTGCTCGACTATAGGGTGATGATCAAGTAATAGCACCTCATGAAATCGGCTTTGGGATTTTGCAATGAAGTATGCGACTAACTTTGCTCTTTCCCAAATGGGTTTCACTTCTAGTGTATATTGTAGTTGCTCAGATTCCCTAGTGAAGGACTGATACCTTCCCCATACATTGTTAAACTCACACTCTACCTCCCAAATATAAGTTGCATCCCCTAAAGGTCCTTCCATATCATTGAACCAATGGGCACTCATCTTGGTTGTGTGTTGTTGGGGAATATTGAATGGGAATGGTTGGCATATGCATAATTGCTTCTGATCTTTCCTTGGGGCATGCAAAAACAAGCAAGGAGATTTCTACAAGAGTAAGGGAATCGAGCATCAACTCACAGTGGCACATAGTCCTCAACAGAATGGTGTTGCAGAACGTTGGAATCGAACCATCATGGAGATGGCAAGGTGCATGTTGAAAGGAAAGGGTTTGCCTAATCAATTTTGGGCAGTGGCTGTCAACACTGCTGTCTACATCTTGAATTGAAGCTACACCAAGTCACTTGATGGAAAGACTCCACAAGAAGCCTACACTAGTAAAAAACCTTTTGTTTCCCATTTCAAAGTATTTGGAAGTGAATTCTATGTACATGTTCCAGATAGGGAGAGAAACAAGCTTCAACCAAAAAGCATCAAATGTATCTTCTTAGGGTACAGCAAAGATAAAAAGGCTTATAAGATTTATCACCTTGAGGCTAAGAAGATCATGGCGAGTCGTGATGTGGTGTTTAAGGAGGAGAAGCCACATGCAGTGGAGGAGGAAAAGAGAGCTTCCACTTTATCATCAGGCAAAGGGGCAATCCACTATGAACCTAGCCCAAGAGCTATCGCTTATACACAAGAGAAGGAAGCATCATCTTCGGATGATGAGTCTGAAAGTCACCAACCTGCCGACACCCAAGTGGAAAATCCATTGCCATGTTGGGTGAGGCGGCTCTATGATTCTGCAAACCCCATCCCATTGTCACTAGAACAAGTTGCAGATGGATTGAGGCGATCATAGAGAATAGAGGAATAGAGACGGCCAAGCGCCCATATTGTAAACACAGCCTTGATGGTTGATCTCATTGAAGAAGAAGCAAAGGAACCAACCAATGTGGAAGACGCACTCCATGATCCAAATTGGAGGGCTGCCATGCAAGCAGAATACAACAATATCATGAAGAATGGAACTTGGGAGCTAGTGGATCGACCCCCTAAGCATAAAGTCATTGGCACCAAGTGGGTCTGGAAGCTAAAGTACAAGGCTAATGGTACTCTAGAAAAGTATAAAGCAAGACTTGTTGCACAGGGCTACTCACAAGTTGAAGGCATTGACTTTTGTAAATCATTTGCCCCAACTGCAAGAATGACTACTATTCGAGTAGTACTAGTTGTGGTTGCACATAAGCGTTGTCCAGTCTATCAGATGGATGTCAAATCAGCATTCTTGAATGGAGACCTCAAGGAGGAGTTATATGTGTCTCAGCCACTAGGGTTTGAGGCTCCCCATTCAAAGAACAAGGTATGTAAGCTGAAGAAGGCATTATATGGGCTAAAACAAGCCCCTAGAGCATGGTACTAGCGGATAGATAAGTATCTCTTGGATCTAGGTTTCAAAAGATGTGCTTTTGATGCTAACTTGTATGTTCTAAAGAGAGGAGGGAAGACAATTGTGCTTGTACTCTATGTAGATGACCTTGTGATTACACGAAATGATGATGCTCTTCTTCAACAAAAAAAAACAGAATTTGAAATGACAGACTTGGGCTTAATGCATTATTGCTTAGGTCTTGAAGTTTGGCAAGAACGAGGGAAGATTTTCATCTCTCAACAAAAGTATGCAAGGCAGATATTGAAGGCATTCGACATGGAGGATTGCAAGGAATTTTCTACACCTATGGAGGCCAACACAAAATTATCTATTGAAGATACTTCACCTCCATTGGATATTGGAAGATACAGGAAATTAGTTGGAAGTCTCATCTACTTGTGCAATAGCATACCAGACATCTCTTATGTTGTTGGAGTAGTAAGCAGGTTCTCTAATAAGCCTTGCCAAACTCATTGGAAGGCAAGCATGTGGATACTCATGTATGTGAAAGGAACTACTGATTATGGTATTCTTTATGAACAAGGATCGTCTCTAGTCGGATACTGTGACTCAAATTGGGAAGGAGATATTGATACCAGAAAATTAGTTTTTGGATATTGCTTTCCTTAGGATCAGGAATTTTCTCTTGAATTAGTAAGAAGCAATCGACTGTAGCATTAACTTCTACTGAAGCTGAGTACAAAGTTGCATGTGTTGCATCATGTGAAGCAGTATGGTTGAGGAGGATCCTATGGCACATAGGAATACAAGGACAGGAGGCTACAGAGTTGAAGTGTGACAACCAAAGTTGCATGGCCATCGCCAAAAATCCTTTTTTCCATGCACGTACCAAGCACATAGAAATTCAGTATCACTATGTGTGTGACTTGATTGAGGACAGGGTCGTGGAGATAAGCTATTGTCCTACTGAAGAAAATGGAGCAGACATCTTCACCAAGGCTCTTGGGAGAGAGCAACTTCTTCGACACTTTCCAAAGCTTGGGATTGGACCAAGGAGGTAGTTCACCGTAGGGTGGACATTGAGGGGGGGGGGGGGGGGGGGGGGGGGGGGGGGGGGTGTTAGATATGCTCAATACTCCACCCTCATGTGACCACAAATGATCCATGGTGCTCTAAGTTGTAAAGCCCCCATTATGAGGAGAAGTCATTATGAGAGCCCAAACATTTGTGGAACCCTAACTTCCAAGTTAGATGAGGTCTATGTGTGATCGTTGATGGTTGTATATGATCTTTGTGAGCCTAGCCATTAGGTTAGGTAGGGCATAAACTTATAGACTATTGGGTTGCCATTTAAGGTTTCCCCATAGAACCTTAATGGGGGGAGTGCAGAGGGGGGCTTGCTCCCTTCTACGAGGTCCAAAGGGCCTATCAACCTGGCCCGTAGCGCCGAGACAGTATGACTTTTGGTCGTTGAGATATTGTCAGATCGTATATTTTACCGACTATTTTGTATCTCCCAACTACGTTTATCTATACCAAACCGCCTTGTAAAAGCTATATAAGCACAGCCCAGGTTGAGCTTTTCATAGCATTGCGCACTAGTAAGCCCTTCATCTAGAGTTTGACTAGGTGGGAGCGCATGGGTGGACAGCACCATCATTGTAACTGCATTACGCTCGGCAATCTGAGAAATTGAATTCTCTATCTCTTAGTCTACGTCTATCTTTGTCTGCATTTTTCTCTCAACTCTATCTACAGGTATATTCTGTTGTGTTGTTATTTTCTTACAGATTCCACCTTTGTATTTGCAAAAGAAGGGAGTTCCATCTTCTCTTGTACTTGTTCTTCAATCGTTGAATATGTATGCATCACATAGCTTTATACAATCACAGCATTTTTTCTTCATGATTAGCCTCGCGTAGACTATGTTTCGGTGAGATATCTAGATTTGTGGTCATGCCATTATCTAGTTCTATGGTGGCACGCTACTCACTTACCCAAATCTTAAGAAGTCCACTTCCTAGATATAAGTTGATTGCATGATCACCAATTCCATTCTTGACCCAAAATTAAAGACTTGGTGAGGTCTTCATCATGGCACACAAGTGCTTTAATTTTCATAGGGACATCTTGAATAGAGATAGGAAGCTCCATCTCACCCATGCAAGGTGTTCCCACCCCTAATCTTACAAGATAAGCTTCCATAGGATCAAAAAAAATCTCATGTCTTGACAGCATGAGTATCGAATGGCACTCATTGTTGTGCCTGAGTCAATCAAAGCCCTGATTTTCTTAGCAATCATGTATTTTCCTAATTCTATCAATGATCTTATGAGTTGGATTTCTTTTTGCATGACACATAGCCATGTGGGACCTTAGGATTTCACAGCTAGCATACCTAGGCTGATCTAGGCCGTGTCTCCTTAACTTTGGATATGCCCGAAGGCCTCAACTTGTGCTTCTTCATGGATTCTTCTTTCTTCTACCTTGCACTGTTGACTATGAAACTCACAAGGTCTCAATGGAGGGGAAAAAAATTTTCCCTTCCAAGTGTAGGCCTACCTACCATGTTCCATTACTAAAAACATCCACTCAGATGCATTATCACGGTAGACTACCTTCCCTGGGACATCAAGATCTTTGAATTCATAAATCATTGTTCCATCTACCTCACTAGTTCTATCTGGCTTGAATCTCCACAATGCGTCATCCATCTCTCTATTCAAGCAAAGCTCTATGCTTTTATTGTCCTATAGAATCCACTCAGGCATGATTATCCTAGATAAGATCCACTTAACATGAGGTGTTCTAAGATCTTTCCCAAGATTTTCTTGATCCAAGTCTCCTATTTTTTAATGGGGGATGATTGATCCAAACTCATCAGTCTTATCAGGTAAGCTCATATTCACATACATGGTTCCTTGCTTATCAGTGTAAGATCCCTCTTCAAATTTGACCACTGGGTGTTCAATCTTGAAGGGTTGATCAAGATTTTTGAGTTGAACCACTGATTGCCTCAAACCATCCTCATAGATGCATCCACCTAAGCAGTTGGTTCGAATATACTCTAACTAAGACTTATAGGGACCTTCAGGAGTTTGTAAGTAGGCTAGCCCTAAGCTTCTTATAGGTTGATCCATGCTAAAAGACATCTCTTAATCACTCATTTGTTAGCTCAACATGTAAGGATAGTCATTGTTAGCCGTTAAAGGCTACAAACTCTGATTTCGGACTCCAATACTTTAGGGGGTTGGGAGTCCCTGACTAACTACTTTTCCGTATGCAGGTTACTACTATCGTGATGATTAAAAGTAAATTAACTCTTAGCCACGTGGGTCCTTGGGAGTGGTAGGGGTCTGTTAGACAGAGGCCCTGTACTATTTTCCCAACTTATTACACAATCATAAATGCTCTCTCGTGTCTTAGCTCAGTACCCAACTCTGAACAACTGAAAAGTGTTCGGTGTACTGGACTTAGAACCTCAGAACTGATCCTGCTGTAGCTATCTGAGCAGTAGTCCGGTTACTTGTATCCAATAGAATAATATACTTCAGTAACGAAGGTCACCTAATACGCAATTCTTCAGAACAGACAGGTATACCAAACAGACATCTATACCCTGAAGTTATGTAAACTCACCGTATGCCAAACTTGGGCAGCAAATCTCCTAACACCAACTAACTAGTCACAGACATAATAGTGTCCTATTCGCACCCCGACCATCACAGATACTAGTCTGCCTGTGATCGGAATCAACAGTGAACGCAGACTACTGTATCACACTTGGTCACTTACAGAAAATATTAACGCACAAACAGTTCGGGGTCGCTTTTTCACATTCACTTGTTCAGCAGAAAGATTGACAAACAATACACTGCAACTTAATAACACTCAGAGACACGCATCAACCATTACCGAACAGATTCGTATACAAGATTATCAATTCGTAACTCTGCACTACAGTGCGTATAACGACTAGACGGAGCACAGAACAGAACAGAACAGAGTAGGGTTAATCTTCCCCATAACATACACACTTCAAACAGTACGCTTACAATTCCAAAAACGGGCTCTCGGCCACTCTTTTCTCATTGCCTTATATAGAAGATTTTTTTACAAGGGTGCGCGAATCTTTAGTTACCTGCGCGTTTCCCGAAAGGTTCCTTTACATTTAAGCCGCCTGTCCTAGTACATTTGTCCTTTTTCGGCGGCCGTCTAACATCATTTAGTTGTTGAGTCCATGACCTAATTGTGTGATTGACACTAGCTTCAAATGATCTAAGGTTTTGTCTGTCCTTTCCTAGGTGTGTATGTGACCTAAGGTTCATATGCTTCATTGGTATACCCAATACCCAACTACAACCACGTTGTTGTGTTTTTTTGTATTAACCACTTTTTCATTTTTTATTTCTTTTTTATGTATTTCTTGTCTTGATATATACATCATCAAGAACACTTAAGTTGCACCGCACTTGGATGTTTTTTTCCTCAATCAGATTAGATTCTTTTCGATTAGAGTTTTCCATAACCTAGCTTAATCTATCCTTGGACTTGAGAAATCAAAGGCTCTTGAACTTGTTCATGCCTAATCTAACCTTTAATCAATCGAATTCATTAATCACACTTGGCATAAACTAGGAAATCAGTTAAGGAGGGTTGAGAGTTCTTCCAACCTCGAATCACATGCCCTTGTTGGTGCTCAATTTGCATGTGATGTGCGTTCCCAAGCTTGCCACACATTGTTAGCTTGATTACCCCTTGAAGTAGCTCCAAAAATCTCAAAAATTATCCCAAACATTCACAAAAAATGAAACCCTAAATCTTGTCATTTTTCTCGTCTATCACGATGGACAGGGTCTATCTGTCCCAATGAATAGGTGTTTGTCATGGGGCTTGACTCTCGTTATGGACAAGTGTCTATCGCGATAGACATTTCTATCGCGATGGTCAAGCATCTATCTCGATAGACGTGTCTATCATGATGGACAGTTGTCTGTCGCAATGGACGTAATTTTTGGGGGGTCTATCTATCATCTGTCATGTGACCGACAATATCTATTGCAATGGACATACTTGTCAGTGGATGCGTTTGTCACGATGGTCAAGTCTCTGCCGCGATGGTCAGCATCTATCATCTATCACCCATAGAACAAGTTTATCTCAAAGGTGTTTGTCGTTTTTCATCGATAGAAACAGTCTGTTGTATTTTTTGTCCGTCATCTGTCATCTATCATCGACTAACCAAGTCTATCATCAATTCTATTTGTCGCGATCGACAACTGTCAGTTGCAATAGACAAAAAAAATGCATATTTTTGTAAACTTTTTAATGATTTAGGGTGCTCTTAGTGTGATGTCTATTGTGCCCAACTTGCATTTACCCAACACTCAAAAATTTTTGTCTATCGCGACAAACAAAGATGATCATGTCAAGATGCATGCACAAAGTTGTTGTACCTAGTGATTTTGTTGTTGCAGAAACCTGCGAGAGTGCTAAAAAACACACAAGAAATAAGAATGCACACAATGGGTCTCTCACTTTCTCTCACAAATAAAATGAGGGGAATGAGATGGAGATGGGGATCTCACAAAAGAGGTGGAAATGGCGTGATGATGGAGATGGAGATGGAGATAGGGGAAGAATAGGGAGAATAGAGAAGATGATGATGATGATGAAGGTAAAAAGTAAAAAAGAATAGAAAATTACCTATGATTCCAATGTCAATTCTGCATCTTACCATCACATGTCATCCTCGAAGCTCGCTCCTCGACAACGGTGCCAAATCTAGTGTCACTCTGGCACGATGGAGAGAACCAACGTGAGGTGATCAACCTCATAATTGTCAATCTGCAAAGACATGAGGGTGGTATGATGACCATGAGCAAGTGGAGTGCACAAGTACTTGAGAATCAAACTAGCATGCATACACATACACACACATGCACACACAAGGCAAGACAAAGAGAGGAGAATGGAATCTTCTATTCAAAAGCTCAATGAAAGTATACAATGTTCATGAACAACTTCACTTTCCAACTAGATCCCTCCAAAAATAAGCTTTTTAGCTCTTTTTATAGTTTGACTCGCTTTGATCTTGTTCAGACCTAGTGTCAGGCATAGTTAAAAATTAGGTTCTTAAGCTAATTTGGAAGCTCAAATGAGCTCTGAAAATTATGAAAATTAATACAGAGGTCCTCCTAGTAGTCCTCGAGCTCAAGGACTCCTCAACTTCAACAAAATGAAATTGGAACTATCAAAAATGGGTGTTTACAATGGTAGGTAGTGATGAAAATCAGTGATTGAAAGAATGTTTTGGAAAAAATATAGCTTGGCCTATTTGTTGCTTGATCTACATTGGCTTCATTATCTAATCAGTCCTCCTTAGCCCTTGAAGTTTCTGTATAACTGCATCTTTACATATGACTTGGGCATAGTTTGGGGAATTACATAATCTAAAGGGGTTTTTGAGTTGGGAAAATTTGATAAACCCCTTTCCTATTCACTTCCATGATCGTAATCGCCTTTGACTGGTCTTTGAAACTTTGACTAAAGATTTGACCACTTTCACTTTGACTTTCTAGTTTCTTTCAAGAGCTTCATCCAACACTCCCCCCTTGCTTTTTTATATTTGAAGGACATTTTGGTGGATGTCTAGGATGAACGTGGGTGTTGATGCACATGTATTAGGTGTTGGATGTGTACATCATTGTTAGAACAGTACCTTAAAAAACTTATCAATAAGCATATTGCATTTTCTTAGAAACTATTTTTGGATTTTTTGTATACAATGTACTAAACAAAAATAGAACATGGTGGAGAACATGAGTGACATATGACCCTCCAAAATGAAAATAAAATATGAATACCAAAAGAAAAATGAGATGGATTGGAATTTTGAGAATGTAATGAGAAATAAAAGAAAATAAAGCTACTTCCACAACTTAAAAATAAGGGAAACTTATTAGAAATCGATAATGAAAGTAATCATAGGGCAACTACTTATTGCAATACATGGGTATCAAGAACATTGTGTTTGATGCATGGCCTTCTCGAGTGACCCTATGAATGTGACTTTAGATGCACTTCTTAAAAATATGAAGAAAAAAGGTATTAAGCTATTTGCTGCAGGGATATCTGACAAAGGGGATGCCTAAGCTATGGAGAATGGGAATTGATTTTTCCCATGCAATGCAAAAGAGAGGAAAATTTGCACTTGATGATGCCCCACCTATTGGTTCTATCAAGTTGGAAGGCCAAGACCATGAGAATTGATTAATGGAACTCAAGTAATTGATCGACAGAGTTGTAATGTGCATATTTGTGTGTGGCACTTATTGATATTTTCTAGTAAGAGCCATGAATTGTGTCATGTTCTTGAGAATTAGAAACATAAAATACCAACATCAATGAACATATATTGAAGAGGAATGTATGATTGTTCAAAGAATGGAGCTTGGATAGGCCATAGTTCTCTTGAATCAATTACTCTGTGAAAACAACATAACTACCCTTCCTTAATTGGCCTCATTGTGATGTAACTAGCTTCTCCCATCTTAAGTAGATATTCATCCACTTCACTTATCACCATTTTGAATGTGGCAAAGCCATTCAAATGAAATGTAGCAACCACAATACCAACAATGAAAACAATATCAAACTAGGCCTATGTATCCTCAGGCCAATTAAGCGCCTGTGAAGCTAATTTTGGATCAACATCTGCCTCCACCTCCAAAGGTTGTGCTAGTCAAGTATGTTGAAGAGAATTATGAAAGGGCCTAGTAGAGCCAACAATGCTAGACACTAATCTTGGATATTTAGAGACAAACCCAAAGGATAGGAATGAATAACTACAAGACCCTTATGTTCATGGTAAACAGTATTAAGAACAAGCCTACTATCATGCATGGACTAGAGATAACCTCAATTGAACTAATCAGCCTAGTGCAAGAATCTACTATGTAGAGAAAGGAGACATCCAGAGACAACAATGCACCTAAGATGCACCTGCTCCTAAAGGTCCATGATACAAACGTAGCGGCTACTTGAAGGATTTCCTTGAGCCTTTCATAACATTTACCTTCAAGATTAAAGAATCTTGTGGACTCTGGAAAGGAGCATTTAATTAAGGATTGCCCTTAGAGCCCTTAAAACATTGTCCATACACCACTAAAAATGGTAAAAATCATGGAAAGTGGTAGTGAATCGAATGGGCAAATGGCTCTTCAAGTAGTTACTCAAGCTCAAGCTAAGGAGCAAGAGGTTGAGAAATCAAACAAGAAAGAAGATTATTTGCCACTTTAATCCCTCAATCTAGAGCTATCTGGGAAAAAGAAAAAGAAGAAAAGCAACTTGACTTGGAACCAACCTAAGAAGAGTAGTAAAAATTTTGATGAAAAAGTGGAATCGACTACATTATGGGTACCCTCTCCGAGGCTTCACTCATTACCTCACTTCGTGTTGGAAGATGCCCACTCGGTGTTGGCCATACGTTTATCACATTCACATTTTCATCTCCTATTCCACTAGATCCTCCACTCATTGAGCCACACACCACAATACACTTCACATACGAGCTTTCACATGTTTATGCACATCACTTACACACCCGCCTACTTCCCTCGATCCACTCTCATCCCCAGACACACTCACCTCACATAAAACATGACCCACCTCTACCCAACTTTCCACACCGCACACACACCCACCACGCACGAGATCCATGCCCCAAAAGTATTGATACGATGCATGGAGATTACACACAAAAAGGCACAACATTGCATGGAGAGCCTTAACCATCGTAACAGGTGAGAATGGGAGGAGAGATAGTACTAGGATATCTATCACTTGCTCATGAGTTGTGACAGTGCAATGGCATGGCGGCATCTCAGAGAGAGGAGACAACAACCACCCATTCGAGAATTGAGCACTTGGCATAGCTATGCGCAGAGCCTATATCGAATCTCGAACCAATCACCCATTTCTAGACCACATAGCTCACACCCCACCACCTTCGGCTTCTTCACGTTGACTATGGTGAGCCATGCCATTGCCCATTTATAGCATGGCAAGGCCCACGACCAATTCAGTCTACATGCAAAACGCCTCTTATATGGGAGCACGATTCTATCATGACTCATTGCCCACCTTTTCAACCGTGCATTGCTTGAAGGGTTTCCAGACTCATGGACCGAGCACACCATTGTGCCCATCCATAAGTCAAGTGATATTATGGATATAGCCACTTATAGGATGATCATGTGGCCCTACAATGGCCAAATTATGTGACACAATGCTAGAGAGAGAGTTGAGCACCTTTGTCAAGGGTATGGGTCTCAAAGCTCCAAGACAAAAAGGATTCTGACGAGAATTATCTGCCATAGACCACATCTTCATTCTCATATGTCTGATCGATCAAGCACAAGTGAAAAAGAGGAGATTCTAGTGCTGCTTTGTGGACTTTTGCAAAGCCTCCGACATGGTTCCAAAGGAGAAGCTCTTCATACGCCAACTCGATCTTGAAGTTTCATATGAGATGATTTGGGTTGGTATCAGGCAGAATTTGATGTCCATGCGCACTCTTCGACTCTCTTGCTCGCACCATTGGGGTGAAGCAAGACTACCCTCTCTCACCCACACTATTTTGTATATACATTGATTAGATAGTGGACTTCATACGACAACACAGTGGTGACAGTGTCAAGATATAGGGGACCATTGTCCATATTCTTTTATATGTTGATGACATAGTCCTGGTTTCAAAGTCTGCACATGGTTTACATCGTCACCTACATGGTCTAGATGACTTATGCACCCACAAAGGTTATTTATGAACATTGGCAAAACCAAGGTTCTGATCTTCCGTCGGCACACGTGAGGAGATGGAGTTTTCTCACCGTGGTGTGCAAACCCACAGAGGTAGGTGGTTGAGTCATATTTATATATGGGGGTGACTTTTATAATAGACTTTGGGGTGTCCTCCATGTCTCATACGGCCCGCAACTGCAGCATCCGTGGATATACAACATTGTCCTTGATGGAGAGACAATGTTACCAAACACATTTTCAAGAGCCCCGCACCAAGGAGTGGCTATTCGACACTTCGGTTACCCCAACCCTCATGTATGGAGCAACCATTTGGGGGTCACTACCTCAACATGGACAACCATGGAGAGACCACGAATACTTATTGATTGACAAACTCGTAGCAAGTCTTCATATGTAAGAGATCCTTGGGATCATAACTTGGAATCACTCAAGCATTCAACCTCATCATTCAAGCTACAAGGTGATCAATGCAACTAGGAGTACTGGAGAGGGTGTGCTCTACCTTCCGTGCAGTTGTGGAGGAGATTGTATTAGCCATCCTTGCTGATTTACTGTGAGTAGCAAGTCTACATCAATCCATTACTTGTTAGGTCACTAGTTTCTAATTTAGGGTTTTTGGAACCCTAATTTAAAAATTGGGATTTGTTGTAAAACAATTGTTCATATTCTCTACATTTTCACACACACACTCTTCATACATCTTAAGCGCTTTACACACAATTTCTTCTCTCTAGATCCTTGTTTCTGCTTAGATTCAAATATTGTCAGATTGCATCATATTCATACATTGTAATTTGACATTTGAATATAAATAGTGTAGGTGAGCATTCTAACTTTTCGTACACCTTGAAAAACTTGTCTATTCTCTCTCTATCTCTCACTCATCTCCTTTTGAGCATTAAGGTATGCATGCTTTTTTTATGTGTTGGAAGGTCCTATAAACATGTGATTAAAATCGTAATTGAGGCCCACCCCACTTCCAATAGGGGTCTCTCTCTCTCTCTCTCTCTCTCTCTCTCTCTCTCTCTCTCTCTCTCTCTCTCTCTCTCTCTCTCTCTCTCTCTCTCTCTCTCTCTCTCTCTCTCTCTCTCTCTCTCTCTCTCTCTCTCTCTCTCTCTCTCTCTCTCTCTCTCTCTCTCTCTCTCTCTCTCTCTCTCTCTCTGTGTGTGTGTGTGTGTGTGTGCGCACGTGCACATTGTGTGTGTGTGTGTGTGTGTGTGTGTGTGTGTGTGTGTGTGTGTGTGTTATGTGTGTGAGAGAGAGACTGCTTGTCATGTGAGATTCTTGAATATGCATCACAGGGATTCTCTACATCGTCCTCTACCTTAAAAACAAGCTGCATGGGCCTCTACATGTCATTTGCGTGTGTGTGTGTGTGTGTGTGAGAGAGAGAGAGAGAGAGAGACTGATTGTCATGTGAGATTCTTGAACATGCATCTCGAGGATTCTCTACATCTTCCTCTACCTTAAAAACAAGCTACATGGGCCTCTATATGTCATTTCATGAATTGACTTTGGCATAAGGTATTTAGTACATACCCACTTTGTTAGAAGCCAATTATCTTCCCATGGAAGATAATTTTTATAGCTTGTATTCTTTCACTTGATAATATTATTCTTTCTTTTTCTTTGTGCTGCCCGACATACTAACCATTCCAACATGTAGCTTTTGCAATTTCTTGTGTTGAAAATGAAATTTCTGAAATGTCCATATCCTTGAGGATCTGACTTGGGTATACAGCATTGTCACCAACAACTTTACCGGACATGTTCACACTGCACAGCTGCTGGATTCCTTTGCAATGTGACTAACATTCTCATTAATGATTCTCTCTGAATCATTCATCTCATGTGCATTGACTGTGATATAAAAAGTACTTTACTTTTAGCCTAACAAATGAATACGGCACGGAAATCGTAACTAAAAATAATGGGCTCAGATCAGGAAGCACCTTCATTAATACCTCATAACTAGATAATGGGCTCAGATCAGGAAGCACCTTCACTAATACCTTGCCAGTTCTAATCAGGTACAACCTCCACGAAAACTGAAAGATTCAACATTATCCTACACGTTAACTCAGAAATTTCCCATCCAAAAGTTTAGAAATTCCAGTTGCTACAGATCTAGCATCAATCATAAGTAAAGATGTGATTTAGTGTACATGAACTTTACCCTCTTCATTTTCCAAAGAAAACGACATAAGCCTACTCCTTAAGTACAAGCAATTGGTAAAAACCAAGATCATTACAAACATGCAGAACATATTTAGAAATGTGTGGCGCACATGCTAAAAGAATGCACTTGAGTGGAGAGGCTTGTGTAATAGGATATACTACTAGATTAGGTTGTTAATATCAGAGTTTGCAGACGGACAGCCTCTCACATTGAAAACCCAAATCTGTAAAGAAATGCCCGACTGGTCGGTGTCGAACACTTTCAATTCCTTCTACCACATGCATACAGCTTTACTAAAGCCCTCTACAGAAGAGACTGATGAGAATGTGCTGTATCCAGATCATCTGATGATACCGGAGAGTGCAAAATTCACAATATCTCCCGAACAAAGCAGATGCAGATATTTAGAAGAGGAATAATTATTTATTAAGGAACAGAATCAAGTGGATGCTGGATAAGTCAGTTTCTAGTTCCTCCCATACGTTAACCCACTTGCTTCAACGAGAAGGCAGTGTTCTATTACACTCTACATATGTCGATTACATACCTACAGATATTGTTTATTACTACTCTCGAATATTGAATAAGATGGTCACTGGATAGCAGAAACGAGGTAACCTTGCATGTCTCCATGTCCATATCACTCAAATCCTCTGGAGGGTACAAAAGCTTAGAGCTTGCTGTAGAGTTGTGTTTCACCAGAGCAACTACTTCTGTACGTGTCGCCCTGAGATTCTGAAACCCTCAAGCTAATCAATAAAATTTAAAACTCAAGTTGCTGGATGCACTTTACTAGGTCAAGTTACTGAAGAATACTTTAGTCCTCAGTCCAGCTCCTACTTGGAGCTGGAGGCCCGATCGCAGAGGAGTCTACATCCACTGAAGTTTCTTCTGTTTTGACACTGGCTAAGAACTGACCTATAATCTCATGAAACTGTTCTAGGGCTGAAACTGGAAGAACAATTGATGAACGGTCGGGACCTGTAACCTGCACCAGAAGAACTGCTCTAAGGTCGATAAAAAGTAACCATAAAAAGCAATCATGTGCTTAAAGCACAGCACAACTAATAACTACCAACAAATATGAGCATATGAAAAACCATGTACATGTTTGTACTTTAATAACGAAGTGACGGTGTGCACATTTACCGTGTGCATGTGTGTGAGCGTGTGCGTGTGTGTGTGTGTGTGTGTGTGTGTGTGTGTGTGTGTGTGTGTGTGTGTGTGTGTGTGTGCACATGCAAACATGCAGATACATCCAACCCACATGCACATGTTACCTGTACCCTTCTCTTATCACATATGCTGTTCTTCTTTGTTAATGCGGCAAGATGTGCCGATACAAGGAAACGCATGTCAATAGCATACACGTACCTCTGAAACCTTCAAATACTGTCCACGAGCATTGCGCCCTAAGTCAAAATAAAATTTCTTTTGTTCAACACGTAGAATCCTTGACATGGCCCCACTATTCTCATGGCCTGACATCAAAGATCTGCCCAGAGCATGAGAGAGATGATCCCCTTCCTGTCAAAGTAAAATCTCTCTCTCTCTCTCTCTCTCTCTCTCTCTCTCTCTCTCTCTCTCTCTCTCTCTCTCTCTCTCTCTCTCTCTCTCTCTCTCTCTCTCTCTCTCTCTCTCTCTCTCTCTCTCTCTCTCTCTCTCTCTCTCTCTATATATATATATATATATATATATATATATATATATATATATATATATATATATATATATATTTATATATATAGAAAGCAGAGTGCCCAGCACGGTTGGAAATGGTCGGTATGGAACGGTCAAAAACGGAGTTCCGAAGTTTCCAAAAATTTGAAAACGACAGAAAACGGGAAACAGTTTAAAAAAATAAATAAATAAATAAAATGGATAAGCACCAAAAATTAGGGTTCTATGCTATTCTGAAATACTTTCCAACAATCCCCCCTTCAATGTCATAATGGCATAAAGTACAAAATTCTGCAAAACTTCTGATGTCTGAAAATATATCTCTTAACTGATCTCCACTCAATCTCGAGCTGACTTTGCATAAACCTAGACTGAACTGAAAATTGAATACGTAAGTTTTTGAACTTCGAAATGTGCAACTCAACTGACTCACCAACTTTCATCCTTGTGTTGGCTAACTGACTTCTTAGATGTGCTTTTCTCATAGGATTTCTCCTTTGATAGAAATTCTCTAGCTTCAACCAAGCCTGACGAACTTGTCAAAGTGTAATAGCAAGTTGGATGCTTACCTACACTACCTGACATTTGAATGTCAATTACAAAATGTGTACATAACTACAAAATTGAATGTGAGCTCAATGTAGATACGAAATCTGATTCTAGCCAAAATTTCGGGAACTAGGTACAAGAGTTTCTTCATAAGGTGCCTAAGAGGTATGAAGAGTATGTGTATGTGAGTTTGGAGTGAAATGAAACTATTGAGAACTATTTGTACAGCAAACCCTAACTGCATAACAAGGGAAACTCCTCCTTATGCTGATGTAGAAGGCATGAAGCTTAGAAACAACAACAGCAAAAGAAGAGGACAAAATATAAAACTTGCTACTCACAAAATTCAGCAAGATGCTGATGGTTGGCTCCAAAATCTCCTCCAAAGCTCCACTAGAAGTTGGCATACACCTCCTCCAAAAGTTAGAAACCTCCAAGCTAGGTTGATCCTTGAGTTGGATGCTCAAGAGATGCTCAACAATTACCCCCATAGGTCTCTTTTATAGCCCTCCAAGCTGATCCACGAAAATTTTGGGCAAAACACATAAAGCAAGGCGAAAAAGCTCATCTTCATAAAAAGTAGCGTAGGATTTTGTTTTTACGCAAAAATCTTGCTTTTCAAATACATTTCCTCAACAATCTCTTAATCTTGGCTTCATCTAAACATGGGAAGTTGCTTTCCTGAATATACATGACCCGAGGACTAAGATTATGTAAAAAGTCTTTTTGAGCAGAAATAAAGGTTAGGGTTTTCTATCATTTCTGGATCTCTGATAACTAAACGTTATATACCAGATGAAAGCTCTCCTCGAGTATTATATGATGCGCTCATAATAATTTTTGACCTTCTGTGACTAAAATTTGTCTAAGTACCTAAAATTAGGGTTGCTGGAAATTAGGGTTTTATGCTATTTTGACATTGTTTCCAACAAAAGCTTCAAACTTCTCTTGAGGTAGAGCCTTTGTGAAGAGATCTGCAATGTTATCTTGTGTGGGCACATATGCCATACTCATCTCTCGAGGAGAGAACCTCTCCCTGGCACAATGATAATGCACCTCAATGTGCTTTGTGCGAGCATGAAACGCAGGGTTCCTAGCAACTCCCAATGCACTCTGATTGTCCGTGAAGATGGTGGTGGAAGAAGACTAACCAGCACCCGAATCAGCCAAAAGGCATATGAGCCACACACTCAACAATCGTTGTGAAAGCTTCCCTATACTCAGCCTCACAACTAAAAGTGGCCATAGTAGGCTTCTTCTTGCTCAACCAAGATATGCATGAGCTACCAAGCATGAAGCAAAAACCACTAATGGACACACGAGTGTCATCATAGCAACCAGTTCGATATGAGGAAAAAAAAAGCATGTAAATCTGGCCGTAGTGATCCCCCTTGGGATAAAACAATAAAAGTAGTAGGGTGCCACTCAAGTAGCAAAAGATGCGCTTGACCATCTGCCAATGCTTGACACATGAGCAATGCATGAACCTTCTCATCTGTGAGACAGCAAAATGAATATCGGGCTGAGTTATGCATAAGTAAATCAAGTATCAAACAGCTTGATGATAGAGCAACATCAAATGCATCTCCAGGAGCATGAAAAATCAACCGTAAACCTCTTTCCATAGGAGTGGCAATAGGTTTGCAATCTTTAAGGCCAAAACGCTCCAATAATGTGTCGATATATTTTGTTTAATACAAAGCTATTCTCCCATCAACTTGCATAAATTGAATGCCCAAATAATGATGCAAATGCCCCAAATCTTACATCTCAAAAGAGGCATGCAAATCAGCCTTAAATTCAGAAATATGCTTCTCATTAGGACCAGTGAGCATCATGTCATCAACATACACAACAATGATCAGAAGTACATCGTCTACACCCTTAACATATAAGGTGCTCTCAATTGAATTGTTCTCAAAACCATGTGGGATCAAGTAGGCATGCATCTTTTCATACCAAGCACATGGTGCTTGCTTCAAACTATATGATGCCTTTTTCAACCTGCACAGTTTGTTTTCATGCCCTTTTTGCACAAAACCATGGAGATGAAATACATACACTTCTTCACGTGAGTCATCATTCAGAAATGCAGTTTTAATGTCCAACTCATGTACATTCCAACCATGATGAGCTGCAAGTACACAAATGCTACGAACAGTAGTCATTCGGCATGTAGGTGCAAAGGTCTCATCAAAATCAATGCCTCTTTCTTGAGCATAACCTTTTGCAACAAACCCAATCTTAAACTAGTCAATTGTTCCATCAAGCCTATGCTTCAACTTGTATACCCATTTAGTGCCAATGGCCTTTTTGCCGGAAGGCAAATCACATAAAGACAAGGTACCATCCTTCATAATAAGACCATATTCTGATTGCATACCAATCATCTAATTTGCTGAAGCTTCATCAAAAGAAACAGGCTCATTCTCATCACAAAGACTAAAGGCAGCCATTGCATAGCAATCCGATGCAAAAGAAGTACTATGAGATCATGAACGAGTACGATATGAAAGAGGTGCATCGAATTTGCTACCTCGCAAAGTCTGCACCAGCCATTTAGGCATAGTTTTTGCTTCCTTTATATCAGCCCTCTCATCAAGAAGTGCATCATGTAAATCTGCATCAAAAATGGAATGATCTGCATCATCATGTGGAACCTGTAAAGACTGATTTGGACTAGGACTTGACTATCCACCTGTAAAAAGAGGAAGTAAAGTGTCATACACATCTTTGGAGCTAACTGATGTCTCCTTAGTACATGAAAATAATGGCTGAATTGCATCTTCCACAAAAACAACATCACGGCTAACCAAAATGCATTTAGTCTATGGATGATACAGACGATAGCCTTTGCTTTTAGAACTGTATCCAAAAAAAATACATTTCATTGCTTTCTCATCCAATTTCCTGCATTGTTGTTCAGGCACTAATGCATATGCCAGACAACCAAAGACACGCAGATGAGCGACATATGGCTTGCGACCATGCCAAACCTCATATGGAATGATAGATTGCAGTGCTTTGGTGGGACACATGTTAAGTACATATGTTGCACAGATAACAGCCTCATGCAAGAGGTTGTGGTTCACAAAAAGATTAGCATCTCCATATTACTTGCAACATGGTTGATCTCTTGGACATAGCTAAAGGATGATGAATTTAATTAGATATGGAAAGGACTTTTATCGCGAATGGCACATGTGACTTGACAAGGCTCCTAGGCTACCAAATTTGATCAAAAGTTTGATACTAAGAAGCTTCATATTGAACTCGCTTTACAATCCTTTGAAGTGTTATGGTAATAATGAGTTTAGAAAGTGCTTAGCCCAAAATTTGTATGCATTGTAAGCATCAAGATGACATGATAATAAAACAAATGGTCGCGCATAAAGCAAAAATATCTTCAGGAGTATCATAAAAAGAAACAAAAAGAGCAAGTCTACATGAAGAATGTTTGATGGGAAAAAGAGAAAGTTGCTCGCCACTTGGTAGGAATAGGGGATAGACTCAAGTATGTGGAGAGCTCTCGTATGGCAATATTCAGATGAGCACCTAGAGCAAAAAGTAAGTTGAGTGATAGCAATGGACGAGGAAAAGACACAATAACACAAAAGAGGAACTATGGGAAGATATGGCATGAAATAAATTTCAAGAGAAATCTTGAAGAAACCAGACAAAAGCGATGAGGAGGTATATATAATGAGGAGACGATCAATTCATGTGAAATGACGGCTTGTGTGCTGATTATTCTAGCGAAGTATTGCAATAACCAAAGCATTCATCAAATATGTATTGCAATAGCACTCTCTCTCTCTCTCTCTCTCTCTCTCTCTCTCTCTCTCTCTCTCTCTCTCTCTCTCTCTCTCTCTCTCTCTCTCTCTCTCTCTCTCTCTCTCTCTCTCTCTCTCTCTCTCTCTCTCTCTCTCTCTCTCTCTCTCTCTCTCTCTCTCTCTCCATCAAACCAGGGTTTTTTCTATAATCCTTTGAGGAGAATTTGTAGTTTCAATGTTCGTCTTTTGCTATGCAAATGAGCTTTCATTACTTTTGACAATCCGAAAAGTTATGAGGACTTGGAAGGTTGGAGTGTTGTAGCTATATGCAAAATCAAACTTTTATGAAAGCAATAGGAGTAAAGATATGCTTTTTACACAATCAATATTGTTTTGCTCAGGAATTCTATAAAGTTGTTGACATGTGCATCTTTAATTTCAACGTTTATCTTCTATTGTGCAAATGAGCTTGTATATAACTTCACAATCTCCAAAGTTGAAGATGATCCCCTCCAAATAAATAAGCTCTAAGCTTCACACCACGGTTGCACTCGTACGATGGACAAGTAAACTCATCTAGTATGTCTAATCGAGTCCCGTCCAATACAGTTACGTACGACTCGTACGATGTACATTCTGTCCAACCCCGATTTAACTCAAATGCACATTTTGTTGTGTTTTTTATATATACATTTGCCCTCACTTGCATTTGTGTTCAAATTCTTGCCACTCTCAGCTTGAGTCAATAGCACTTAGCAACCATACACCTCCTTGAGCTCATATCCATGAGCTTTTGATACTCCCTCTAACTTGTGAACTTTCAAACCTCTCCTCACAAAGACTTAGCATACATTGGCATCCAGCTTGGCTCCTAGACACCTCTAGAGGCCAACTTCCAAGGCTCGAGCTTTTAGGAGCCGATTCCTCTTCTTTAAAGGTTACAACTTATTGCAATTTTCCCCATGCATTATGATCTATGAATAATGGTATATTCATATATTATCATCTATCTATGTAGTATGTAGTATGTACTATGTACTATGTCTTATGTACATTGTAAGATGTATGACATGTCATATATGTAATAATGTATGTATGTACTATGTATAACTATATATGCACACATAACTTTGTATATACTATGTACCATGTGACATGTATGTAGAACATACATAGTACTTAATGTGCATGGAATATGTATCTATAATCTATTTTATATCATATACATATACATTTATATATATATATACATGTCATATACATATACATTTGTCATATACATATACATTTATACATACACATACACATACAATGTACATATACATATATACATACACATACACATACATATACATATACATATACATACACATGTACATATATGTATATAATGTATCGTACGTATCGTACGCAGAAAGCTCAGTAAGATCGTGTATCGTACGTGAACCTTACTGGATGCATCGTACTGGACAGGACGTGACTACTTAGCTTCGCACCTTGTCGAAGATGAAGAAAACACAACTCCACTTCTCCAAGTTGAAAAGACCACCTCCTCGAAGCAAGTTCATGTAGAGCACTCCAAACAGTGATGATATTAGTGCCCATAACCTCTTCTTTATATAGTCAATTCCCACCCACCATACACCCAATAAATTGTTTATCGCAATTGATTTTACGTAAAAAATTATTTCGTTTTTTCAGATTTAGGAAGCACACTTTTGGAAAAATTCCCCCCTTCTTTTAATATTGCCACATGGCATAGCTAATAACCCTTGGATCTATTGACTATGATCTTGACATGTGTCACCTTTGCTTTTCATACTAAATGCTTCTCATATATAATTTTGAAATTAGGGTTTGGATTTTGTCCTGGCTATTCATTCCAAACACCAAGTGCTACATATCATTGGATAGCTCTTGAGCAGTATTATCACATTATGTAATAAAAAAATTTTCACCACCAATTTCCAAAAATGGGACGATTTAGAATCATTGTTCTTGTGATTTTCAATATTTATGATATAATATGCTTCCTTTTTATCTCCACACTCGAAGGTTGCTCATATTTCTAATAATGCCCTCCTAACATGAAACTAGGGGGATATGTTCCTCACATTATCTTTGTTAGAAACTAGGGGAATAAATTGATTTTATGAAAGAGCTTTGATAAAAATGTCTGTCACATGAAACTAGGGGAATAAATTGATTTCATGACAGAGCTTTGATAAAAATGCTTGTCACATTATCTTTGTTAGAAATATGAGGAACCTTCCACTCGGGAGCTCAAAAGGCAGTATATTATATCATAAATATTGAAAGTTAGAAATATGAGGAACCTTCCACTAGGGAGCTCAAAAGACAGTATATTATATCATAAATATTGAAAGTCACAAGAACAGGAATGGTCAATAATGGTCTCATTCCTAAGAAACAGTGATAAAATTTTTTTACTACATAATGTGATACTACTCTTCAAGAACTATCCAATGATATATAACACTTGAATAGCTAGGACAGCAATTCAAAACCTAATTTTTAAATAACCTTGTGCAAGTAATTAGGGGTGTCTTCCATGAAGTTGCATACCTATTAACTCATCTACACAACTGGGTGCCTTCTATCTTGAAAATACAGAGGTGCTTAGCTTTTCTTTTTATCTCCAAGCTTATCTATGTGCGACACCTGCAATATACAGCTATATCCAGCCATCCATAGGTGTTTTACACTTGTCCTGTTCAAGTTCTTGACAGTCCTAAGCTTCTACATGCTGTTTTAATCCTTTTCCATCAACTGCATTGCGACAAGTTGCTTTGCTGTTGATCATCATCTACAGCTTGTCAAAGTGTTCATACATGAGCTGCATAACTTTTGGAGAAGATTCATCAAAGAATCTCAAATTCAGCACTTTATTGCTGAACTTCTGCATCTAACAACAAGTGCACAGCTCGCATGAAGGTTTTGGAAGTATTTTTCAGCATTTAGGAATTATTTTCCTTTCATATGTTGTGAGATCTCTTGTTACATAGTTGTAGATTGGATTGTTTCCTGCAATTACAGGATATATAAGAAATTTTGGTCTCTAAATTTTATCTCAAGTCCCTGGAGGATTATCTCCTACTTGAGTTTCCTTGTGTTGTTCTTTCCTACAGTAATCCTGCTTATTTCTTACAATAAATACCTTTAAATGAATGCAACTGACTCATCTTACCTCGAGGGTAAGGTCTGATACTTGCAGCTTATGCACCAAATAACCAACTTTTTTATCACAATTGGGTGCAATTTGGACAATAGCATAGCTTTTTGCTAAAATAAATCCATTAGCTGAATTGGCCAAAAAACAAGCTTATTTACCTAACTTTCTTGATTTTCATGCTCTTAAACTTTATATATAATGAGGGCTAGTCTTGGATGCTCAGATGAAATCAATCTTGTTTCTAGACATCAAGTGGAGGTTTTTCAATCTTTTTCATTTGAATTCTCTCTCCTCGAGCTTGTATCATGGTACGGGGCTAATTTATGAATCTAATTCTTAACCTTGTGCAGAATTTGGACCTGTTTTACATCCTCTATCATCCCTACAAGCAGCCACTTGAAGATGAGAAAGCTACAAGGTTGGATGAAGACCTCCAAAGCTGAAATATACTGAAACCTTCCTCCTTGAGCTCTTAATCTTAAACCTCTTGAAATCTTGGACTGAAGTGTAATAATGAGAAACCTATGAGTTTATAAAGCTTTTGCTAAGACATGATTATTTCTACTTTATTTACACATACGGGCTGATCTTATAATGTGAAAAGCTATTTCTTGTTTTCATCCAAAAGACCATCATCTTATTAATTCTAATTTTCATTTTTTTCTAACAAAAATAATAAAATCTGAAAACTGTGTTTTGATTTTTATGATGAAACACTGTATTTATTGACCCTAAATCTGCATAAAAGCCTTCTAATATAGGTTAATACATGAAATTTTCCAGCACATATTAGACTGCATTATCAACTGCATGAATTTATGAAACAGCTTGCAACAAGTACATGAAACCAATAACTAAAAGTGATACTATCATGAAAATAAAATAAGAAGAAACCTGAAAACCAGCTGATGTATTTTCATCAGGTTCTAGAGACTGCATGCCCTCATTAATATCTGCAAGAATATCCCGAAACGATACCCACCCTTCTCCATCTCCATTTCCAGCAGGCACAATGATTGTACTGCGATTGCGATTTACTTCAGAGACCTGCATGAGAACAATCATTAGAAGATATAAAATGATGAGACGTACCATTCAAATAGTCACAATCTCTACTCACTTGTGCCTATATGAAAATGTATGTACACGTGCATGTGCACACAGATGCGTGTACATATGTATGCATGTAATCATCCACCCACCCACTTCATAGATACATACATACACATACTAGATACGCACAAAACAACATACACATGTACACACCACATATACATACATACACACTAGTACATATGTATGTCTTGTTGGAAATATTGTTATCATGTAGATGCTATATAGAGGATCTTAATATCTGCAATAAAAGAGAAAAACACAGCAAAAGATGTGAAATTTTGGAAAATAAAAACAGAGGATATTCTGAATTTTGAAGTATATTAACAAAAATTGTGAATTATAAAGCAACATATGACCTAAAAACAGCAAGAAGACTGTTGGATCTACATGAAAATTACCCTTAACTGAAATAATTCATGAGGACTCAGGAGGCTTAGAGTTGGCTGAATTTACAGCTTCAGACTGATAACATGAGGCTGAAAGTTATTTATAGCTGATAGAGCATGAGAAAAGGGTTGAGAACTGAGTGTCTAGGTTGAGCAAAGCATATGAAGCAGAAATCATGAGTTAGGGCAAGAATTGGAAGCACATGAGGTTGTATGAGGCTAATATGGCTGTACTTGAAGTTCTTCAAGCTTGATATGACTACACCACCACCCTAGGCTGATTGTGTTGGAAACAATGTCAGAATAGCACAAAACCCTAATTTCCAGCAACCCTAACTTTTGGGTACTTAGTCAAATTTTGGTCACAAAAGCTCAAAAATTTTTATTAGCTCATCAGATAGTACTTGAGGAGAGCTTTCATTTGAGATATATATATATATAACATTCAGTCATCAGAGGTCCAAATTGAGAGAAAACTCTAACCCTAATTTCAGCTAAAAATATGTTTCTACCTCATTTTGTTCCTCTCAAGTTCTAGGTCAAGAAAAGCATTCTCTCATGGTCAGCTGGTGCAAAAATGGGAGATGGCAGCTAATTTTGACCCAAAAAACACTTTTACGATAATCAAAACTCATCGCTAATTTAATTATTTTTTCGCCAAAACTAGCGAAAGCTTTTTGCTTTCTTGCTTTTCGTTGTAAATTTTCATGAATGAGCCATAAGGCTATATAATGAGAGGTTTAGGGTCACTTGAATGAACCAACGCAAGAGGACTCAAGGTCAATACTTGCTTGGAGGTACTCTCTACACTTGGAGGAGGTGTACTCTATATTTGGTGCAGTATTGGAGGAGATTTGGGCAGCCAGCCATCAGCATCTTGCTGAGTATTGCGAGTTGCAAGTCTAATTTCAGTTCTCCACTTGCTAGTTCATTAGTTTCCGATTTAGGTTTTATAAAACCCTAATTTCAGAATTCGGGTTTTTTGTAAAACAGTTCTAAACTGTTCATATTCACTCCATTTTCATACACAAACTTCCTACATACCTCTTAGGCAGAATTTAGTGTCTAGTCCCCAAAATTCTGCCTAGATTCAGATTTCATATCCAATTTCAGCATACATTCCGTATTGCATCATCTACACACATTGTAATTTAACATTAATATTAAGATAGTATAGGTAAGCATTCTAGCTTACCGTTAGACTTGGAAAACTTGTCTATTCTCTGTCTATCTCTAACTCATCTCTTTTTTAGTCTTAAAGTGTGTATGCTAAAGTTCATTTGTTGGAAGATCCTGTAAACTTGTGATTATTGTTATTGAGGCCCACCCCACTTCCAACATTTCTTATCATAGCATAGTTGACATACACCCTCAACAAGATGAGTGATTATAGACTTGAGAATGAAGATAAGCTCGAAGGAATGTCTAACAATCCAATGTGGAGTTTTATGATGATGAATTTGTTAGTATCTAAAGACTTGTGTATCAATAGCACTTATCCAAGGCCAAGACAATTAGGAAAAGATATTGCTTCATCTTCTAGAAGACGTGTTGTTCCAATTTCTGCTCCACAGGAGGTTAGCGAAAAAGAAGAAACTCTTTCATCATCCGGAGTCCATTGTACTACCTGATTACTTCCTACAGAAGAGCAATCCAAATGGGATTCAAGGGGTGCACAAGCACTTTCATATAATGCTATGGTAGTCAAGAGGCATATTATCCCCCAAATAAGGTCATGCAAGACCTCTCATCATACTTGGTTGGAGTTAGAGAATCTCTATTAGAGCAAAAACCCTGCTAGGGAAGCTCATCTAAGGAGACAACTAGCGAACACAAGGATGAAAGTTGGTGAGTCAGTTCAATCACATATTTTGAAGCTCAAAGAGTTACGTGATAAGTCACTCAATGGTGGAGTCAATATTTCATATGAAAAGATGGTAAACACACTTCTAAACTCACTTCCATCTTCATATCGTGCTTTTGTTACTTCTTTATCTCTCTCTACAAGAGATAGAGAACTTTCATTTGAAGAATTGCAGTTCCTATTACTTGTGAAGATGAAGATCAACAAAAGAGGAATAGAATGATGAATCCATGTTATCATCATCAAAGGCTAAGAAGAAGAAGGAGATCACCAAAACGGAGAAGAAGAGTCATCAAATTAAGAAAGAAAATGATGCAGAATCATGTGAAAGATGTCTTGGAGGAAAGCTTCACAAACTTTCTTTCAAATTTCAAGAAACATGGGTACATCACGGCCACGAAGAAGTTGCAGATTATACATTCAGATGTGAATGGACCTATGAGAACGGATTCCATTCAAGGTTTCAGGTATTTCGTTCCTTTCATTATTATTTTTCAAGATATTCGTGGATTTATGGTCTTAAAGCAAAGTCAGAGGTCTTTCCTAATTTCAAGAAGTTTTTAACTATTGTTGAAAATGAAAATCAACAAAAATTCAGATTTTGAAAAGTGATCAGGAGGAGAGTACATGTCAAAAGATTTCAGATCTTTTCTTGAAGATAAAGGTATCTCTCATCAACTCACTATTGCTTACACTCCATAATAAAATGGTGTTGTAGAGAGAAAGAATAGGATACTTGTTGCGATGATGTGTAGTATGATGTCATCCAAATCTTTCTCTTAAGTTTTGGTTTGATGCAATACATACAACTAATCACATTCTAAACAAGTCTTCCACAAAATCTTTAAAAGTCATCACATCTTATGAAACTTATTATAAGAAGAAACCCAATGTGAGTTACTTCGAAGTTTTTGGTTCTCCAGCTTATATTCACATTGAGAAGAAGGATCGTGGCAAGCTTGATGTAAAAGCCATTAAAGCTGTCTTTATTGGTTATGCTATTGAAAGCAAAGAATACACATTCTATGTTCCAGAAACAGGTGATATCCTACTCTCATGCAATGCATATATTGCACTAGCTCAGATTTATGATAAAAAGGCAGAGATTCTAGATTTGATAACGTAGATGATTATGCGTTTTTTAGAAGGAATTTGGATTCTTATATTCAGCCATACAAGGGAGTGATGAACCTTCTCAAGCCCTAAAAGACGCACTTGATAAAGAAGAATAGAGAGTTTCATTACCTACATTAGTACCTAGTCCATTGATGTTCCAAGTTCCAACTAATGAAGTTGGAGAAGGTTCCAGAGTTCCAAGAGAAAGAGATCTTGAAGAACCTAGAGAGATTTCACAACTTTCCAAGAATACTCCGTGGTGGTTATATCAAACTAGAAAGGACAACAGTATAAAGAACTTCACAAGATGAACCCGAAGTCAAACAAAGAGAGAACAATTAGATCAAGTAAATTACGCAGAAGACTCATAGCATTTTAGCATTAACTTTAGTTAAGAATGAACAAGCTAACGTTAAAGATGCACTACAAAGTCTTGTATGGAAGAAAGCTATGCAAGAAGAGATTGATTTCTATTCATAAGAATCAAACATGGAAGCTTTGTGAGTTACCAAAAGATAAAGAGCATTTAATATGCAAGCTTATTAAAGCTTTGTATGGACTAAAGCATGCACCAAGAGCTTGGTATGAGAAGATACAACATTATCTTCTATCTATCGGTTTTAAAAACTCAGATGGAGCTCCTACTCTTTATGTTAAAGCTGAGAAATATGTTTTGATTATTATTATCATATATGTTGATGATATGATCATGACAGGTCCCAAGGATTCAGACCTTCAGTATTTTAAAGCACAACTTAAGCATACATTTGATGTGAATGATTTAGGTATTTTGCGTTATTATCTCAAAATTGAGTTTATGTTCAGGAATGAGTGTATCTACATAACACAGCAAAAATACATTGAGAAATTATTGGAAAGGTTTGAAATGACAGATTCCAAACCTATGCAAACCCGCACATCTTTTGAAACCTAGATCCAAGAGATACTTATCTATCCGCTGGTACCATGATCTAGGGGCTTGTTTCAACCCATATAATGCCTTCTTCAGCTTACATACGTTGTTCTCTGAATGAGGAGCCTCAAACCCTGGTCGCTGAGACACATATACCTCCTCCTTGAGGTCTCCATCAAGGAACATTGATTTGACATCCATGTAATAGACTGGGCATCGCTTATGTGCAGCCACAACTAGTACTACTTGGATAGTAGTCATCCTTGCAATCGGGGCAAATGATTCACAAAAGTCAATGCCTTCATCTTGTGGATAGCCTTGTGCAACAAGTCTTGCTCTGTACTTTTCTAGAGTACCATCAGCCTTTTACTTTAGCTTCCAAACCCACTTAGTGCCTATGACTCTACGCTTAGGGGGTCGATCCACTAGCTCCCAAGTTCTATTCTTCATGATATTGTTGTATTCTGTTTGCATGGCAGCCCTCCAATTTGGATAATGGAGTGCCTCTTCCACATTGGTTGGTTCCTTTGCTTATTCTTGAATGAGCTCAGCCATCAAGGCTGTGTTTACAACATGGGCTTTGCTTGCCCGTCTCTGTTCTCTATTCTCTTTGATCGTCTCGGTCCATCTGCAACTTGTTCTAGTGACATTGGGATGGGGTTTGCGGAATCATAGAGTTTCCTCACATTGGCAATAACTTTTCCGCTTGCGTGACGACAGGTTGATGACTTTTAGGCTTATCATCTGAAGATGATGCTTCCTTCTCTTTTGTAGAAGGGATAGCTCTTGGGCCAGATTCATAGTGGATTGCCCCTTCGCCTGATGATAAAGTGGAAGCTCTCTTTCCCTCCTCCAACGGCATGTGGCTTCTCCTCCTCAATCACCACATCGCGACTCCCCATGATCTTCTTAGCCTCAAGTTCACAAAGCTTATAAGCCTTTTTATCTTCGTTGTACCCTAAGAGGATACATCTGATGCTTTTTGGTTGAAGCTTGTTTCTCTCCCTATTTGGAACGTGTACATAACCTTCACTTCCAAATACTTTGAAATGGGAAACAGATGGCTTTTTACCAATGTAGGCCTCTTGTAGAGTCTTTCCATCAAGTGCCTTGGTGTAGCTTCAATTCAAGATGTAGACAGCAATGTTGAAAGCCTCTGGCCAAAATTGATTAGGCAAACCCCTTCCCTTCAACATGCACCTTGTCATCTCCAAGATGGTTCCATTTCGACGTTCCACAACACTGTTCTGTTGAGGGCTATATGCCACTGTGAGTTTATGCTTGATTCCTTTACTCTTGCAGAAATCTTCAAACTCGATTGATATGAACTCACCACCACCAACTATCCTAAATTTCATCATCTTCTTCCTTGTTTCAGTTTCAACGAGCTGAACCATTCTTTAAACTTACCAAAAGCTTGAGCCTTATCGCAAAGGAAGTACACCCACATCTTCCTAATATAGTCATCGACAAGTAACATGAAGTAGGAAGATCCGCCCAAGGTTTGTGTAGGCATTTTTCGGCACGAGTCAACATACACCAACTCTAGAGGATAGCTTGCTCTGTTATTGCTTTCTTGTGGAAACACCTTCCTCCGTTGCTTGCCCATCATGCAAGCTTCACATGGTTCCTTCATTTTTGCGATCCATGGTAAGTGTGCAATCATACTCCTGTGATGCATCTCCTTTAGTATAGGGTATCCGACGTGGCCGAATCTCTCATGCCATAGCTTACTTGTGCCCACACTTGTAGTGGCCGTAGATGCAGACAACTCATACAGGTTGTTCCTCTTTATAGCGGTCCCAACAACATTGTTGTTATTGTCCATAAACTTAGCTCCTTTCTTATTGAAAGATACTTGATGACCTTGATCAATTATAGAAGCTACTGAAAGTAGATTTCATTTGATTTGTGGAACATACAATACATTTGAAAGCTTTCTGATATCCCCATTAGAGTGAATCAAAGAAATCATACCTTGGCCCTATGTAGAACATCTTGCATTGTTTCCTACCTTTACTGTAAGGAGCTTCTCGTCATGTGACGGGATGCACCATTGTCCAACACCCATGAGTCATCCATTCCTGAATCTTCAGCCACGGAGCATACCTCCTCTATCATAACAAATAACTCAAGCTTTGTTTCTGTAGTGCTCGCAGACTCCTTGCCCTTGCCACCTTTTGAAGATCCATTCTTCTCTTCTTCCTTCTTAATGCAAAAGTCTTGGATTCGGTGGCTTTTCTTCTTGCAGTGGAAACACTCTCCCTTGAACTTCTTTTTGTCATTCTTCTTTTTGTCTCCATCTTTTGAAGACCGCTTTGCCTCCTTTGGCATTTGTTGTGAATGAAACATCTCCTTTGCTTCTACTACTCCTTGCCTTGAGCAAAAGCTCCTCCTCCATGAGTAAAGCACTGAATTCTTCAAATGTTAGTGGTTGAGGTCTGATTTGAGTATTAAGAGCAATTGCCAAACCATCAAACTTTGGTGGACAGATTCGAAGACAATGCCGAGAGCTCCTCACTTGACTTTTGTACACCTTCTCCAGCCATTTGATCTCATAGATTCTTTATGCGAGTGATAAACACCTTCGGAGTCTCTCCATCATCAAAACCTTTCTACTGCTAGCTGAGTCTCCAAGTTTTGAATCCATGTTTAATTACAAGTTTCATATTGATTTCTCAATATGTTCCATACTTCACATGCCTTGGTAGTATGCTGAATGAATCTGAACACTATCGATAATACTTGTAACAAGAGCACACAATGCATCTATGTTTCTAAGTTTCCAAGCACGTAGAAGATCAACATGAGGAGGAATCATTCCACCAAGATTATTTGGGTCACGTGTTACTTGGGACTCATGATCAATCCCAAGAAGAGCCTCAAGAAGCTCATATGAATCAAGGATAGAAGTGATCTTAAACTTCCACGGGGTGTAGTTCATACCATCAAGTTTACCTTCCGTGAAGGCTTGTGGTCGTATCCACAACGTTGGGATGACCGGCATCATTGCTTCTCTTGCCTGTGCTCCACCTACTCCTCTTGACAAACCACCTTGATTCCCAGATGTAGATGATGACACACCGCTTGACATCTTCTCTCCTTTGTCTTTCAAAACTCTATAACCTCTATGAGTTTTGCACCACTTAGAGCCTCCTCAGCTCTGATACCATGTACACAAAGTTGAAAGAAAAAGACAGACAAAACTAGATGCAGACTCAAAGGAAGAGAACTCAAATTCTCAGATTGCCAAGAGTAATGCAGTTACAACGATGGTGTTGTCCACCCGTGCCCTCCCATGTGGAGCTTAGATGGTGATCTAGACAGACTCTAGATGAAAGAGCTTACTAGTGCGCAATGCTCTATAGAGCTCAACCTCAGCCATGTTTATATAGCTTTTATAAGGGGAGTCAATATAGATAGACGTAGTCGAGAGATGCAAAATAGTCGGTAAAATATACAATCCGACAATATCCCCACAACAAAAAGTTCTACCGTCTCGGCCCTACAGGCGGGAGGATAGGCCCCCCGACCCCCCAGAAGGGGGCAAGCCTCCCTCTACACTCCCCCCATTAAAGTTCTATGGGGAAACCGCATGGCACCACAAGGCCTTTGTTTTCGGCTTGAATGGCAACCCAATGGCCCAGAAGTTTTATGCTCTACATAACCTAATGGCTAGGCTCACAAAGATCATCTATTACCATCAACGGTCACACATAGACCTCATTTAACTTGAAAGTTAAGGTTCCACAAATGTCCTAGCTCTGAGAATGGCTTCTCCTCATAATGGGGGCCTTACAACTTAGAGCACCATTGATCATTTGTGGTCACTTGAGGGTGGAGCATTCAGCATATCTAACAAGATACGCATAGTTTATCGAAATTGGAGCAAGGACCAAGAACTAGCAAGATTTGCTAAGGCCAAGGCTAAACTCCTCAGAATTTCCTAACACCAGAGAGAGAGGTGACACCAGAAATTCCAAAAAAGATACTAGATAAGAGAATTGCATGCAGAACCAGTTCCCTAGACTATTTGGTATCTTGGAAAGGTGTTCATTCCCATACTCCTCTTTGATCATTGAGGACAATGATCCTTAGAAAGGGGAGAGAGTGTTCCACATTAGTCTATAGAGAGTGTTCGACATTGGTCTATAGAGACCTTTACATGTGTGTGTGGGACAAGGGCTAACGTTAGCCAAGGTCCCTAGCTCGGAGGATATCCTAAGGTATCTAAAGGGTGATGGGAATGAGTGTGCATGATGGCCACATGTCCACACTAGAGCATTCCATATCATTGCTATTTTGGATGCAAGAGGATATAAAGGATGGGAGGCGAATTGCACACACACGATGATTCACGTACTCTTTTCGGACTCTTCATTAGGAAGTGAGGATTAATTCTCACTCATTGATTAAAGCCATCTCTATCGCTTGTGCCGAAGAGTGACACCTCTCTTTTCTAACTAAAAGTCAAATAGTTTCAATGAGTCCCACGATGAACTTTTGGACTTGGAGAAACTATTGAAGTTGTGGACTTTAAAAAGTACCTCCCTATACTTATCTTCATATTTCTAGACATTTTGGTTTTTCGGACTAACGAAAAATCACATGTCATGTGCTCTAGAACTCTTGTCAAGTAGCTTTGTCATTAGGATTGATCACTTACCTTAAGTTTCTTAAATTTTAGCATTTACAATGCTAAAATGCAAGGGTCTCTAACGTTTTGATGATAGGATAGAGCATGTGAATAGTACATAACATTTTAACTCTAAACTATTTGCAAGTGGTGGTCTGGGTGTCTGTATGTTCCTTTCCATGATTTAAAGCTTCCTCTTTAAAATAATTCAGACCTGTTGATTAAAAAGCCAGCATGCACAAGAGTGACAATTATTATGAGCACAGGCTTACCTTCAAGAAGCGCCCTCTCTGATTTTCCCCAACATCAAAGTAAAACACCTGTAGAATGTACCGGACAACTTATTATAGTTCCATGCCACTGGAGACAAAACAGTAATACAACATATACATTGTAGACTACCTTGGTGTTGACCTGCACTTCACTGCTTTCAAGGGGAGTTTCCCCAGAAACATAGTATTGAAACAAATCCACGAAAGTCCTTATACCTGATGCAGGTATGATGATGGTGGACCTCGTACCAGAAACTTTTTCTGAAATTTTCAAATACTTTCCATTCAAGTTTTTCTTCAGATCGAAATAAAACATTTTATGTTCAACTTGAAGCGTTCTCGAAATAAGCTCTATATCAGTTCCGTGGAAACCGTCCATGATGAATTCCGCGACAGCTCTTGGGATATAATCAACACTCTCTCAAACTGGATGTTTATGTGAAGTTTCCTCGATAGTCGGTCATAGCATGATCACTATGTGAAACAGAAAGTCCAATCCTGCTTGTCAAATCCTGCTTGCCAAATCCTGCTTGTCAAATGCAGTAGTCCTGTAGCCAAAGCTCCAACGCAGATAATTACTTCCGTGAAAAAAAAAATCCTAGCTGGCGAAATGATAGTTCAAAGTCGGCTGACTCAAAGCAGCAGTGGGATCTCAATTGCAAACTCCACGAATAACTTAAAAATAAGCCGAAAACACACGTGCATACGGCAATCGTGCTAGCGTGTGCCAACACGGGTTGGAGAAAATGATAGTAGGAAGCTTGAACTTTGGAAGTAAAGTAGCGGGCGAAGAGAGAGACAGAGAGAGGGAGAAATACTTGAAATGGAGAAATACTTGAAATAAGCTAGTCAATTCCTTAAGCCGAAGAATATCGTCTACTGTAATATGGAAAAAGTGGAGACAAAAGTGAACGCGCCCGAAACGAGGCTTAACGCATTCCAAGTTCTGCCCCTTCTTCTTCTGCTCGTCATCTTTACTTCCGGCATACTGTGATGTCGCGGGCGCAGCGAGCTACGAGTCCGATCCCTGCGTTAAAGTCAGAAAGACAGGGCGAAATCTATTTATATAAAAGTCAAGTTCGACCCGTGGTGGAGACAGAAGCAGACGACGTACTCAAGATTTAGAGTCGAGTTCGATCGCACCGGCTACGCAGATCAGCCGAATTCTGAGGTGATCGAGATATCTTTTGAGGAGATGATCCGAATGGTGCATGCAGAAAAGGCGATCGCTCTTACGATCGTTTAACTCATGCTGAGTGAGGTCTACAAAATGAACAATATACACATAGGATGTTTGTGGACTGGTTACTTCAGTTGGTTTGAGGTTTTGCTTTTGGAGGTGGGCTGGGGTTCAACTTTTACTAGCCGTCGTTGACACGTATTATACCTTAGGTGAGTTTAAATCTAGTTTTCTTATCATCGTCGATCCCTCATTGCATCACCTTCGGCCAATTTTAACCTTTGTTTTGTGGGACAATACCATGGGTACTATGTACATTCTTTTGTAGAGTTGTTCTTTTCATCAATAAAGGAGATATGTACACAATTATGGACAATCAAAATTTATTGCATTTAAAAATTATACTTAAAATATTATTTACCATCTAAAAGTAATATGTTTTTCTACTTGTCTTCTTTCTATTGGCATAATGTGATGTTGAAGATGTTCCAAGAGATGAATTGAATTCCTATGGGAAAGGAAGAAAGAAGCTACTTACTTTATATTTATAAAGTTCAAGTGTGACCCATAGGACTAGAAGCAAAAAGGAAACTTTATTAGACCAAATAGAAACCTGAGAAAGAACTTCAAGGTTGTGAGCACTTCGCTAAGAGTAAGCAAGAAACAATTAGGGTTTGCATCAAGGTCTCCCTTTGATGGATATGTGCCCTCATCCCCCCTCCCTTGCAAATGGTTTTCATCTCTTGCGTACAACTTTTCGGTATAGGTTGTGTGATCTCGACTCTATCCTCCCACGAGGGGTCATGGATTCGCATGAAACCCTCATGTATAAGCTCTCCAACATGTGAGGCATAGGGTTATTGTTGAGCCCGCATAATGAAGACTGTCTCCACAATGTTGGACACAAATATGGAGCTTCCAACATTACTCAAGTTCATCTATATGGTTGAAGTCATGGTTCCACTAGAAAAATCATCAATGGTTCAACTAAGTCATTAAAAAAGATTAGAGGCCTATGCAAGTATGTGAGAGAGTTGTGAGAGATTTCTTATAGCCGTTGACATAGGCCTCATCCAACTTAAGATATATAAAAGCAATCGATGCATATAAATAAAAAAATAAAATATTTGTGAACATTATTTCCTAATAAATGTTACCCTTTTGTTAATGTTAACACTGCTTTTGAGGTCATGTGAGAGGGAGAACTCTTAATAAAAATATTCCCATCTTTTTCTTTTGATAATATAAATGTTTAACATTGGGGTTTAATGTAATGAACTATAGGAGATTTGAACTCACAACCTCGTGGCAAAGAGTGTGATGGGCTAACCACTCGTCCCAAAATCCATGGTTGGAATTACTTCCTAATCCTCCTTCTTATGGTGCAGTTCAACCACCTCATGTCTATCAAGGGTGTGGTTCAACCATCTCCTACCTATCACTTTATTAAATTCTTCCCCCCTTGGTTGATCACTACCCTCAATGATCTGCTCATGTATCACTCTAGCCTCGGTTATTAGCTCTTGAACTCCCTATTTACGCATGGATTGATGTCCTCAACCTCGCATAGTTTCTTGAACCTTGTTTGCAACCTTGGTGTTTTGAACCCTATTCTCAAACTTAGTATCTTGAACCTCATTGTCACCCATGTTTGATATCTTGAACCCTCAATCAAGTGCCACCCAAGGTGTCTCAAGGGCACCATGCTTCCTAGATAGCTCAATATATTTGCAAATTTCACTCTAAGAGCTTTCCAAGGGTACCTTACATGCCTCAATCTGACATATGAATTGAGAGATACACTCTAACCTTTATTGGACACAATTCTCAAAGTGTCACCTTCTCTGTTAGTACCCTTTCACATGACAGAGTGCCCAAGCACATTTTTTAGAGGCCATTGGACCCATCCACCTACTTCATAGGCTACTTCATAGGCTCTGATACTTCATTGCCCAAGACTACTTCATAGGCTCTGATACCAATGCAACAAACAAACTATTAGGACCACCACATGCACCTGAATCAATTTCATTCCCCAAAAATATGGGGTGTGAAACAATTTCATGCATTTAAAAATTCCATGAGAGCTTGAAGAAGATGCTAGTCCCTCGCAAGGTCTCCACGGAATCTCTAGCTCTGATACTAATGTAATGTACTATATGAGATTTAAACTCACAATCTACTAGCTAGGAGTGTGATGGGCTATCCACTTGCCCCAAAAGCCATGGTTGAGGATTACTTCCTAATCCTCCCTCTTATGGTGTAGTTCAACCATCTCCTGTCTATCAAGGGTGTCATTCAACCAACTCCTACCTATCACTTTATTACAGTTAACAAATCTATGTCTCTGTTTGTGAGTTGATTTTCTTCAAATACCTGTTACGTAATTGTCTTGCCTTAAACATTAGTGAGGCATGTGTTGTAATGTACTTGGGCAAAAATCAAGAGATGGGATGCATCCCCTATAGAATTCTCAACTTTTAATCACTTGAAAATACCACCATTGGATGTGTCTCGTCGAGAGCTTCGAAATGGACTTTTATTGAGTATATTTGGGTAGTGGAGCTAGGAGATATCGTGTGATTTGTGTGTGTTGTTACCCCAAGTATCACAATACACACTTTGGTGTAAGAGGTGTCGTGTGAGGTGGATGTTCCCTATTTGAATGCATCACTTGTCCCTTTCCCACATTAACGATCATTCAAGCACATGTTTCTATGCACTTGACCAGTTAAGGCTCTCGGTTTGATAATTTAATGTGTGCATTAAACCACCACTATATGCATTTGTTGGATGATTGAGGTGTAGTCTCTTTTGTCGCAAATCCCTAAGACCTTGTGAGTCTAGGTACACATGTTTTTGGTGCCACTATGGGGGATGCCGGCCTAACTCAAGGTGCCTACATAATGGTTAAAATGTTGTTGTGAGGATAGTGATGGTGAGGAAGAAAAATTTAGTATCTAAGCAAGTCATAATTCACTTGCACTTGTTGCTTCATACATTGTGTGTGTGTGTGTGACGAGTTTTTAGCATTTGGTTAGGAGTGGAGAAGTTAGTGTTAGGAGGTAGAAAAGAGAGATTAGAAGTAGGATAGGTCAACCAACTCTTCCAAAAACCAAAAAAATCTTTGCCTTTTTTTGGGTCACTGACCCTGATCAGAGACAAAAGACCAAAAATCACCACGTTTCAGTTCTTAGTGCAAGTATCATGGAGAGCACGTAAGATGATCAATATCGCCTAGAACTTAGAGCATAGTTGGAATCCAATGCTAAAAAACTTAGGGAAATAATCATTGAGGTGAGCTCTTAATAGTAGAAATATCACTTTCTTGCTTGATCACTCACATGAAGAGAAATGACACCACCCGAGTATCATGAGACACATTTTGGTGAAATTCAAGAAATTTTGAAGCTATAGGCAAATAGGGATGACAAGGAGAGCACAAAGAACACAAGCACAAAAAATTCTTAATTTGGTCTTATAAAAGTCCAAGTATCGCGATTAGTTGAGTTTGGTATCACGATACCAAATTCTCGTGTCATCGATACTTGACAAGTATTGCATATCGCCGATACCTCACTCTTGGGGTGTATTGCGATACTTTGGTATCATGTATCACTTAGTTGAGTATCATCAATCCAAGTATCGTGTAATATCGATACCTCAAGTATCGTGTGTCACCAATCTTGGATGTGGATCGTGTATCATTGATAGCGAGGAGCAAGTGTCCTATCGTGTCTTGTGAGTATCATGTATCGTTTGACTAGAAGTATTGTATATCATGTACCCCTAGTATCGTGTATCATATGCGACTATATCGTGAAGTGTCTTGTATCGTGTATCGCCTAGACTCTAGTATTGTATCATGGAGGGTCTAGTATCGTGTATCATGGAAACTCCAAGTATCGTGTATCACTCAATCTTGAATATCGTGTATTGTGAGGACCTCAAGTATCATATATCGTGAGACCCATCAAGTGTCATGTATTGTGAGAATCCCCACATGTCATCAAGGTCCAGTATCGTGTATTATGGGAATCAATGAAAAAACCTTGCTGTGATTGAAATTAAAATTTTGGGAGTTTCATTGATCAAGCACCAATTAGAACTCTTCCTTAGAATTGAGAAAACATCAAGGATAAAGATAGAGATTTTACAGTCACCAAAGACTCAAAAAAATCCCATAGACTTTGAATGAACCTACAATCTGGACGCGTCCTAGGGAGTCAAAAAAGCGTCATATCCTCATTGGGGAGTGTAGATCAAAGAAGCATTCACTCTACTTATTCTAACACTTCTAGTGATTTAGAGGGTGAATTAATTATGGGTTCTGAAGACATGCATAGCCCTATCCATTCGACAGAGCTCATGTCTTTGATAGAAGGTGAATATAGGACCATCCAATATGTCTCAACAAACTTGTATCGAGTCCCGATATACTTAGATCACCTTAACAGATCGGTGGCAAGACTTAGGCATGCAACTGACTCTGAATTTTTGCAAAGAACGACTGTGAAATTTGAGGGAGGAAATAATCCAACTTGGATTGACAATAGAGAAACTTTGGCTACCCCAAGAGGAAGATCATTAGTAGTGAATAGTTGGAGAGGAGATAAGATCCCTCAAGATGATAAAATGATGGATTTTTATCTAATAGTTGGAATCGATAAATTATTGCAAGCCACTTCACCCATAATGGAAGTAGCATTAACCCTACTACCATTTATGAACTACATGATCCTGGAGACTCTTCACAAGTCACTTATTTGGATCAAAACAAAAGAAGATATTGGGTAGTTACTGATCTAGAAAAATCTAGGCTATAGTGCATGGGTTTGTCAATATTCCTCCCAAGGGATCAAGAAACCACATCCAAAAATCCTCAAGGGTAGCAACAAAGCTAGGAAAACCCTTTCATAGGAAAAACTAGTCAGCAAAGTCTTGCACTCATATCACATGTTCACTTTCCTATGCCAAATACCAACACTATACCTAATACTCACTTAGGAAGTGAGGAGACGAATCAACAACCCTTTCCTATGAGACTCCCATAAGGAAGAGGTCCAGGTAAGATCCTATGGTTCAAGTTATTCCTCGACCTCCTGAAGTGGGGAGAAGATTAAGACCTTAAAAAGTGGCAAAGTGTTAAAAAAACCATTATGATGGATCAGGAGATCCATATCATCAAATGGATGAGTTCAAACAAGTGCTACAAGCAGAGCAAGTAGATGACTTCTTTATTCAATATGAATATTTTGGACTTACATTTGATGAAAATAGCTTTAACATGGTTCCAACCCTTGGATCACAATCGATTTGTTGATATAGGGCAACTGTTAGAGGAATTCACTGGTGAATTCACTAAGAGAGGAATTAAACATAATACCTCTTCATTGATTCGTGGCTTCAAGCAAGCACCTAATGAATCTATAAAGTTGGTGGCTAGGAGACTTAATGAATATGTGGACCAATGTCCTATGGCTGAAAGACCCACCTAACAAAAGATGATATCATTATTCTTGGATGGCTTAACCAATGGTAACTTGAGAACCCACCTAACAAACACTAGACAAATGTGTGCAAGAGTGCATAGACTTGGAAGATAACTTAGCAGATGACTTAAAGATTCCATAAACTCCAACCAAGTCTGATGATACATCCAATAGTCTATCTTCCCAATTTAACAATGTTGAGGAATTGGCACATTTAATGGCTACAAAGTTGGAGACTTTAGTGAAGGTGATGAAGGAAATACATGTCTCCCAATTACCTTCCGAGGGTATATGACCAAGGCCATCCTAGACATTGGTGCTAGAGTAGAGATAGCTACTAAAGATATTTGGAAAAAATGGGGAAAGCTAGCCTTGAGGCCAACACGAATGAAATTGCAAATAGCAGATTGTCATGTAGAACGCCCTTTAAGACTCCTAGAAAATGTAATTTTGACCACATGTGAAGTAGAATTCGAGCATAGTTTAGCCATATGCCAATTCACTAGGATTAATTACGAGATGATTCTAGGAAGACCTTTTATGCAACAATTAGAGGTAGTTCAGGATTTTGGACAAGATGCTTTATACCTTCAACACTAGGACATGAAAACTAAAATAAATCTTCAAAACTTTCCTATAGGGACGTTCCAACTCTTCAATGGAGCACCATCCATAAGGATGAAGATGATGTATCAATCCATAGTGCTAAATCTGGTGATCAATCATGGATGCATGAAGATACCCAACTATGCATTTGCAAAGTAGCCCAAATAGAGGAAAAAAGGTTATAATGTTGGCAATTAGAACAAGAGAAAGACATACCTATATAAGATCTGGCATACATGCCTTAGATATTTCATAATGAAGCTTTTCAACCACATGGAAGGATGGAAATATTAGCTACCTTAGATGTGTATGTGAATGAAGAAGTGCTAACCATGAATGAATGCATATATGAGGAAGGTTATGATTCGAGCTTGTACATGGTGGTGCTTCAAGAGGCAGATGAAGGAGAAATAATAGAAAAGGAATGGAAAGAGGAATATGAAAGTATAGAAATGGAAATTGAATTCAATTTAAAAGATCAATACCTAAAAGAAGTAGAGATGGAAGATTCAAAGGAGAGTAAAAAAATGTTCTCCATAGAAGAATACCAAGAAAACCGTAAGAAGGAGAATCGTGAAACAGAGGAAGTACCTGAAATTTTTAAAAGGTATGAAGAGGAGAGAAAAATTCCTACTCAAATTCCAAAGAGAGAAGCACAAGATGGAGTAGCATATGAAAATAAAGTGGAGAGAGAATATTTTGAAGTAACTGAAAATTTTAAAAGAAATGAAGTGGAGGAGCAAAAATTTCCTATTCAAATGCTGAAGAGAGAAGCACAAGATGGAGTAGCAAATGACAATAAAGAATAAACAAAGAAAAATATAGTAACTTGAGAAGGTGATGAAGAAAGATGCGCCTACATAGGAAAAGATGTGTCCATAGAAGAGGAACAAGAGCTCATAGACTCGCCATGAGAGTATAGGGACGTTTTCGCTTAGAGCAACAAAGATGTGAAAGGAGTTGATCCCGTGATATGTTCACATAGAATTCCTATGAATCATGATGCTACGCCTTCCAAACAAAGACCATAAACTTATAACGATGTATATTCAGCCAAATTTAAAGAAGAGATGGACAAATTATTCGCAACTTGATTCATTCATGAGATTGAAAACACCTAATGGGTTTTTCCTTTAGTGGTTGCACCCAAGAAGAATGGAAAATTAAGGGTTCGTATTAACTTAAAAAAGGTCAATGTTGCCACTATAAGAGACATTTACCCATTACTCATTACAAATCATGTTTTGGAAAGAGTATCTGGCAAGGAAGTGTACAACTTTCTTGATAGATTTTCAGGTTACAATCAAGTAGCGATTGCTATTGAGGACCAACACAAAAACACTTTTGCTACGAAATGGGGAGTGTATGCATTTAGGGTTATGCCTTTTGGTTTAATTAACACCCCTGCGACTTTCTAAAGCCTAATGTGTCATGTCTTCAAGGAATTTCTCAAAAACAATATGGAAGTCTATGTGGATTACTTATGTACCTTCTCATCTCAATGTCCAACTCATATACCATAACTATGAAGAATATTTGACAAATGCAGACAACATCGAATATGCTTGAATCTAGATAAATGCGACTTCATGGTAAGACGATGAAAACTATTGAGACATATAGTGTCTAAGAATGTTTTTTCAACCAATGAAGATAAGATCAAGGTAATTCTTGAATTGTTGAGACCTAAGAACGTGAAAGAAGTGCAAGATTTTATGGGTCACTATGGATATTATCATAGATTTATTCACATGTATGCAATAATTTCAAAACCTCTCTACGGAATTTTAACTCAATTCACTTGGACAGATGAATGCATGCATGCATTTAGTGAGTTAAAACAAAGTTTGAATTCAACACCAATTCTAAAAGTGCCGAATTGTAATAAACCATTCCATATTCATGTCAATGCATCTAATTTTGCCATTGGATGCATATTAGCACAACCAACTAATGAAGGAAAGCTAGATCATCCTATAGCATATGCCAACAAACAGCCAAACCAAGCATAACAAAATTACACCATGATTGAACGAGAAGGGTTAGGGATGGTCTACACAATGAAGAAGTTTAGACATTACCTACAGCCAGCGAATTCAAATTCTTCATTGATCACCAAGTTTTATCGTACTCG